>VXAA01000243.1:3661060-3697345 GCA_013399115.1 Anseranas semipalmata
AAAATAGTGAACAAAGTAGAGCTAAGAATTACAGCGTTTCATAAAAAGAGCTCCATTTCAGCTGACTTCCATGTTAGGCAGTGGAACACGCTATACTCTGAAGAGTACCGAAAACAGCCTAGCAGTTCCTCCCCTGCAAGGATTAGAGATAATGAGGTGGAGAAAATACACAAATCTGCTGTCTCTTGAAAGGAGGACCAATAGCAATCAGTAACAAGTAAACAGGGGCGTGTAGCCTTCGATGTTACCAGTGTGTCAATAAGAGCTAGCAATTACCCCAAATTCCCATATTATCTAACAATGGGAAAGTTCTGCATTTATTAAGAAATTTCTATTTTATTTCTTGCTCCTGGTGTGGTATCACTTCATGACTTCTTTTGAAGGAGAAGCAGTTTTTCCATAACTAGGTGACATTTTTCATGTCCTTAATGAAGTAGACCAAAGAGTTTTATTCCTCACCCATGTATTTTTGCTGAGGTGTTTTTCTGTGTTTTTTTTTTTTTTTAATAGAAAAAAGTTGAGTTTTGCAACAACAGCTGGTTGCCTTTACAAATAAACTACTCCTAAAGTAAGAACAGAATTTGTTTTTTTCTCAGGAGTGCTTTTCAGTCCTAGTAAATACTCATCAAGAATCTTCTCAATGACAAGAATGTCATAATGATACCTCTCTGTCAAGTACAACCAGAAACAAGTTCCCAGCTGCACCCTAAGGGAAGGAAGATTGAATAAAAACCTCCTCAGATGTCTGGATTACCCACACCGATACAAAGATGATCATCTCGGTAGATAAATTATAATATTCTCCTAGTCATCCTAGGCAACAGTGCTAGCGTGTTATTGTCACTTCACTGAGATATGTAACTCTGTCGAGGTATAAATGGCAATTCGGATGGCAATGACATGCCCTCTACTATCAGCTACTCTAGATATTATTCCTTTATTCACTCAAGCAGAGTTTCTCCTCCCCTGGCTAATGCCTGCCCAATCTTGGATTCAGCAGTAGTGTAACGTTCAGGCTCTGCTTTCCAGATCCTTCCCCCTGTGAAGGAATTGGCAGAGAATGGGCACAGAATTGGCTCCACACCGCTGCTTACTAATGATCAGAATAGCTGGCCAGGCATGAAGAGGAATGTCAGCTGCAATAATTTATTTCCTTCCCTGGAGCGGGAGAGGAGCAGAGCAGGCCTACAAGGAGTGTGGCTTGGAGACGCGATGTCTCGCTAGGCTTGGTGCGGAGCAGGGCAGCTTTCTGAGCGCCCCTTGCTCGCGGCTGTGCCTAAAGGCACAGTCTAGCACCATCTGAATTACAGACACTTTGAGTTGCTACTTTATATGCAACATTGACATTCCTTTCATTGCACATACAGCGTTCATCAGGCATTTGAATCTGGATAATGAGAAGAGTGCATAATCCAATTGCAGCTCTTCATTTTAAAGTTTTATTTTCCTCTCATGGCTGATGCATGGCTCCAGTTATTCCCAAAGATTATCTGATTAGCACCACAGCCCTGCGTTTCAGAGGAGAAAGCTAGCAGGAATGGGNATCCTGCCTTTAGCAGAAGTAACTAAATATCTGTCATTTCACTGGGCATGTCACTTAACCTAACTACTTCACTTGAAACTAAAATGATAATGAAATTTAAAATTAATAAGGGGGGAGGGGAGGAGGTAGTAGCAGCTAAACCAAGTTCCTGCTACTCTAAGGATTGATTTTAATTTACTGGAAACTTTTCCTGACGCTAGTATCTGCTGATTTTTAAGTTTGTCCTGACAAAGTTAAGACACCAGCTTTCATTTCAACTTAACTTTATCCCTTCAGTGTAATTAAAAAAGGTGAATTATTCTATCTTGATGTTGCACGGTCTTACTATCCCTCACTGAGGATATCCATATGTTAAGGGGCCTTTTGGTGTAAAGTATCAAAATCTGGCCAAGTGCTAAGCTTCCACCAAGGCAGATATTTATTGGCTACTGTAAATGGCTTGTAGAATATATGGAATAAATCCGGAGTCATCTGGGAGAAGCTCTTAAGGCTTTGTGAAAACATAAGGGGTACCTTCAATTCCTTCAATCGGAGTATATATTAAGATGCATCTTTGAAAATATACATCATTAACCACATAGGCCATGTCAAACTCAGTCAAACAAAATTGTTCCTGCAACTGTGAGTTTGAGTTAAAAAAAAAATAAAAATAAAATCAAAGTATTTATTAGAACACATTCTGGTAGATATTCCTCTTGCTCCTCCTGCTGCTCTTCTGCTGATTGATTAACAATAATACACATCCTTACCTAATCTGGATTTTTTTCCAAGAACTATTTTTTCTCTTGACTGTCCATTGAATAGTCCCCGCCTGTTTTTCTAACTTCTCTGAGCAGTGAAAAACATATTCTGTGAGCCATACTTCTTGAGAGTCCTAATTCTTTCTGAACAAAGTGGAAGGCATTAGAAGAGGGAATTTGGCTTGAATGCTTTAAACCATTGCCACCCCCCAAAGGAGCCCCTGGATTAGTAAGTATTGGTCTGGGAGAAGACTGAGGGCTGAGGAGAAGAGGCTGGATCTGACTGGTTTGTTTTTAATCATCTCTGCCAGAAGCTCTTAGTTTATATTCACTTTCTTGTGAATTATTACAAATAAACAAGTCACCACACTGATAAGGGTTATGTACTCTATTTTCTTTAACAGATCTATTTAAATTTATCACATGTGTTCAGTGGTCTTGCTTATCCCTCTTTTGTCATGCATTGCCTCAGCAAACCCTTATCCACAGTGAGACAACTTCTGGGCACTGAACAAAGTCCCTTATCTTTCAACTTCTGGGAAAAGTGACAGTTCTTAAACTTGTCAACAGACACAAAAAGAAAGATGAATGGGAATGGAGTTCTTAGTATTTGAAAATTGAAGAACATTAAGAAAGAGCAGTCCACAGCTGTCCCACCTGAAGGTGGTGAAGCACTACAAAATGTAGTATGGAAACCCTGAAAAGAGTGAAGAGACTGTGGACCACCTTGTTCCTTCAGTAGTTCTCTAAATCTTCCTATGAAGACTTCACTGTCCAGCATAGATTAAAAACAATGCTGTTAGCTCCCAGAATACAGGAAAAGCTGCCTAATCTATCACAATAAGACAGTTAATCACCTTTGACAACACATGTTTATAGCTGAAATGAAGCATTCACTGCTTAGAAGTGTTTGACACTTCTGTGTTGTGCCGCTATTAACGCTGTTATTTGAATCCATGTATAGACAGAGACATTCCTTAAAGATTCAAAAATTCATCAGATTCAGCAGAAACTTCAAACCCACTTAACATGCAGTGAGTTTAGGATGTTTTTGACAGAGCCAAATGGAATCTTTATAAGCCATGAATTAAAAATCCTGTGCAAGATGAATGAGTTCATGTAGCATGGAAGTCAGCACTTGAGACCAAGCAGAGTACACTGATATTGTTTTCCAGAAGCTTAATAAGTTGGTATCGAGTTAGAATAGATCAATCAGCTTAGCTAGTTTCTTTTTTCTGCTGATTTTACTGCCATCAGAGCTGAAACCTGGAACTTGCAAGACCGCGATCTTTGTTTAGTACAAGAATCTAGCAGCTTCTGGGAGGGATTACTACCCTGGTTCTCTTCACTTGCTCAGCTGTGGCTTAGCCTTAACTAGGAATTTAATGGGGATTTCTCTATTTCTAAAGAAATGCCCTAAAAGCTAGGATACATAGCCAGATATTCCTTTCTGTGTGGTTAAGCTGTTGAATTTTGAATTATTTTCTGTTCAGATGCATAGTTTTGACAGGACCTCGAGTACTGTGTTCAGTTTTGGGCCCCTCTCTACAAGAAGGACATGGAGGTGCTCGAGAGAGTCCAGAGAAGGGCAACAAANTGCCACTACCCTGCCCAGCCTGAGTTAGTAGCTAGGGCACTCTCCTAAGACCAAGAGCTTCGAATGACCTCTCTCAGCTAAGCAGCGTGGTTATCTTGGTGCTTTGCAATTAAGCAGAAGTGTGCAAAGGCTGCTCCTGCTCTCAGTTCTCTGGGGAAGGAGGAGTAGAAGGAAGGAAAGAGATACAGGTACCTTTATTCAGGAGCAACTTCTGGGCTCTGGATCCTGGATAGATTTACGCAAATCCCTAAAGCCTTTAATCAACTCTCCTGTGCTCAGCGTTATCCTGTAGGTTTCTCCAGGTATCTGAAGTTTGTTCTGGCTGTCATGGACAGTACCCTAAGTTTCCTGTCATCCCGTGTCCTGTGTGAGGATATACCTGTGAGCTGAGGCATTTAAATCTCTGCTCCATTCCGGGAATCAGGGACTAAACTGTGGGTACTGCAAGGCCTGACTTGAAGGACCTTCAGTCCTCATTCAGATCTTACAATGTGTGGGCAGTGAATCAAGAGACCTGATGTTGCAAAATCAATCGGTGATTTCCAGTGTGGTATTTTTCAATGTACTATTCTCTTTTGAAGCATTGTGCGTAAGAATTATGAAGAAGGGCTGGAGGACGAATTGCGAGTGTGACGGTTAAGCTCAGAAGGTAGCTCTTCCTATGATGAAACCTCCTCCAGTACCTTTAATTCATCAGATGTTTAAAATAGATATTTAAAAAATAAGGGCGGAATGGAATATTACCCAAAACACTCACAAAGTGTAATTGTATACGGCTGGGATGGAAAACAAGACAAATGAGATGGAAATAGTTCAACAAAGGCGTGAAAATATTGGCATTTTTAAAATCTCCTAAAAATGTTGATTGAGGTATCCTCAAAATGCTAACATTGCTGACTTGATTTCTGCTCTAACACGAGACTATTAGTATAGGGGTCTGCCATAAAGTGAGTAATGCTAGACTTAGGATTAAGTAATACATCAGGTATGATTGATAATAAATGTGAAGGGAAAACTGAGAACCAGTAAATATATTTTTATTAGATCAAATGTGAAGACAGGAATGAAAATTAAAGGTAGAAATGTAAGAACATCAATCTTGAGAGAGTCAGACCCTACCATATATGAGTCTAGTCAAACTGGGATGAAATAGTACAGGCAGCTAACTCAAAAGGAAATGAAAGGTGCTTAGGGTGAAATATCCCAAGCAGACAGGCCAAGACAGCGGCTGATCCAACACTACATGTTCAGAATGGGGAAATTTAGATGATAAACAGAACCTGCTTTCCCTTGGGTCCATCTTTGAGACAAGCACATTATTGCTCTTCATAAGCATCCAAAGACTGTGATGCTTATTGACCCCAATTAAACCTTCTTCTGGTTCAGCAACCACTAGATAGTGGAATTTACATTCCCTTGTCAAAACTCCAAGGTATTGGCAAAATACAGCAGCAGAACTTTTGCTGAGCAGCTTCAGGGAAGGAATGGAAAGTGAGTGACACAGATGATTAATGAGCCTATTAAAGCTGAAAGTCTGACACTGTAAAGATAAGCTGGCAGTGAAAATGACTCCTACCGTATATGTATCAAGAGCATCAGAAAGAATACCCTCCGTATAATAGCTACCCACCATCATTAGTGGCAGGACGTACATATCTAGTATGTGTTGCCTTATTGCTGTTTAGTCTTCTCAAGTATTTTGAGGTGAAGGGCCTTGAGCAATAGTGTGAAGTTTCAGCCAAGCTGGAGGCTTTGAGGTCTGATTTGAAAAGGACACCCACACATCATTCAGGAGAGACCAGATCAAACAAAACATGCCAGGTGACAAAGAAAAAAAGAAAGTAACAAACAAATATGAATTTTAACTATGCAGTGGCAGAGGAGGAAGCATAAGAAAGATGAGGGAAGGGTCTGCTACAGGGGACAAAAGGGTTAAATCCATGCTGACCTCAGGACTTGTACTGCAGCTGTGGTAGAAATTGCATGTTTGTGTGGTGACGGTGGTGGACTGAGACGTGGACTTCAGTTCTCTGCCTCTGACTTCCTGTAAAACCCATTACCTCACTTAAATACTCAAAGCACTTTCTGTACAGGATTTTTCTAACAGAATTATGCCCTTGTGCTGTACACGTGTATGCATATTGAGTCCAATGTTCCTGGAAAGCGTCAGATGTACTACTGCTGCATTGCACAGATGGCCTGTGCATGCGCACGCGGTCTGATGCATTCAGAATCCATCAGAGTTAGCAGAAGCATGCAGGCCACCTGTGCAGCATGTAGACAAAAATGTGATGCTTGCTTTCTGAAGTTTCAGACTTGCTACATAAGTGCGGTAGAGTCGTGCTGTACAGAGTCACTGGAAACATGTCTGGGATTTCTGGACTGTTAGCAGCTATGGCAGGTGCTCTGAAATCTTAGGAAATTGTGCAAAATCTTCAAACTTCACCCAAAGAAAATTCCTGAATGCAAAAACCATATATTCTAGAAAAACATTTTTTTTTTCTTGTGTTACAGTCTGTGGCAGTTATCTTGTGCCAGCTTTCCTTAACATGTTGATTTCATTTATCCATCTCTAAAATACACATATTACTGTCATGCCTTTTCCTACCTCTGCTCTGCCTATTTAGACAATCCAATTATTATTTCCAATTATTCAGGAAAGTGGATCTGGAAGTTTCATACAGAAGATGTGTATAAGCAGTTCAATACAAGCAATAAGAGCTATATTTTCATTTTGTACAAGTAGGTGGAACAAAAGGATTCTTAGCCTGTGAATTTCACACTGGATATTGTCATATGAAAGCACACTGTTCTGTAGTATTGTAGAATGTGTATTTGCCAGAGTTGCTGCTTGAATGCTTGATTTGTTCCTGCTATAGTGTTAACTTTTATTGTCACAGTTTACAAATGTATCCATCCTCTTCCAGCCTGTCACTGTCATTATTTCCCTTAACCCTCAGAAGAGAAAAACATCCAATTGTTTGAGTAGATCCCCATAGTAATCTGCAGTTGGCAGTGCTGTTACATGCTGCTTCTCCTGAGGACTAAAATACATAAAGCGCTATGTCCTCAAAAATTATCTGATAAGTCTGGCAGATGTAGCCCAAATGGAGGGGAGTTATTACATCATTAAAAGGTCCATTAGACTGATCCTAACTTGCATACAACTTCAAGAGGAATAACCTGAAGATAGAACTTGGCTTCTTTTCTGCAGTAATGCAACAGCACTATCAATGTGGTGATGGTAATATCAGCAGTAACTTCCATGGTTCTTTGGGATACCTCATACAATGAGAAGATAGTATAATTAGGTGTGAATAAGAGTGGAGATGCTTTGCAGTTTCATTATTTCCCTCTTTCTCCGTTTTCTTAAACCTTGCTTGTCAGAGATGCATTATAAAAGAAATGCCCAACAAAGCAAACAACTCCAAAATGCTATATTCTGTTTGATACTTCTTCCCCCACGATTTCATCCTGCTAAACCTTAAAGGTGTTTTCTTGTCCCTTCACCAGCTTCGTTGCTCTTCTCTGCACATGCTTGAACAACTCAATGTCCTTCTTGTAGCGAGGGGCCCAAAACTGAACACAATAAGCAAGATGCAAAGATGCAACACAATATGCAAGGTGCAAATAAGTCAACATGGCAAGGAGCCATACAAACGTTACTTTGGATCTAAAATCAGTATAGGTAAACAAAACAAGTTCTATCCTCTCTGCTAATTCTGAAAGCGCGTCTTTATTATATCTACGCTAAAAATATAAATATATGTATTCCAGAGTTTTGTCCACATTTTTCTTCTGAGGCAGTTCTCAACCAAAACTGTTCAAGTTTTCAGAAGCTCCTAGATTTAAAGACTGTTGCTTCCAAAAAGCCAAATCAGGGTTTTTGTTTCACTGGACTTCTCTGGAGAAAAGAAAAAGGAAACCCACGACAATTTTTAACCAGGTCTCAGAAATGCAGTATTCTTGAATGATAGTATGACTGTAGCTGCAGAATGAAAGACTTACTGGACCAGATCCTCAACTAGTATAATCTTACATAGCTATATTACATTAATAGAATTAAATCAGTTTATGCTGCTCACTGACTGAATCCAGCTAATACAACGCTAATTTGGGTATTGCCATAAACCGGGGAGTGCTACCCAGGCCACTTCCTAATATTTTGGGTTCAACTATGGGCTTGGTTCTGTGTTATGGGCTTGGTTCTGTCCTGCTAGCTTGTTTCAGCTAAAGAAAAGTTGGAAAGAACCAAAGGCCCCTATGTAACAACTTTGGAAGAAGTGCCCCAAATCTATACTTTGCTTATCTTCCACCACAACATACACATTAAGGAAAGCAATGCACGTTCACTGTGTGCTACTCCTGAGTTTTCTCCATGGAGTGACACTTGCCTTGTGCTATTCAGCAATAACAAAAGCACAGCACCAGTAAACTAGACATCCTTGCTGAGCAAGAATAAGATTAATAGATACATTATTACTTTTTTTAAATTTATTTCATGACTTCAAATCAGGACGTTGAAAATCTATGTTGCTGTGATAATAGTATTCAGAATGCAATAAAAAAGTATTTTAATTGTTTTAATTTCATATGTGAGTACAAAATGTTCAGCTTCATGCTGCCTCCATAAAAAGACACTGAATTTATATTAATTGGATCTAATCTAGGATTATTGACTATATAAAGACATATAAAACAAGTCATCCAGTATACAAATGTTCTAAAACACATGATTAATAAAAAATATTTTGACTTTTATACTCCACTGGTTTCTGTGCAAATGCACAGTATTTATTTTATATATATAAAAGAAATCTTGTTACAGAAAGTAGTAGCTATTTCACAGCAGTACTACAATATAACAATTCAGATTTAATGAAACATTTAAAATATGCTATTACTGATATTGTTTCATTATACACTTTCTTGTACACTGTTTTCATGCTTAAGTGACCTCTAAATTGGACTATTGCAAATCACTTCTAATGGGTTTGCAATGAAATACTCGATATGAGTTTCTATTGGGACAAAATGTGGTCGAGAAGGTGCTCTTGTCTCTATTATACTTTACAAAGCCTTTTGTATATGCAGAGTTTCTTAAATTAGGGACCCAGCTCAATTTCTGAGTAGCAAACTAAGAACGGTGACGGGGGAGGGATAGGGGAAAGGGTATATTCATTTTATGAAGAGATTCAATTTGGCTTTCTGCTGATGGATAAAAGATGAAACAGGTTAGAGGTTTCCTTGGCAAATATTGTAGCTATTCTTAAAAGTTTAATGATGACTGTAATATGAATTACTAGCACATTATATCTATAGTAGTGAATGTATCCCACGGCTTGCTATAAACATCATACTGTAATACTGGGGAGAAAAATTCCATTGTTTTCCACAAAGAAAAATATCACTTTCAAGTTACTGCAATTTAAACATTCAGTCACTGACAACTTGGAGGTGCAATATAATGTTTTATTGTAATTTATTAGCCTCCTTCTTTGAAATTGTAGCAGAACTCTGAGTCAAATGCACTCTGGCAAGGCACAGAAATGTCTTGGCATGAGCTCTTGAGTTTCTGATAAATAGTATAAAACAAACAGCATATACAGCCATTAAAACTGTACAGCAGGATATCTCTTCAACTTTTCATTCCCAAAGAACAATTGGCCTTTTTGTGTTTTCATAAAGAAAAAGAGGCCTTCGGAGGAGGTTCTAGTTGCTTCCATGCAGCTCCCCTGCCATTGAGCTGGAAGGTTACAGTTAGCCTTGCCTTTCTTAACATCTGACCAAAATTGTTATTGAAGCACAATGAAAGAAAGAAAAGGTGCATTTAACAACCATGCAGAGGCAGTAGCCTCCTCTTTCCTCGTCTACTTCTCCCCCCCGCCAAAGCAGCACCAAAACCAGCGTACTCTGCGTCAGCTGAATCAGTGCCGCTGACAGACATATTTAGGTCAGCAGGAACTTTGGTGCAGTAATGCAAGGAATAGTCACACCACTTTTGATGATCACAATAGCAAATTTTAATTATCAGGAAAGTCTAGTGCCCTGGTAAACCTGAATTCACCAGCCCATGGGAATGTGTGCTGCCCAGAATAAGTAAGCAGTAATTCCTTGATCTGAGTGGAAATATACCATGAATTATTGTTGCTGTCACTGTAAGTTTATAAAGCATTTTACAAAGACATAGTAAGACATTCCCTTACTCAAAGATCTTATAATCTGATACGAGATAAAAACAAGACAAGACAAGAAGCAACAGTTCAGGAGAGATCACTGACTATAAATAAAGGGTAGAAATAATTGTCTGAAGAAATGTTTCAGTAAGGAATTCAAAGGAAGAGAGAGGGTGCCTGCATACAAGATCAGAGGGATAGTTCCAAGCACACACGGCTGAAAATCAAGAGAATGTGATTACAGGATTGGAAAGAGCACAGGGACAAGAGGCAGGAGGGGACATGATAGTGCAGAACTACACACAGCCCTGCAGTCACTGGTAAGCGCAGCTCTACTGGATGTTAGTGAACGTCAACAACAGCAACTCCTAAGACCAGGAATGAGGACAGTTTAGAAGAGTTTCTATCATGAAGTAAGTGAAGGACGATTCAAATGTAGAGAAGAGGGTATAAGAGAAATATTTTTCAATATTATTTGGAAGTAGATTTATGATATAGATGTGATTTCATGTACAGCTCTGGTCAGCCCACACACGCGGTATTATTTAGAAATAAAAACTCTGATGTAAACATTTTGATGGTTCCATTTGCTGATCTGAAAAAAGCTACGTGAAAAGTAAAATGCCTTTCTGTGTTCTGGCTCCATCAGAACAAATGAGGAAAAACTCCTCCAGTGCTCAGAAGCTGAAAGTCTACCACCACGCTGCTGATAATAATCATAATGTGAGGGACCTTTATTTTCCTCCCCCAGGGGAGGTGAATAAATCTGAAAGTAAACAGAAGCCACTATCTGCTGGTGTCAGGCTAACTACAGAAACTTGACCAAATAATTAACTGGTCTCTTATCACAGAAACTACATAAGATAATATACAGTTAGTATCCTACTGGAGATATTTTATAAATGGAGCTGCCATTCACTGTGATGGACCAATACATAAAGAAAGGTCAGGACTGGTTTCTCAAATGCCCAGAATGTCACAAGCTGTTTTTCATGTAGGCATTTTCTGTTAGATATTTCTGATGGTTTTGTGAGAATTTTTAAAAAATAATTTCATATGTGTTCTGTTGTGTATGAATATTACCATGTAAGTATCGAGTAGCATTTGTGATAGGGTTGTATATAGGAAAATCTTACTAGAAAGTTGTACGTTAGCAGAGGTGGTTACCAAATATATCTTCGACTTGTGTAACACTGAAAAAAATCAGACTACAGTAGAAACAGACCTCCCGCTCTTTTTGAAATGGCTGAAGAGAAATCCTCTTTTCTGCTGACTTGTAGTCATTCTTCAGTGATTATTTCAATCTACTTCTCTCCCCACCAAAAATTAAAAGGTAAACATGAACTCTGCCTGTGACTAGTAAATTTAATCTGTCAAGAGCTACTATTTACCTGAGGCAATATTCACATTTCTATTTTTTCATGTTAGGTGTAAACATTAAATATTATTCTTACATACTATCTGGCCATACATAATTTACAGCATTTGAAATCCTGTTCTCCACCTGAAGGAGAATGCAGAGTCCTCTCTCCCTGTGGATGTTTCGCTGTGTTGACGATTTGCATTCTTTAATATACTTACTGAGTTGTTGTAGGGAGATGTACAATTTCTGCATTTTCATCAGTGCAGAAAGCAAAGTTTATATCAAAGTGTTAAAACACCATGTTCTTTTATTTCTGATCAACACAGTTCCCTTACTTTTGATCATGACAAAAACGGAACATGGCAGACAGAAGGAATTCTGGGAACTATTAGCAGCTAAGCTTTTCTGGATTAACAGATTTCAAAAAATACTTCCATATCTTTTGATCAGAAATGAAGAGTTGTTGAAAGATAACAACTGTTACACTCGCTACTATTTGGCAAAGGAGTTGTCTTGTTTTGTGGCAAAGCAGCATGTTATAAAACAACTAGTCAAAACTGTTACATTGATTCAGGAGCTGACAGCATTTCTGTTCATTTCTCATCAGTGACCTTGTCTGAAAGAAAAACATGGTATATTCCTGATAATGTTTACCCAAGAGGTAAGAAACATTTGCAGCAATTGAATGTAAATTGTATAAAATCTCAGCCTACACAGGCATTAAATTCCATACTCTCTGGCATTAACAAAGAGCCAATCCTGAAAGGAGCACATCTTTATTAGTGCTTACAATGCATGAAGAATAATTTTGATAATTTCTTACTGCATTGACTTTGACTGTACAAATCTGAAATAAGAGTGGGTGGGTATGTGTATGAATGAGAAGTACGGCACAGGAAGGCTTTTACTGAAAGCACAGTTGGCACAAAGGGTTTGCAAAGGCAGCTGGGCTGGAAATCATCAGCTAAAAATTACTCCTGTGAGTCACAGGGGAGTAAGAACAGGCTGACAAACCTGCAGTTGTGGCACAGAAGCCCTGAAGTGACTTCCAGTTACATGGAAAGTTTTAGCTAGACCAAAATTAATACTCAGCTCTCTCAAGTTTCAAATCAATTCTTTAATTGNAAGTGTGAAAAATCAAGCTTGTGCAGACAGAACAATCAGATACTTTATGCAGAAATACCCCTCGCAGTCGTTATATGCAATTTAATGCAAGTGTACGCTTTGAGAGGCTTCTTAGGAAACGGCAAAACCAAATATGCAAGAGAAACCCAAATACAGAGGAAGAGATTTACTTACTGGGTCCAGACTTTTCTGTCTCCCATATCTAGACTGAAATGGTTACAGTGAACTCTTAAAAATTAAGAGGAAGTGATAAAGAATGACTGCTGAGACGAATGAACGGAACAGTCTCTTCAAATATTTTTCCTTCAGGGCAAGTTTGAATAAATAACCCCGGTTTTATCCTGACTCTCCAGAGTGAGTACAGAGAACACAAATAGAGTTGTATATTAGATATAAAGATGATTCAAAGATGTGTAGCTCTCTCCTGCTTCACTGTCAAAATTGCCCACACTAATTATTAGCTGGTGCTTAGCTAGGCTCTCATCCCGAAACTCAAAACCAAATGGAATTTTTCTCCTTTGGAATTTTGTTGCAAACAGAAAATTCCATGACCGGGTGGTAAGGGGTATGAGCTGCTCAGATGTGCTCTGTGTGATGGGGCTTGGTTTGTGTTCTGAGCAAGGTACGACTGTGACCCAGGGTGAATTTCTGGCTGGAGCTACACGGAGCACTTCCAGCTGAGTTGTCCCTTAAGCTCTGTGTCTGTTTGCACCCAGAACTCAGACTGATAGCCAGAAGAATATGAATCCTTTCCAGTTAAAGTAACAGCATCTCTAAATGAAAATATCTACTTTTTCCTAATTTCTAGTAAGAAATAAACAGAAAATTTGTTCCCATTAGAACATCTCTGCAATATCAAATACTGTTTTATAAAATCAGGCAAGGGGTTCTTCATACTCATATCAAAAAGAAATACCGATGCTGGCAAAAAAATGTAAAATAATTATATCAATTTCTTACAGCATGGTTTTGTTATTTCCTGTTGTTCAGAAAACATACAGTAACTTTTCAAGGTATATCCACAGTTATGGAAGACGGATGATGGAGGATAGTGTAATAGAGAGGAACCTTCTGATTTACTAAGTGCTGTAAAATCTTTTATCATATCTCTGTAAAACAGCAGGTAAGTCTTGGGTGTAAAACTTTAACCTTCTCCAAGCATTTTCCAACTCTATATTCATTTATTCATTTTATTTATTTCCTGGCCCAGGTATGCAATGAAACACTGTTGACATATTTTAACAGGACTCACCTGTTCTGAAAACTACCATAGCCCATAAATCTTTCTACAGTGTGGTTATACAGCCTCAGTTTAGTGTTCCTAATCAATGAACTCATCCTTACAATCTCCCAATTATTAGGGAAAGTATAATAGCTTAAAATAGTTAAGCAACATGTCCAAAATCATATCAAATCAAGCTTACATTGCCTAGGCTGGAATCGTTACTAGAATCAATCAAAGCAATATCATTNCAAAAAAAATATAATAAAAAAAAAAAAAAAAAAAAAGAGGAGTAAACAATTATTTAAGAAACTCTCTTTCTGCCAGGTAATGTCTGGAATTATTGTTATATTTCATATTTATTATTTTGCAGTAATTATAGAAGCTGAAAAGTAAATCAATATTATTTTTCCCAAAATATAATCTCTGCTTAAAGGAACCTGGCTGGTCACCGAAAGGCAAACTGTTCCTTTGCATCTTCTTTCACACCCACCTTCCCAGGCACAGATCGAAGCACATGGAAAGAGGTGATTAGTGATTAAAGTAGACTATATACCAAATGTGCACTGTAGACTTTCTGACTTAGTCATCTGTGTCTCCGTAATAACACTCCTATTGATGTTTCCTAAACAGGTAAAGATCATTGCCTAGAGGTTTATTGCTGCTTGTATTTCTTATTAATTACATTCTTAACTGAATGTAAATTAAACAAGTACTATGGTGATGCTAATCCCTCTGATCTAACCATCTTTTCCGTTTTTCTAGTGTAAATGAATGTAGCAAATAAGTGCCTTTCGATTGATGCAGTTTCCACGAAACATATATACAAATTTTGTTTAAAAAAAATTAAGTAACTTATTTTGGAATCCAATGGGACAAAGAAAGCATAAGAATGTCTTGTTTAATATAGGTGGCCTTCTATAATGGATTTTTTTTCTTCCCAAAGAGATTTTTCCAGTTTACTATCATTGTTGTTCTCTTCTCCTCTCCCTTACCCCCAAATTCTCTATATTTATTTTGCATGGATTATTTCGCAAGGAATTTTTTGTCATTTCTTCCACATAAAGTGAACTTCAAGGTCTTCTGCTGAAAAATCAAAATCACAGTCAAAATGTTCCTGTACAATACATCCATAATAAATAACCATTGATATTGTAAGCTTTAAGAGAGAATTCATTAAGAATAAAATAACAAAAGAGAAACTCAGAAAATAAAATATGAAAAATTAATGGGCTTATTGTACAGGAAAGGAGAGCAAAGAGAATAAAACAAGAGAGCTTACTGCAGGCAAGTATGTTTAATGTTTATTTAAGTAAAAACAAAATGTAAAGAAAGTTAGATTAGTGGGTAGATGAAAAAGATATCCAATGAAGCTAAGAAATAGGACAATAATAATGCCTATTGAATTTTCACAAAATTTCATATTTGTCTCATTTTCCCTTGTCATTTGTTTTCTCATTTAGAAAAAAAAAATAGAATTAGCAATGATCAGAGGATCCTTCTTAGAGTCCTCTGTAAGAAAAGAAGAAAATAGTTTGACTTTAAAGAATTCAAGTATATTTTACAGGAAAAATTAAGAGACTCTGTAGGAGTAAAGATCAGTAAAAATAGTATTCTTTCTGTTACTCTTTTCGTGATTTTCACAAAGTCACAAATATGCTTTTACTGCCAAAATATATCATTTGCTCAGCATTACATCAAGATATTTCAGGTCTTTTAAATAACTACCTCCCGAAACTCTACCTACTCATCTTTTTGGGCACAAAAATAAACACTGCAGCTTCACTTTGATGTGTGCAAATGTATAAATCAAGCAGTGTTGTTTTCCTGGAAGTTTTCTTGGACAAGCAAAGACAATATATTAGAAAATGGACTCCTAACTTTCACACCTATATCCTTCATCAAACTAGCTAGACACTACACCGTTGGTAGCATACATCATTGATCAAGAATAATAAATACTGAGCTAATGTGTAGCAGGTTTTTAAAAAATGCTGATATTACAGCCTAAGTGTCTGACTCTGCATGAAGAAAACTACTTGCAGATAATTTATTTGTACAACCATTAAACTTATCTGTGCATTCATTCACACTAAATAACACTAATAAAGGGGGGTTAGAGATACCTGTCTCTTTTCCAAACTATATCCAAATGGTGGGAGTACAGGCCATGGCTCAGCATTTACCCTTTTCAGGCTAAGCAGTGGCTCTCAGTCCTAGCACTTCTTTTGGATTTACTCTTAGGACATAAAGAAAGGAGAAAGGTGATCTTCAGGCTATAAAAGAGTTAAAGGCAAGGTTCACAAATTACATAGGCGTTTCTCAGACACTTAGAAGTTTGAAGACGATCTGCAGATAACACGCCTGAGCCTTTGACTTCACGGCAGTCTTCACCAACAAAAATGCTTACTTCTGAGGAGGGGACCTGGCAGTGGTCCCCTTCTCCTGTTGGTGTAAAGTGGGGAGGAAACAGGTCTTTAAAGTGAATCTGATTACGGATCTCCACTAAGATTCACAGCTTATGTACATGCCCAGAGTATCTCTACCAGACGTTTTGCTGGGTGGACTCAACCAACCCTTTAGGTAATGCATCTATAGAGAAAAATAGATGCTCTGAGTTTAGAATGTCAAACTGACGTTAAAAATGCTGATTTAGGAAAAGATTGCAATCAATGCTACTAAATTTGGGTTGCTACAGTCTAAGGATGATGCTAATTGTTCCTATGAAAACGGTAAAAGCAAAGCAAATATCAGAATTTCTATGGCACCCAAGTTCTTTTAGGAGTCCACATCAGCTGGAATATCAGTCAGGTATTGTATCATCTAAGAGCAACAGTCTTTCCCTAGCGTTGACACAGAGCACTAGCTAATTTAAATATAAAACAAATAAATAACCCTGCTAAACAGAACCAAAGTGCTAACATTGCTTTGATTAGCAAGGCTGAAAAAAATGTTTTGACTTTTTTGTAAATTTTTTTTTTTTTTTTAAATCTCCTGGATGGGGATATTTATTCCTCATTTGTTTATAGACTAAATTGTTCACATCACTGTAAGTAACTTCTGAAATGTTGTTCTCTCAACTGTGCTAAGCTTTAATATAGCATAGTAATGAGTGGGATGTGCAACTTCTGCTTATCTACTCTATTTTGGACAATGCCAGTGGCTCATGTTTATTAAGAAAGCTGGCAGTGAAACTGAATCTCTGGTTTCCCCCTGGTAGATAAACTGTGTCTGAGCTAACATTCATGAGGATATTGGAAGACTCATTTAAATACAATGCCTAAGGCTACATATTTTTTTCCTGGATTCCAGAACAGCACATAAAGCTTTTACTTTTCTGATGTTCTTTTAGAACCGATGCCTATATATTACAAAGTCTGGCCAGGATTTTGTAGAAAGTACCAGGAATCTAATGTCTGAACTGAGTGTTCAGGTATTTTTGCATGTTGTTATTCCCATTGCAAGGAAAACATTTTTGATGACTTAAAACAAAAGATAAGTACCATCTTGCCAGCATATTTGTATTTGTATTATAAGGTTGTAGGGAAACAGAGCAACTATTTTGCCTCCTGTCTCTGGCACCATGCATCAAACCCCCACACAAGTGCATTGTGTCTCCTTCATGCCATACTAACCTATGAAGTTTCTTCACGTAATCCAAACATTTATTTTAAATGTCAATTCTACATGATAGACTGAAAAAGATCTTATTTGGACAAACAGCATAATCTGAACCTTTTCTGAAGTTAAAAGAAGTACCACATTTATCAGCTCTTTAGGCAGTACCCTGTATTTCATTATCTCTTTGCTCTTTTTCTGATATGCTGAGAACATCTGTATATGTTTGGATACCTTTGAATAGAAAAATGTTGAAAAACAAGTGAATAAGCCAGGTATTTGCCTATTTATGGCATCAGTCGTTAATGACATCAATAGTTAATACTTCATGTGTTGCTATGCTTCTATGTCATTTGAGCATCACATAAAACAGAACAGCCCATGGAAAAGTGGCATTTTCATCAATGTAGGAAACTTTGAAAGGGTCAAAGTCTTCTGGAATATACACGAGGTGGAGGTGCATGTCACTAAACAAACTGCGTCAGATTTTCTGAGAATAATTGTTGGTTCTGTCTCACTAGTGGCTATACAATTTTCTACATCTGTGGATGAATTGAGATTTTTATACAGAAATTCTGCACGTCCTGTATATGCTGAAAATCTGGCTCATACTATTCTAGCAAAGAAACAGACAGTTACAGTTATATTGCAAGAACTCCCAGCTCTGAAACATACTCTTATGAATATGAGAAGTGACAATCTGGATGCCATATGGGATCTGAGGGCTTGGTGCTGCAGTGGCTGTCCTTCATGCTCCTGGCCTGCTGACCAGAATCCAGCATCTTACCTCACACCGAATATTAACCTACTCTGGGCCTCAGTCCTCTCTGACAACTTCAGATCTTTAGCAAGACCCCCTTGCTGAAAGCACGGACCTAGTCCCTTTGAGTAGAACTTGTATTTTTTTCTTTTAAAACACAGCTGAAGGAGATACTGAGTCTTTCTTTTGTGCACAATAGCCAAGTGGTAAGAATGCTTGCCCTATAAAAGGCAAGCACAGATTCAATTCCCTCTTGTCTGAACTTCAAACCTAATCTTTTATCTTCCAGATGAGTGCCTAAAACACAAGGCTTGCAAGACACAAGGCTACTCAGGAGGTGGGGAATGTTGTTGTTCGTTTAGAGCAGTGTCTTTGTGTGGAAAAAAGCTGAAAATTCACTAGGTCAGAAAGGATGGATAACACAGCAGTTCAGTGTTTAAGGCACTCATTATGTTTGGTCCCTGCTCAAGGCCTGTTTCTCCTTCTGTTTTTTAATCCAGCTTCTGTAGAACGTAAAATTTAGTTATATTTCCTATAGAACAGGATGGTAAGTACAGACCTATGTCCAAATGAGTACTTTAACTCCTAGGTGAAAGAACTCCCCAGCCCTCCACTCAGGGCTTATACCTATCCAAATAGGCTAATAAGTAAACTAATGTATAAGAAGAAGCTAGTGGCTCGAACAACAGCAGCCAGGTTTTGAAGGCAAGAGGAACTAGCCACTGGTTAGAAGCAGTTTCCTATTTTGGAGAGGTAGGCAAGTTTAAAAACAAAACAAAACAAAACAAAAACAAACCACCATCTCCTGGGGAAGGAAGATAAATGAGTAGCATCTAAATTCAGGAACTCAACTGAGCTGAGCTACTAGCTTTATCAAGAGTGATGTAATCTGGGGGCTTATTCAGAGGTGACTATAAAGTTTGGAGGTCAAACAGTAAGACCCATCTGAAGTTGAGCTGGCTGTAGTTGAAGTGACAGCCCAGTAGAGATTTCCGGGCAGCAGTTTTAGACTTAGCTATTGTTTTGTATCTTATACCTAATGCTCTTCTAGGAAGATCACAGCCGATACAAAAGCACCTTAACCATAAGCCTGCGTTTAAGCACTAGATATTTTAGGGAGATCTGAACTGAATTTCTAATGCTGCCATCATATGGAGCTTGACTAAATATTAGTGCAAGCAGTATAACTTTTTTTTTTTCGAAAAGCTATGAAAAATCTCACGGACAATTTATGACCAATTGCCTGCTGGTTTTAGGTGCTGCAGCTCTTCTGAATTCTGTGGAATTATGCCAGCTTGTATCCACAGCCAATGTCACTCAGAATTCAATTGCATCTTTTTAAAGTGCAAAATGTCATTAGTTGTACCAGAAGCTGACACGAAGTAGCATTTCCACCTAATTGTCCTATCCTTTTACTGACAGCTTGCTGTTGCCCTTCTGAAACCTTGTCAGCTGGAATTTTACTGAAAAAGTGCATTTGGTACCATTTTGAACCAGCATTTTCCTTGAAAAGTATTGTTTGAGGAGTGAAGGAGGAAGGGGAGGTAGACCAGCTATTGTGTGCTACAAATAACAAGAGTGAAAGCCTTTGCCATAAAATCATCTCCCTCCATTGTAGTTTTCTTCCCCCAAAATATTAATATGCTTCCTTCACAGAATCCCCGAATTTTTGGAGTATGGCAAACTCTCATGTCACCCATTCAGCTGCTATCAATGTCTCTCATATGCAAAGCTGGCAGCATAAAATATTTCACTCTATTTTTGTTCAATGAAAATGTTATTTAAATAACCTTTATTCACAAACCCTGGCAAGTGTATTACTGTTAGTATATCCAGTACTGTGTACTAAGATCACTATTAAAAAAAAAAATAATCAAGGAATACTTCCACATAACTTCATAATTAGAGAAATAAACTTCTGCTGGCAGGACCAGCCAAGATCATAGTCATGATGGTAATATTTGGTCTTCAAAAAACCGATGGAGGCTATAAAATTATTTTATACACCTTGAGTAGGTGTCATGTGATGCCTTAGCAGCCTGGAAGTGAAAAAACTGAAGATCATAAATGAAAGCCCATAAAATTATCCAATATGAATAATTAAGGATGAGCTTTTCCACAACGTTTTCACAACATTGGATATTGATTTTCTTTTAGACCTACTAAAATCCTACCCCCTCAAGGTCTTGTCTCCCCAAACCCATGAGGACTAAGATCTTACTCGAGGCCATTTTCACAAGTATCAATTTCACGTTCAAGTACAAACCAAAACTATTTTTCTGGCCTAAATTGCAAAGCTATCTGACTACTATAATACGGATGCCTTTCCCATTGCAATTTCTGCCATACAGAGTCAGGGCTTTCCATAGGAGCAGTCTGAGGAATCAACTGATTGCTCTTCCTGGGTCAGCTAGTGAAAATCTTCAAGTCTGCTGCTCACCTGAGTGCTACATCTGGCTGAAGAGTAGTCTTTCTTTTTCAATTCTTTTCCAACCTTCTGAGTTGCACTGAACAGATGGCTTAAACCGAAGTGGGGAAAAGGCAAGAATTTACTCTCATATGCTCCGGTTTCCAAAACGCTTCTCAGCTATGACTTGCTTCCCATTCAATTTGTGTGTAATGGAGATAAGCCAATATACATTGCTGAGTTCTGGCAACTGATTGTGAAGATATCAGATAGGTAGCTTGTACCCTAAGGTATTAACTTCCACATTATAAACATGAGGAATCTGGCTTATGGTTGAGACATAGGTTTAGTATTCTACATAAAGTAGCCACAACTGGTCTTAAATACATTTTCCTTAAAAAGGGACAGCTAACTTACCATACTGAGATATAGCAGTGCTATTTGAAAATGTCACATCTAACATTTGCAGGAGACCAACTCTGAAAGTAAATAACTGCTATATTCAAACCAGCAAAACTTTAAATGGTTCCAAAAGATAGACTCCATCATAGCTGATGATTTTACGTATGCTCAAATCCAGGCTCATTTGAAGTAGAAGAATACTTGTCAGTTTTGCATAGTAAAGGCTAAATGTATAAGGCCTGAACTTCTAAGAGGTGAACGTTGAAAGCCTGAATGTTGGGTACAATCAAAAGAGATTATAGCAGTCTATAGAGGAAATTATCATTGTTAAATGCCCATATTGCAAGTCAAGTACATATACTATAGAGCCACCACGTGAAAAAAATTTGAAGAACTGTTTTTCAAAGTTCTGGAAAAGAAAAAAAGAAAAAGGCAAACTTTATTAGAAGTACAAAAACTCAGAAGATGGCCAAAAGAAAATTAAAAGGTAATTATCACTATGTTGGAAAAGGAACAAACTAATTAGAGCATCAATAACAAGGATATGTGATGAACCAACAGAGAGTGTAAAAGTGATGGATAAAGAAAGCAGGGGAACATTTTTATAGATCAAGAACATTTGTTATGGAGTAGAATACTGACAGAAGCTAGCCGACTGGAAAGAGATGCTCAAAATGCTGAAAGTAATAAACAGAGAAGAAAAAATCTGGAAATGTTACTACTTAATGTAAAGCAGCATGTATCAGTATCTCTGTTAAATTATGGGAGGAAAGGAGAACAATTAAAAGATTTGATAGGAAGGGGAACTCCTAGATTTAGTTCTGAGCACACAGGACCCTGAAAATGACACAGACAACTAAGGCTCAGTCATCAGAGATATGGAAAGATTGCAAAGCAGCAGACTGAGACTTTACTGCATTGCAGTACAGGATACACAATTCTGAAAAGAATCAAGGGATAGCTGGAGAAAAGTGACTTGACTCTGTGTCACAACACTTAAGAGAACATGAATTTAAGCTGAAGAAAGGCTGTACCCTAAAGGAATTAACAAAGAATTCTTTAAAGGAAAAAGAGAGAGTCAGAAAAAAGAAGGTTGCACCCTTCAATAAATAAAACAGCTAATTTTTACTGGCCTTCTCCCATTTTGATGTCCTCTGTCCTTATGACTGATGCAAAACTGCACTTTTAGATGAATGTATTACATATAACTGCCGTACAATTTTCACAGTAGAATTTTTCACCTACTAATGTGCTTTACCTCGTAACTTATTAACAGTACATCAGACTGCTGAAAGAGAGGATTTCTATCTTCGTTTCTTTACATCAGCCTTGCAAATGTTCCTTTTCTCAGCCCTTGAGTTTGAGTCCCTGTTGCAAACATGGGTGCCTAAAATTCTGTGTGAACTTTTGTGAAGTCTCTTCCTAGATGCGTGTTGACTGGAGAGAGGGACAGACAGCTGAGGTGAAACCCTTGAGATTCTGCATGCTCTTGTATGCAAACTGGGAGTTGCAGCATCATGTTATTATTATGGCGGACTGTTTTTCTTCTTATTAGAATACTATCCAGTTATTTTTAAAGCCGTGAAGAGTTTACATCAGTATTTTTCTCTGCATATCTTTATTCTTAATTATATTTATGGTTTTAAAGCCTTGATAGCTTTATAATTGCGTATTCTCCTCTGTCAGATAAAGACTGAATCTCAGCTCCTGCAGGAGTCTGTTGTTATTGTTTTTTTATAGCTTTGCTCCAGTTAGGAGAATGATTTAATATAAAACATTAAAGTATTCCCTTTTTGTCTCTCAGAAATAGGCATTTTAATCCCCTGTAAGAGGCATCATATGTCTGTATAGTGAAGTAGTGTCTTGCTCCTACATTAGCAGATTAAGTGATGGCAAGTCAGAATTCAAGACCAAAGGTGGCATTAGTCAAAGATGTATGTATAGAAAATGCTGTTTCTTCCCCCATTATTCATTTGCAACAGAGAACAAATCCTGCAGACAACAAAGAAATTCATAGAAAACATGTAAACACAGATAGCATAAATCTGAACTCCGGTTTTTAAAAGCCTGAGCCGAGAGGGCACAGTTTGAGGCAGTTTACCCTAACCAGTAGTTCACAGGCAACATTCCACCTGCCAGCCCCTCGATACTCCTCGTCAACAGAGGGAATTGTAAAGTTATGCCAAACAATGGCGGTAGTGATAGCAAAGGATGAGACCGTCCATAGAGCACTGCTTCCTTATACTGGCACCCAATGAGTAGGAAAGCTTGGAAAGTATTGAGGCTGGGACCTGATTGTCCCGCACTGGATGATGTCTCTTAAGAGAATTAGACTGCCTGCTTCTGTCTATAAATGGAAGAAAAGAACAGGTTTCTGAAGGTGTCCTGATGCTTAAAGTTCATAACTCTGACTAATGCCTCTCAAATGTCTGAAGGCCTGAGTGCCAGGGCACAATTTCCTACAAGATGATATATAGATTTAAGGCTATGCACATATGTGCACCTTCCTGCCAAAGAAATCCCAAGGAATCTAAGAGAAAAAAATGAGAAATTTGTTGACAGTTCAATTTTAGGAAGTGCCCTACTGCATTCTTTAGTAAGGACTGTCACATCTGGAAAACAGTTGGATTCTAAAATACAGAAGCACTGGCCCTGACTGTGTCCTTATTTATGCAGGTTTGGCACTCACTATATCTAGTGAATGACTTAAGTCTGGTTATTTGATACTTACATCAAAGGAAGTATTTACATAAAGTCAGATATTAGAAATCTTATTAAATCATTCAGTCCATATCTTTCCCACTGGTAAATGTCTACGTAATGACTTGTTACATGACTTGTTTACGATGCTTGTACTTTTATTATCATTTTGAACAAGAAAACTTCTGTAATGTGTACCTATATTTTTAAGTGGTTAATTTTTTTATTTCTTTAAGTATCTTTGTCTGATTTGGTTCTATTTTCTCCCAGAATTATTCTAAAGAGCCAGGCTTAACAGTGATGTGATTCAAACTTTTACAAAAGTCACCTTTAAGATAAGCCATACATATTTATTTATTTAAGTCTTTTCTCATTGATCAGCCTTTCCAAGGCCTCAGTCCTGAATGCCCTTTCAGTTTGTCAATATCTTTTTTTTCTTTTAACTGAGACACTATAATAGCTCCTTTCAAACACTGAATAATTCCAGTGATTCTGTAAAAGAAGTATTACCTTCTTGCTCTGCATTCTTATAGTAAGATACATGCAGCTGAAAGCAATAAAAATAAATCTTTAGAAAAATCTGTAAGATACTGTATCTAAAACTTTACTATATTTTTAATCTAATTTGCATCTTTAGTGGATTTTATTTATTTCATCTAACGACAATCTTCCTCATACCTTTAATCTTAATATCTTCCAAATATCTGTAGAATTAAAAATGAACTCTAAGCATAATAATGATTTTTATTTTGTTATAGAATTTTGTTGAAGAATGGCAGGTTTCTTTCCCCTTTCTCCAAACAGTATCCATTCTTTTGTCAACACAGTGAGTGCTTTCCTCTCTCTCTGCTTTAATTCTGATTCCATCAAAAATCAGAATCCTGTGACTGATGTTCAAAATAAGCTGAGGTGATATTGAGGTTTTGAACTTTATCTGAGCATGTCACTCACTTGAAGGCATTCCAGACCTCAAATGGCTCAGTGCCATTCTTCAGAAATGAGACAGGAACAAGTATTGATTTTTTTTTTCTTTTAAACTGAGCACCTAATGAGCAAATGAAGATATGGCTGGTCCTGGATTTATTAGGTGATCTGAAAGAGGCTTCTCAGAGTTCAAATGTATGGAGAACAGTTTATTGCAATCCTACTTTCTTTTTCTTTCTTTCTTTCTTTCTTTTTTTTTTTTCCTGAGGGAGATTGTTTTTATAACATTACCGATTTTGAGTGTAGATTAGATCAATTATACCATATTGCATTTCCATAGCAAACTGAAAGCTCTTGCTTGGTAAAAACATATTCTT
The DNA here is from genome assembly GCA_013399115.1 of Anseranas semipalmata. Taxonomy (NCBI): domain Eukaryota; kingdom Metazoa; phylum Chordata; class Aves; order Anseriformes; family Anseranatidae; genus Anseranas; species Anseranas semipalmata. Next base: position 3,686,015 of record VXAA01000243.1, read on the forward strand.
TGGACCTGACAAGAGACTGTTACAGTACTACAGAATATTCTTGTTGGTACTTGACAAAGTAAACAAAATTAAAAGCCACTGGGAAAAGAGAATACATTGCTCCCTGAAGGTACAAGTGTTTCTTCAAGCTGAAAATTACAGATTTATAAGAAAAGCCAAGTACTTTCTCAAAAAAGAGTGAAGTGTCTCAAATCTGCTGAATTTAAGTGAGGTAAATATATTCAACAGACAACTGAATCCAGTGAACAGGTATGAGGTAGATGTACCCTATCTTAACAAAGAATTATCAGTGCAGAGATGAATGGAAAAATCCTCTGATCAACTGGAATTAGGAATCATCTAAAAACTTTAACAAATAAAATGGGAATTCCTACAGCCACATGTATATAGTTACTTTGGCATAAAAAGCAATGCAGACTCTCTGCAAGCAGGGAGGCTTAAGGGGTTCCAGCAGTTTATGATGCTGCCACAGGCGAAGGGTCCTGGCCAGGTCTAGGTCCCACCTGCCATGGAAAGGAGAGGAGGTTACGGGAATCATGTAAGGGACAGAGCAACAGAGACAGAAGCTCAGCCCATCAAGCTTGCTCTTCCTGCTAGGATGAGCACAGACAGATGAGAGGAAACTGCTTTTACTCGTAGGGATCACATCTCTCTATCCTACCAGTTATCAACTGGTGCTGCCCTGGACAGGCAGTAACAAGCTCAGCTCTCGGAGATTAAAGAGGTAAAATAGGCAGAAAGACGGTGGTTGCTTGCTTTCTGGGAAGTCCATCATCACAGTCAACTTTCTATTCTGTCTGTCCTGACCAGAACAGGTCCTGACCAGTTTCAACTCAGGAAAACCTGAATTTGGTATTTTAAGACCATAGATTTTAAAAAGAAAAATCCGCAGATATATTTTTCTGAGTTCAGTGAGAACTGAACCTACCTACATTTTCAGATGCCTATTTACTCTTGCAAATCTACCCTGGAATGTTAGGGAGGATTAAGTCCTTAAAGAGTAATTCATAAATAAATAACTCCCTCACTCTTTAGGAACATAAATGGTCTTGGGGCATCCTTCTTTGAATTGATCATTGTGTTTTCCTTCCTTTTCTAATCTACAAAGATTATCAATTTATTTTAAGCATGTAGGAAAATGCTCACCAGCTGCATGTTTCCAGAGTTAATGTAATAGGACTCAGATTGCCTCTTTCAAACTTGTACTAATGATAATTGATATTATTGATTCACCTCATTAAATATGCTCATTCTTTAAAAGAAAGACATGCCTTACGTATGATGTTTTAATGCATTATTGCTGGAATGAGGGCAATGTTGCTCCTGCTTTCAGAGAGATACAGAGAAGACATTTCCATCCCAACACGTTCCCTTCACTTGTGTTTCTCTCAGTTCCTGTGTTCCTTCTCACACATGACTTCATTGTAGTACAGCAGAAACCCAGCCCTCTTAGTAGGTGCAATTTACTCTGTATTGGAACCGCTGTAAGAATCACAGCACTATGTAAATGAGCAGAGCTCAGGGCTAAGTTTTTATTAAAATAAAAAAAAATGCAAAACTGGTGTGTGTGTCACTGGAAGGTTTCCCAGTGGGCTGCATGAGGACACAGTTAGGAGCAGTGCAGTGCAGCATTGAGGGAAAAGGCCTGGATACATGCTTACTGACTGTTGCCAGTGGTCCTTACTAATTACCACAGAAGTAGTATACTCTATCTGTCATTCCCATAATTCTAGTTCCTCCAGACTCCCCTCCTTATGAAGCCAGACTGATCTTGGGTGAAGCGAATGAATACAGCTAAGCTGTGTTACGGAATTGTTTGGAAAAGCAAAATAGTTTTACTATTAAAGTATACAGTGAGAGCTTACAATTCACCACAGCATTTGGGCATGTAAAGACATAAAACAAGAAGGAAAAAACAACCCATGTATATATATATATATATTTTTTTTTTTTTTTTGTAATTTTAGAGGAAGGGCTTTTTCATACTTGGAATTTTGAAAGTGACTGAAATGTTGTAAAAGTACAGTGGTACCCAGGTTATTTATCTTAATTGAAAGAGCCAAAGAATCATTTCCATTCATCTTCAGAATGCAAAGTTATGTCAGGCTCTGGCACTATGATGTAACAAATGATTTATAGTACTGCAGCAGCATGGAAAGAAAATACCATATTTGTATAGCACATACTGTACCAGCACTGATAGAGCAAACTTTAAGAAAAATAAAATGGATATTAGCATGAATAATCCACAATCATATTGCACTTTCAAGGCTCTGTTTATGTCTGCTTCCCTACAGCATTAATGATTAAATGTAGTAAATCAATGTATAACAATTAGCTTGGGATTACAGAATCCATCTGAATGCCAAGCAATAAGTCTTCATGTCAAAATGGAAATTCAACTGCCATCCATTTATTATAAAAGTCTCTCTGAGAATCTGATCTAATGTAATATGTTGTCCAGAGTATGTATAATAATCTAAATAGCATTGCTAAAATTAGATATGGTAGTGTTGATAAGTTAAGTGCATTTCCAGCAGCATATTTTTTATAAAGATTGTTTGTTACTAGCATTGGCTTATATTCAGCTCTAAGTACTTGATAAAAATTCTTGGCATAAAAAAATGTGTAATCACTTATTCATCACTAATTCTTTATTATCTCATTTTCTTTGGGAAAGAAAATATGTTGTATGCATCAATCAATTGATCAACTAATAATGTGAAAATCTTAATCATGGTAAATGCACTCTGAGAATATCAAGTTAGGACCAGACCTATCAATTTTTATGACATGAGTTGGCCTTTCAGAGCCAGTATGGAAATTTACATAAGTGAAGACTGTCCCTCTCAGCAAGAGCTTTGATGGCCTGATCCTTCAAATGAGCACAGGGTGATTTTTTGATGCACCTGCCTAGTTAGCCTGATCTTGTAAGACTAGAGTTAATTACAGTCAAATCATAATGAAGATTTGGCTTTTGTGTTGGATTTTTATTTGTATTTTTTTTCAGTTTCCTCTTGGGACTTTCCAGCAGCATTAACCAGATAGCTTGTCTGACTCTGAATACAGCAAGATCCACTGTGCCAGTGAAAAAGAAAACACAAGCAAACTTAGCTGAAGCAGGGAAACCAACAGATGAGGAGAGCATTAACAAACTGCCTGCCTACTAAGCCCCGGTTTCACACTGTGGTTCCCCCATAGTCTGTCAGATCATGGCTTAGCAAAGCAATGCTGGGAGTTAATGCTCTTGTAAACCACATGTATCTGTAGCAGGATCTTTTCCTTGCAGGGCTGATTGAAGGGTAGATGGCAGTACTAGTAAGTTGTAGAGAATGCTTGCTGCAAAGCCCCCGCAAGGCCATCTTAAAAAGGCAGACAATGAATGTAGTCTCAGACGCAGCAGGATACGACTGGATCCTTTCAAACCATGGGCTACAGATATGCAGACCTTTCCAATCTTTATAGCTTTTACCTTTCCAGAGGGAGCATTACACTTGTGAAACCTTTGCAGTATTTTTAGGCCCTCCCTTCCCTGTAAAGTTTCCACAGTAGGATAGAAAAAGGCTATCGGTGCTCCAAATGTGTGTTTCTGGGCACACAAATCTGTTATTTCTCCTGGACCAACTATGCCTACTGAATCCTGCATGGATAATCCAAATGTAAAAATACACAAATATTGGCAGCCAATAGGGGGCTTTTCATCTCGAGCAAGAAAACAGAAGTAATTCTGATAGCTTTTCCAAGAGATGCCTGGTGGGGCTTATTTGCCAAAGTTTGAATCTGTAATAAACAGCCTACTGCTGTTTCTATTTTGAAGTCTTCATATTTAACATTCCTTGATGGACTGCCACGTACAGAATGTGTATAAACAAAGCGATGAGAAGAGGCTTACACATGAATGCCAGACTCTTTGTAAGTACTCATCTCGTTTAGGAATCTTCCTTTAGTTCTCTGGTTTATGAAATAACTCGACCAATGAAATGCAATTTATCGCTGGATGCTGTATGTGGACAAAACACCAGTGGGGAAGAAGAGAACTGTTAAAACACCACTTGCTTTGTAGAATGGGATAGAGGTTATAGAGTATACCAGTATTTTAAGTGAAATTCAAGGCAGAAACTTTCATTCTAGTTTTCCTCTCCTTGTCATTATAATATGTAGCTCTGCAAACACAAGTCACTCCACCTTTTTTTTTCTTTTTCTGCAGGTAGGAAGGGCTCTAATTCAATAGTACAGCATTTATTTAAATATTACAGTGTTAGATTTTGGTTACAGCAGACTTAGATTTGAACCTTATATAAGGTATGGTCGATTTTCTTATATGTACAGATACAGACACATGTTATAAATGTATTGTATACCTTTATGGTAAACTGGGACAGCATGACAAATCGTCAAGATTTGATTGCATTAACCTGGGATGAGATACAGGTAAATTAACACAAATATTCATAGGAGATTTTGGAAGAAAGAACGTTGGTAGAGACTAACCTTCCATTGAATTCAGATAATAATGTTGAAGGTAATTAAGAGAACAACTTGAAAGTATATAAAGAAAAATATTTAACACTTAAAAATGACTTTTAATTTTGAAAAAATTATGCTTTGAAAAAAGGTTTAAAAATTTGCAAAAGAATCAAATAACTTTTAAATGAGTTTGACCCAACCCCAAAAGGTACATTTTGGCTTCTGAATTAAAAAAAAAAAAAAAAAAAAGGTTTTTCTGTTTGGTTTTATGCTTGGACTCTAAGTAGAAAGTCTACTCTTTTAACATCTGTTTATATTTTTCACCAATGATTTGCTTAGGTATTTACAGAAGAGCATCAGAACAACCATACTCGTAATTAGGTAGTCAGTACACATGGATGTATTATTGGTTGGTTTTCAGAACAGACCTATCCTGGAAATATTGCAGAGAAGCAATTCCTAAGCAGAGCACTTGCTAAGTTTTAGGAAGATTATGGCACCTCCAACTTTCTCTTAATTTTTATTACACCTGTTAAACTATAATAAAAGCTAAAATATGTTAAATGACTTTTTAATAATTTTTCTTGTGTGAGCAGAATGCACAACAGAGAATGACAGTTTGAATACTTGCCAGTATAAGCATATGGGGTGTTAGTGTTTGGAACTTAAAATGCTTTAGGCAGCTTCATTTCTCCAAGAATGATGCACAGAAAATCAGTTTCCTCCTTGAGGATGAACTTTGAAAAGTAATAGATAGGCAGACATTTTCCAACACAATACTTCTCTAACACTATAGCTCCCAAAATTAATATTTGAGTCAGAATAATGGAACTCAATAAAATTATCTCATACAACCTACACTTTCTTACCTCTGGGTAAAAATGATTGTTTCTTATTCGTGTCTTCTTTCTAGACCCTACTGCTAATACACCAATTCTTCTTCTGCAAGTCTGTAATATACCAAATAGACTCTTCTAGTAACTTATTTAACAGAACAGGATCTTGTAGCTCCCCCAGCTTTCTAATGATTTTGCTTTTTGTTAACCCCTTTAGTCCTTAAACCTCTTTTTTGGGCTTCCCAATCATAGCAGCAGCTTTAATGAAAGCTTGCTTCTTAAGATTAGTATGTGCCTATGTTCTAATATGGGTCTGTATCACATCACCTGTTGTGTGAGGAGGTAGATGGGAGGGATATTGATTCACGGAGAGTTGCAAGTCAGGTATTTCAGGCAAGGTAGTTCAAGGGGAGATGCTCATCTCCTCTGCCAGTTCATGGCTGATGATCTCCGTGCCTTTTTCATAGGAGGTCAATACCAAAATTGTCACTGTCTTCAACTACTGCAAAGACAGTGTACTCTTGCAAAAACAATTATAACCCTGCCAAGAAATGTCCATCTCTCTGTTCATTCTCTTGTTGAACATAGGAAAGGTAATGAACCAATAAGCTCTGGCCTACCTGAACTCACTGCCAAAATTCATGGGTATTGGTTGGCCTAGGATTTTTTTGTCAGCTCTCCTTAGTGTACAAAGCTTAGTACATGAACTACTACAGAAAATCACACTGTCTCAGCCATATTAGTTATAGAATGCAGTATAGCTGATTAATCGTATGTTTTTTCTTTTTGTAAATAGTTTTCATCTAGTTACTTTCAAATACCACATACATATATTGACAATCTATGTCCTGCTCTTTGCGTTTCAGTGTCTGTATGTAAGTTTTGACACGGTCTTGATCTTTTAAAAGTAGACTGCAATTGGTATCAGCCAGTTTTTGGAAGGAAATCAGCCATAATTTACCTTTACTAATCACTTTACATACTGTTTCAACTACATCGGGTTAATGTGGTGGATGTACAAGTTATTAATTATAAAACTGGAGAACATCCTCCAGCTGAAATTAATTAATTATGTTCTTTTGGGTGGGAGAAGTCTAGTGTGGCAGTTGAGATGTAGGGTCATGATTCTCTGCATCAGTTTTGTAGTTGATTGTATTAGATCTGACAAGCTTTGCAGTGAAGCTAGATTTCTGTTCATACAATAATGATACTACTCTTCTCCTATTTTTGGTGCAACTTACTGAAAATTAGAGTCTTTTCAACAATTTTTCTCATTATTTGTTGGTATGTCTGGACTTTCCTTTTGTAATGATAGTGTATTTCTGAATCCTTTTCTTTTCATAGCAATTTGGCAACAAAAGCCTCTAATAATGTTTTTTACTTTACTGGGAAATATTAACAGTTTGAACATTAAGTCAAATGTGTACTCCCAGGCCAATTACTGTGTTTTTTTTTTCATAGTTTCCAATGCATGCTAATCCTCTTTGCCAAATACTTGTACCTATATTGAGTTCTGTCATATCCCAGATTGTAAATAGTGATTGTAAATAGTGATTTACATATGTGATTGTAAATAGGCAACAATCTAATACATTACTGAAAGTGATGAAGCTGTTATGGTGGTAAGTAATGCTTAGCAGAATAGTCTAAAGCTTTAGGACTACAGGGATGCAAAAAGAAAACGAACAAAATGAATTAAAAGAAATAAGAGCAGGAAAAGCTGCTTTTCCTAAGTATGCCTCTAAAATAAACTGATCAAAACATGAAGATATAAAAGCATGGATATTATTTGCAAAGAAACAAATTGAAAAAAATTATCAGTTTGCTCACTTTACTTTAAACAATTAAATGCAACATCTTAGGGCTTTTCTCCATAGGTTTTGCTTTTCTCTAATCCTGCTGATTTAGAAGCCACCACAGCTAAAATACAGTAGGAAAAGACCTATAATTAGGATTTAAGCATATGAATGTAATGGTATGAAACCAAAAATAGTGCATTCTACAAAATTTAAAGGAATGAGCTATACTTGTATAACACCTTTACACTGCAGCTATATGAGAGGTTGTTCCAGTATAATTATCCTAGTATAAAATTGCACTCTAATGAAAAAGTTAGGGCAAAAAGCAGTGTGCAGACAAGACTGGTATTTCAATGAGCTGGGCTATTTTTCTGTCAGCCAGTATACCCAAACATCAAACAAAACCCAAGCAATTATATACACTAATCCTTCCCAATGTGAAGTTGCAGCCCAATGTGAATTTAAAAGCACCAAGTTGCAAATCCTTCAAAAAGAGCATTTACAACTTATAATGGAAACTCCAACAGAGCTTTAACTGTAATAGTGTGACTACTGCAGCGATTATTCTTTATTGCCCTGGCATTTACTGCTGAAATAGTGGTGGGCAGATCCTAACATTCTCAAAATTAATGTGCGGTAACATCCTCATGTGAGGCATTGCCCAAGGTACAGTGTTTTGAAATGTAATACATCAAAATGATGATACTTCTCCATTTAAGTTGTTCTGGTCACTCACTTCATACAATTGCTGCTTCAAAGGTACTTTTCATAATTTCAGAATAAATATATATGGAATAGGAGAATCTGAAAAGCATTTGGATTCTGACTAGTATTAATGAGGAGTTGGAAAATGCCAACCTATCTCCAGTAGAGCAGCTTTATAGCTGAGAGAACATTATGGTAGAGTGTTCTCTTGTCATGGTTAATTTCGCCTTGTGAGCAACACACTTATGGCCTAAATCAGTAACGACTTCATGCATAGAACTCAGATTGTTTTCAGTCAAAATTCTGCCTCAAAAACAAAAATGTCAAGTTTGACAGCAACAGCCTGATGGAAAGTAAACACTGGAGTATGAACAACTATGAAAAGGGGGCATTGTATTTAAGAGAGAGATCTTAAACTCCATCCTGCTAGATTGGCTCCTCTTTAATACAAGACAAATCATGCAGCTGTTAGTTCAGTTTCTCTTACGTGTTTATGCATAGATGGCCGTGATCCATAGCCTACAATTAAAATTGTTTCCGTTTCAAAGTTCATTCAGATCATGATGCTCAAAATGCTGTAAAAATGCAGTGTTACTGAGAGGCATGCAGCAACACTGCATTACTTTGTTTTAATATTAGAAGAATTTAATATCTAACTTAAATGCTTGTACTATAATACTTACTGGGGGTGTGAGACTAATCTAGTTATTTTGTGTCTTTTATTTGTGATAGTTACCCTAATACCAGGCTAAAGCATTTGTTAAAACAAAAAGAAATCAGACATTCTAAGATATGATAGGGTTAGCTGAAAAAGGTTTGTTATCTGCCTTCAGACTGAATGCCAGAAAGTAGGGACAAAGAGCAAACAAGCAAGTGGCAACAGCAAAAGAACGTCCCCTAGCAGAGAAATTAAGAAGTGAAAAAACAGACTTTGCCTAATATATACGGAAGCAGTGTAGTCCCTATTTTACAATAAAGATGCAAAGGAAAAATAAATTAAAACAAAACAAAACAAAAAAAACCTTTATGCAGGTTCCAGTGAGTAGAATTTTCAGTGTTGCTATTTACATGATATTTATGTTGCAATTTCATTCTAACAGGAACTGCACTTCCTTTATCAAAAGGGTAACGTATAGAATATAAATTTTGTGTGTAACATAAAGATGAAAGTGAGCCTGAACAGTAGGTCTTCTGGCTACAACCTGGTACCTGACGTTCACTTAAGAATATGAAAAAAAACCAGGAGTCTACATTTTCTGAAGTTAATTGTAGGTTTGGCTGATAATTCCGACCTCTCATTTTTCATCTCAGTCTTTTAACTTCCTTTACACAGAATGATATTTGCCTTCAGTCACAAACATAGCTGGGGCTCACACCATCCAACTTCAAGCTCTACCGATTTCTGTGCCAAGGGAAGGAGGGCCAGATCCTTTCTGTTGCTAATAGACCTGTAAGAGGCATCCTTCAGAGGAACCCACCTTCCTTCAGTGACTCTGTACACAGCCCAACCTAATCTATATGCCTAGAGTTTATTTGTGTTTTAGTCTTTTTGTTTTCTTTAGAGGTGATTTTTAGTCTAAAGTCTAAAATAAACAAACAAGTATGATGAAGTATATTACTACCACCACTTTCAGTGACCCTTCCAGTACACATTATTATACTCCCATACACTGTAGGAGTCACTAAACCAGAATCTTGTCTAAATGAAATTCTAATGGCTTTATTGAGAAAAGCCTTTTACCCTGTGGGTTTGCTATATATATATTCTATTTTGAAAACTTCCCTTTTCAACCAGATGGTTTATTTTAATTAATTCTTATCAGAGAGACATTTTTGTCATAAAGTACTTCTAGAACAGATGAGCACAATTATATAAGTGCTTTTGTTTACAGGATTACTAAAAGAATTACTATTTCACAGAGGAAGTGCTGTTGTAATTTTATCTTTAATTTTTCCAACATCCTTGACATTTAAAGACACTTTTAATATTATTATTATTGAACCGCAAAAAAGAAGGGTGTGGAATTTGTATTGATTTTACATGTGTGCTTACACTTAGAAAGATGGCATTTCAAACCATTTTAAATACAAGTTTTGTCTATTATAGTAAACAATACAGAATACATTGTATCGATGCCAGTGTTTGACCATAGCAGGAGAAATGTTACCTTGCATCACAAAGTACTAAAGAATTTAAAAATGTATTTTCCTCCCATTTGTCTCTACAGACTGTAAACCGTGATGTCACGTAGCAAGTTCAGAGAATTTGACTATACAAGCACCAAGTCTGTAACAACAAGAACAACCTTCATACTGAAGGTTATCGTTTTCTATTGCAATGTAAGGCATAAAACCAGCCCCTTTTAAAGATAACTCGAATTTGTAAGTGTTTGTCACACAAGGTCAAGATCATGCCAAGTTTTGATAGGCTTTGTAATTTTGAAGTTTCTTAATAAACACAAACAATAATTCAAGGTGATCACTGAAAAAAAAAAACAAACCCATAAACAAAAACAAACAAAAAAACCCCACAACCAACACAGAATGCACATGTGCAAGGGAATCTGGACATATATTTTGTAGGTTTTATTACAAAACAGTTATTTTTACTTCAGATACAGGCCTGCCCTGACCTACAGGTAGTTGAGACTTTCTTGATCTAAAGATCAAAATCGAGACCTAAAAGTCACAGATGCCTCATTATTTGGTAGGATTTTGTTGATAAACAAATTATTCATTAGAACTAGGCTAACGCCATCAAAGGAACCTCTTTATCACTGTGATTTATTGTGAGATAAATTACAACTTCAGCACTGTTTTTTTTACTACTTCATGGTTTCAATATGTATTGTGAGTGCACAATCTCGCAAGTGAAATAAGCCAATATCTTGGGAGGGAAGGAACACTTGCAATGTGCGCTACTGTGCGGTCTCAGTAAGCCAGCATGTATCAGCTTTACCAGAATCTTTCCTCGAGCATTCAGATCGACCTACCTTATCCCAGCTAATTCAGTACCAGTCACACTTACCTCCCCACTAAACAACCAGAAGGTTTTAGCTTATTCTGACGTGTCAAACGTGAAAATGGGTATCGCTGATGCTACCTCACTTGGGATACGGACGTTATTACAAATTGCTACTAGACCTAACTGGATACGAAAACACACCTTACGTTAGACTGCACGATGTTTCAAACTACAATGATGTAACAGTATTGGTAAAAAATAAAATAAAATCTCAGTGCAGCTCTGCCTGCCTTCCCTCCACCGCCCGCGCTCCTCCCGAGTGCAGCAACGGCCTACCTGTCCGCAGCCACCTCCGGGGCACGTTGTGCTGAGGCAGGGCAGCGCAGCACGAATCCCGCTTGCGGCTCCGTTCCCCTCAAAGGGGAGGGCGGCCCCGCCGCCCCGGCCTGCCCGGGTAATGCACCGGGACCAGGACCGCGACCGCGACCGCGACCGTTAACCTGAGGGGGAGCGGCCGCGCGCGGCGCGGTGCACGCCGGGAAGGGCCCGGCCATGTCGC
>VXAA01000243.1:3697479-3764580 GCA_013399115.1 Anseranas semipalmata
GTAATTCCATCTTTTGAGGAAACTGAGACAACGTTGTTGAGGAAAAATAGCCGTTCCGTTATTAGGAGAGAACACCCCGTTATTGCCCAGGTGCTCCTCTCCTGGCTTTGTGTGCTGCTGACGGGGTTGGTGTCCAAGGGCGGTTCCGTGCGCGGGCACCGCAGCCGGCTGCAGGTCGGCCTCGTGGGGAGCCCTGCGGCAGTGCCTGCGCCGCTCGCGTGGCATGCGGCCTCGTCCCGCTTCCAGCGGTGGTGTTCCTCGGCCGAGAGCTGGTGTTCGGGAGAAGAGAGTCCTTTTTTGTAGTCTGGTTGGGTGGAGGGCTGCAGGAAATTAAAGTTACCAGTCTTCATCCTGAACCGTTGCTCTGGTGAAAGAGAAAATGAAGACTAACTCTTTACTGGAGTGAATTGGCAATGAAGTGGGAGATTTTAGAAGTTAGAAGATGAGAATTTTCTGGCCTTATAGATAGCAGGGACTTCTGACAGCTTAGGTCTGCTGTGTAAATCTTCTGTTAATGTGATGGCTTGTCAAAGTGGTTTTTCTTGTTTTGGTCCAGTTACTACCTGTTTACGTGGAATAACAGTCTGATTTAGTATGCTTTGTTGGCAAGCACTAAAAATGCAGCTTGTATGACTACTTTTTTTAATGTTTCTGTGACTTTAAAACTCTGAAGAGTCATGTAGAAGGAAGGAACTACTGGGGCGTATTTGACATAAGAATGTTCTGAATCAGATGGGCCTGCTTTTAAAGGAGATTTTACAGTATTTTCTAGGTTTGGAATCAAAAACAATTGCTTAAAGGGCTGCAGACTAATAGGCTTCATATATGTTGCTCTAATCAGTAAGACTGCAAATGGTGATTAAAGCTTAGCGTTTCTGAGAATTTTACTGCCATGCTTTCTCAGGCAGACCAACATCTCTGAGCTGGGACCAGAGGAGCATGCTCACGGAAAATATCTGTACAGTTGCATAACATGGCAGACATTATCTGATGAAAATTTTAAGAAGTATAGTCAAGAGCAGATCCACTCATATTTCCAAAGCCCTAATGAGCGATTGTAACTGTTACAGTACATAAAATATTAGTGTCTTTCAGTGAAGCTAATGTCAAAACTGAATATTTAATAAAGTATTTGCTTTTTTACGTAGCTTAAAGAAAGGCATTGCTGAATATAAATACACAGAGATGAAAGTGCCAATAGTTAGTGTTTTTCAGACAATAAAGGCTGTGTATTATAGACCTGTCCTATTTTCTGTTCTCCTTACGGATACAGCTGGTATAGCTTGCACAAAATGGAGATCAGGTATCCATAGCCTGATCCAATTCCTTTTGAACTCTTTCACTTGCTGTCTGAGTTAAGTGGCAACAGGACTTCAAAATCACTTTGCTGCCTAGGTAAATGCTCTTTGGAACATTGATTCCCCAAGATCAATTTTTTTGTTTATTTGTTTTGTTTTTTTTTAAGTATCAGAGGACTCTTAAGTTTTTTCTTTTTCTTTTTGGTCACCAAAGTGGGTAGGTAATGAAAGTGGAAATGGGGATGAGGAAGCAGACTTTAAAAGGAAGCAATTAGAAATGGTATGTGTGAAATACAGAAAGGTTTTCAGAGCGTAATAAGTATTTTGAAGGAATAAGCAACATAATTCTCAAATGTGGCTGCACTGCAAAAAAGCTAAGAGATTAGTTAATCTTTAATCATTCCCATGTCAATTTAGTACTGCTCCCTTTACACTGAGGAGACTTCTAAATTAGGACATCAGCCACAAATTCTCCTTGGAGAACTAGTTCATGCACTAATCAATTTCTTCCTTCAGCACACATGTCCCTCTGAAAAATTTAGCCACAATACCAGTCAGATTCAGATAGTCAAAGTAACAGGAGCTTCTTTTGTGATTAATATTCAGTGAATTATCATCTATAATAAATTGAAGAGTCCTGGAAATCAACGTAAATGAAAAAGAAAAGTCCTATTGTTCTATCAAATAAAGCTAGAGAAATTAGAGTCAAAAGAAGCCAGCACCTCTCTAATGAAAAAATGTAAAAAGAAATATACAGCTTGACAGTCTCCTGTACGATATGTTTTTAATTCATTTCTTGTTCCTTGGACAAGGTGATAACAGTGTTCCAGTTTAATCCAATAACCTATCTCCAAAATGATCAGTGTTCTTATTTCAAGCCTTGGTTCCTTTCTGCTTTGATTCAGCTCATATGGTTCCTACCCTTTGATTCTGTGCTCACCTCTTCTCCATGCAACTTGACCTTTTGCAGCTTTTCTCCCCCCTCCCATTTGCCACACTCCCTTTCTCTTCTCTCTTTCATCTTTCCATACATATTAACTCAGCAGGATTTTGCTCTAACCTTAATTTTCCCGCATCCCAAAGCTTCACAGCTAAAAGGTTGCTGCTAATCCTTTTTCTATTTCTCTTTCTTTATAGTGTATTTTATTCATCCACTTTCATTTCCAGAAATACTTTGTATACATAGACATTTACTCAGACTTGTGTATTCTCCAGAAGAAACCATTTTTCTAAGCCATTTTTAATGCATTTTGAGGATCACCAGAGATGACAAATGTAGAACCATATCTGTACGTGGAAAAACTTCTTATTTTTAGTACAAGATTAAAACTGTACAATACTGAGAAAAAGGTCCATCCTAGCAGTCAGGCAGAGGGAATCACTTCTGTTTACCATAGATGAGAAAGGGAGATTCCAAAATCTGTCACAAAATGAAGTAGACAGCATTTGGATGAAAGTGTCAGCTTTTCAGTACGCTAAACTCTATTAGGCTAATTCTGTGGATCAGCTTGCATGAATATGGAGGTTGGTCAGAGGTCAAAGGTCCTGAAAACTATTCTAACGTGGCACAGTTCTAGGGCCAAGAAAAACTACCCCTTCATGGCGACTTTAAGGTAAAAGGCTTGCAGAAGTCTCCTTTGAACCCGCAGGCACTGTAGTTTCATTCACTGTTACAGATGGGCTAGGCAGAATAGTCCTTGAGGAAGAACTCTAGGAAAAAGCAAAGCTAGAGCAGAAGTTAGAGCTTTTTGCACAGATGGCCACCTCCATAGTAAAGAGAACAATCCGTGGGAGAGGATTAGCTTTGACCTTTTTCAGCATGAAGGGTAACGCTTGGAGAAGGCTAGGAAAGATGTATCCACGTTACCAAATAGTCTGAGTGCTTGCGTTTTTACACTGCTAATGAAGACAATATTGCAGAAAATGTTTTCTCTTATATGGCAACTCACTCTCCTGGAATTCAGAGAATATTCATAGGTACTAACACTTATTTAGTTGAATTTATTAACCATTTCAAAAATGACAGAAGTTAATAATCTGAGTAAATTTCATCCACTTCCATTAAAAGAAGCCATCCTTATAGGATATGGCTGTGTAATTCTCTGAGATCACAAAATTTAATACAATAAAATAAATTCAAGATTTTTTTTCTTTTTTAAGTGTTAGAACATGTTCCAAAGAAATGAGTTGCGTGGAATCCATCTGAAGTGAAAAAGCAAAATTCCCACCAATGTCAATGAGGCGAAGGTTCCAACCCATTCAAAACAGGGATTTCAATATCCCCTTCAAGTGGGCTTTCTCACTAAATATTTTGGCAGTATGGAAGACAAAAAATTACTATCTCTTCCTTTATTAGGAAGTTTTCCAGCTGGTGAATGCTTGGGTTTTTAGCTAATGGAATTCATGTACTCCCTGGGACACTTAGATGGGACATGAAGATGGGAACAGGAGATGGGCAGGGAGCGAGAGAGAAAGGCACCTTGTGAAGGGCATTCTGTCAGTCCCACTGGAGTCGTTTGACTGTAAGTGGCACAGGCAGACAGGGCATCGCTCTGTGAAGTCCGATGCAAAACAGCTGCAGAGTATTTTTTGTCACAGGAGTCAGTTTGCCTGCCAATTTTCAAACAAAAACATATTGAGTTAAGGCTATCAGGTTTTGTATCTCTTCTGATCGTTCCACTTTACTTTTGCATTTAAACGTGCTTGTAAAACATCAACATGTCACATGACAAATTTTATTGTTATCTGAGGAAATAGTTCCCCTTTGCATTACTTGCTGTCTGTTCTTTTTGCCCAAACTCATATCAAATACTTTTTTCAAAGGCTTTACTGTAGAGGAAATTTTAAATGTCTAATCCCCCATGCTCCCCGAAAGTAGTTGTCCTAATACTAATGAAGAAAAAAATCCTTCTAATAAGCTCCCATTTGGTAAATGCATGTTTCTGTCCTTCCTGTTGGAAGAAAAATAATACTGGCAGGAATAATTCTCTCAGATGATACATGTCCCCGCATAGGAGCACCTGGCAAAAACCACATGAAAAAGCACCTGTTCTTCAGCTTCGTTGCACTGGGTAAGGATGGTCATAGGCTCTGCTTAGGGTTGGATAAACAGAAAGACTGTCGAAATGTTGTGTTCAGGCTCTTTCTCAACTTTTTTTTTACATCTGGTGAAGATGGTTTCATGATGGGACATCCATCATGAGAGAGTGGCAGGAAGTCTTTTGGTGGAGAGGAGAGGAAATCGTTTGCAGTTTTCATTGAAGATTTCTCCTGTTTTCCTACATCTACTTTCTGTAAGAAGAGAGAGAAAATTCCAGTACCTAGAATGTCAGTATCTTTTGGCCAGAAAATTTTTATCAGGAGCTCTTCTAGAATATCTCGGTGGGCTTTCACATACCCATATCTAGGTGTTTTTCATGTTCTGAAACTAATATATATAAGTGCATATCTATTTTTTTCAGTAACCAAATGCTAGCCAAGTATTTGCCACATTTTTCCTGTAGACTTAATCCAGGGTTTAAAACATTGGGGCACTGAATGAAACGTGGGTCTGATATGGCATGAAAATAGCTTTATAAAACCAGGCAGCAGATCTGCATGAGCAGACAGGAAAGAATCATGGATCTGTAATGCCTTGTGAACACTTGGCTGTGAAAATTCCTTTATTGAAATACTTAATATTAGTGTAGCACTTAGTCAAAGGCAATGTGTAGAAGCATTCTAATATAAATAGAAATGAATTTAAACTGGAATACGTGACCAGAAACATTCTGAGATATAGAAGACTATAATTTGGATCAGTACAGTGGTGACTGGGTTTATATCTAGAGATGTGAGCCAGGGTAGAAGATTAAACACGAATGTAGAGAGCTTGGGAGCTGATGGCCAGGTCTGTTCCTACTTTTTAGATTATCTCTTTTTTCCCTTCAGGATATCTTGACCTGCTAAATATAGCAACTTCTTCAGTATATGAGAGAGAGAAATACTAACTTTGTAGATATTCCTTCTCAATGAGACTTAAGGGATTTTTTCTTTCCCTGTTTTTCTCAGGCTCTGGAAAGTAACTGAATGTCCTTGTTTGATACTGTTATCATTAATTTTTAGTTTTTTTTTTTTTTTTTTTTTTTTTTTTACTATAAGCTTGGAAATGAAGAGTATGACTAATGTCATTCTGGCCAGGATATGAAATTTTAGTCTATACTTGGTTAGTGATCATTACATAAGCTATATAACACCACGTGTTAGATTAGAATAGTGTTTTCCTTTCCATCCCAGGGGATTTTATTTCTTAAAGCTGTGGATACATACCAAGTCTAGATCATGTAAATGTTACTGCTTTCACCAGTAGCAGATAGAAGAATGCTCATGTTATGCTGCCAATACCCTTTGAACCTGCCGAAACAAATTAAGGATTGCACTGCTATGGTGGTGGTGTTGAAAACCTGGAGAATTTTTTTTTTTTATTTGTCCAGGTGTCTGTTTTACATGAATGTACATAAGTCTGTATTCAAAGTCTGCACAAAATTACACATTAACTTAAGTATGTATAGCAATCAATCTAACAGTCCTTGCGGGAGGGCATTCTTAGTCTGTGTTTTTGTTTTGATATTTGAAGAGCTGATCCAGTACACACTGGGCCAGGACCTGATTTCCTGTCTGCTGTACAAATGGCTGCGAGAAGCCAGCTTTTCCCCTCACAAGAATATGTCGGTACTGCTGCGGGCTATTGATCGAAGAAGATAAAGACAGTCTAAATACTGGTGCTCAAAAAGCAGCATAAGATCATGGTGTTTCAGTGGCCTAAAAATTGCTGCTTATTAGAAGAACTCTTTGAGCTTCTGAGAGCACTGAGCGTCTGTGAGACTACTGAAATTGGAGCTGTCCCAGAAGGCTCTGATAACAGCGGTGGGTGAATGAAGTGTATCAGTGCCACCGCAAACGCATTGATCCAATTACGCAGAAGCAAGTGAAGTTCAGATGCAGCATAGGTTGTGTATCTGTTGTCACTTAAAACATTTGAAGGGTTACTTTTGCTGTCTACCTTTTTGGGGGCTGAAAAATTGGACATAAACACGTGAGTCAGATAACCAGGAAGAGCGGTGACAGAAATGTTCTGTATTTGAATACTGTAGTATGGGCACCCTCCCTTTCAGGGGGTTCGTTTGAGTCTCCATACATCTGCCTGCAATATGTAGAGTAATGCTATTATATCAACACTGCTGAATGCACTGTAACACCTGAGGATATTTCTATCAAGTTGGACAGAGACAATGTAAGTGCCTGGATCTATTGGGCAGCCTTGCTATGCCACCCAAGCCTCCAGGGCATTTTGCAGCAGTTTCACAAAAAGAATATTTCCATACCTAGCATACTGACAATTATTTTAATTTGTTTAAATTGGCATAGCCCTGTGGACAGCTTATTTAAAAGCTACACACACTATTATGTGTTCATTCCCTAAAGGTATTTTTACTGCAGGCACATTTGGCATTGAATTAATTATCATTCTAAAATGTACTTTTGGAGTCAGCCTAGTTTAGCTGGATGAAAAAGCTTTGTGTGGAAGAAATGGTGATTATTATTTGGGGTCCATAATGGTTTACAAATGTCAGCTCAATTAGTCACTTATGGAAAAGCGGGACCACTCTCCTGAAATCAAATGAACTGAATCTTTAAGTGCTATTAATTGAAACTGCTTATAGTTGTCCTTAGCATCAGTGGAAGCCCACAAGCTTCTCAAATATATCTACATGTTCGTATGGATTGCAGAAGGTGTTGTTTTTTTTCCTCTCCTAAATTAATTATTCGTAGTTTTTTTAATTGATCTAAATATTCAGTACCATTTTCCTACTGAAATCTATCCTTTCGTAAGTTCCTATTAAAGTACAGGGTGTCTCACAACCTTAAACAAGGGCAATAACACCAAAAATCTCCTGTGTGGCAGAGGATTCAGCGTCAGCAGTGTGTTTCCTACAGAGACGTTTCCCAATACCATGGCCAGGGAGAGTGGCACCACCGCTGTAGGTGAGCTCAGGCCAGGAAAGGAGAGGCAGCCTGGGCAGCGTGCCTCCAGGCAGCGGTCCGAACTGCAAGGCGCTCGTATACTTGCTTGGGACGCGCTGGCTGAGGCACTTCTCAGCACGACGTGCGTTTCGCTCCTGCCTAGAGAAGCAGCAGCTGTTTCTGCTCCTGACCTGGAACAGTCGGATGTGAATTGGAGAAGGGAATGACAGGGCATGAAGTTATATAGAATTTGACTGCCATGCAGTTGCACATTCATAGGAAATCTATAACTAGTTCTGGTTTAGTCAAGTATTCCTGGTTTATAATTCCTTTGTAATATCTGGGTAATTCTTTTAAATATTTCTTTCATAGAGAGCTTTGAAAGGTAATGCTGCATTGGTTCAGTTCTCCTGGATGCGGTTTTATGGGTGAAAATTTGCCTTCTGTTCTCTGGATCAACTTCAGAATTAGTACAAGTGAAACAAGGTTAACATTTAGAACAGAATATAAATACATTGTAAAAAAGCAGCTGAAGGAAGCCCTGTCTCTGGAAAATTTTGAGTTGGATTCTGATTGTGCTCTAGTCATCTCTACCCTTTCCCACCATGGAAATGTCAGAGCTGCTGAATTCACTCCTGAGTGCCACAGGGAACCTCTTCAGAGATGTTTAGCACAGGTATTTCTGTAACTAGGATGCATTTGGAAAAAATGTTTTGTTTAATGGTGCTCAGACTTGTACTGCTTGATGATGGTACTGGTACCAGAGTGGTGAGCTTTAGAAAGGAGGAGTGCCAAAAGTGAGCCTAGAATTTCTTGCTTTCATTTACGTCCCTTCTTACTTTATTTGCAAGAGAAAACACAGCTGGTTTTAGTCTCAAGGACAAGATGAATCAATGGAATTTTTAAAAGGAAACCTAAAAGGGAATAAAAGGATGAAAAATACAGAAGTTTTCTACATGGCAAGTTCCCTAATACTTGACTGTTTTAAAAAAAAAAAAAAAAAATCAGATGAAATGAGCAAAATTCTCGTGACAAATTGAGGTTATGCTAAATAGTACTATGAAAACATCAGTTTAATGCTTGGCACAAAGTAGTAAAGCAAATGTTAGGGACTATTTAGAACTTGTTCTGAGTCTAAGAACAAAGCAGAACAGACCATGCTTGGGTAAATGCATGGGTCATCCACGTTTTGAGTAAGTGTGCAGCTACTGTTCCTCACTTCAAAAAGGGTACATTGGAGCTGAAAGGATTTCAGAGGAGGAAGTGTGATTGAAGATATGGGATGGCTTCTGTACGAGGTACTGCTGAGCAAGCTGAGACTCTTCACACTAAAGAAAGAAATTCATTACTCAGGGCATAAAGGGCTACAGGGCTACAAAGTCATGACTGCAATGGAGAACCTGGATGAAGACCCACATCTGCTTTCTTTTCTAATATGAGAATGAGGGTCCATCAAAGAAAGTTAACATAAGCTAGATTCAAAACAAAGTAAAGTAGTTCTTCACACTGCAGAAGGTACCTGTATGGAAATACTTATTAAATGTTGTTGTGGATGCAAGAAATTCACATGGGCTCAAGAGACTAGGCAGAAATTGAAAGAGATCTGCTGTGGGTTGCTAGATGGGCGAACCACAACAGGTCCAGAAAACTTCCTGAGTCAAAAAAGGGTCACAGGCTGGGAGAAGGGGAGATATAAGGAATGTGTCATATGATTGTTCCTATATTTTCCTAGACATCCTTTTGTGGTCCCTGTTGGAGAATGAATACTGAGCCAGGTGGATGCTTGCTCCGAATCAATACAGTCATTCTTACTTCTCACAAACTGTTTATTGTTTGAGGTAGTTGAGGGAGACTAATAGTGGGGAGGATCCATAGCAGTGGCCAAATGTTTTCAGTCATGCTTGGAATACTTCAAATCAGCACTTTTTTTTTTTTAGTAGTAATCGAAATAGCAGAAAAAGAAATATAAGGGTTTGGAACAAATAAGTAAATGAAGAATAGATTTTCTAAATGGGTTGTTAGAGTAATGGAACTACTCTTCTCTTTGTGACACTGAATTAGTAGTGATCAAAACTGGTCTATATTAGTCATCAAATCAAATAAAGTATTATGGGAAATGATGTGTTTAATTGTACACATAGTTTGAAAATGCGCGTTAAATTGTAGGTGAATTCCAGCCCCCAATGACTTCCCCAAAGACATCTGAAATACGAACTTCAATGTAATGTTAAAAATTGCAAGTAATGAGGAACTGTAGTCAAAAAACTTTGCTAGTTCAGTGCAGCAGCATTTATTTGAATCCTCTATACCTGAGTTTGCATTTATGGTCTTCTAAAGCTTAAAACAAAAAATCCAAAACAAAAAACAGAACCATAAAATAACACTGAAAACTTACTGTATGTCTCATTTCTCCTTTAGCCTTAGACTTCACATTTATCATAAGAAATAAAAATTCCAGGCAAGCAATCGATCACATAGTATGCAACAATGAACATGGCTCCAAAATTATTTGCTGTCTTAAAAATGTCATTACAGGCAATGTACTGGAGACAAAGAATTCTAGGATTTAGCTACTAAATTGGGGAAAAGATATATTCTAGACAAGGTTATCAAAACCACAATTTCTTCTAAATAAAATAAAAAAAAAAACAGCTTTTGCAAATAATGATATTCATTACAAATACATTGTGCTCAGTGGTTTTTATAACAGAGATGATGTCTTCAAACCCCAAAGATGTGTGCTGCCATGCAGTTCCCCTCCGGTTGTGTTAGTGGGGTGGTTGAGAGTGCTACTAACCTTGCAACACAAACACACACTGCTTGGGGAGTTTTCAAACGGCCTGTACTTTCATTGCAAAATACCACACTGTCAAACCCTTTACTAAATGTAGATATGCACACATGTATTTCTATTGTGTGTGTCTCCATCTGTCAGATTTGACCAAGGTGGTATATTCAGTGAAAACCAGAAAGACCTTGGTGCACAATGAGTATCAGTAGTTTGAACGTTGGGTCAGACTGGATTTTATATGCTCTAAGAGAATGATATCTAGGCTGCTGTGTGTCGCTCGCTTAAGCAAGAGCAGGGACAGTCAAGGCAGATTAGTATTTAATGGTTTCTTCTCTTCCCTTGTTGGAAATTTTACCCTGCAAAACTGTCTTTCTGTAAAAATAAAGAAATGATCCATGCTACTATGTTGTGCATGAATCTGTAAAATGTGCAGTGTACCCACCTGCAGCTAGGATGTGACCAGAATTTGGTGTAGTAATTCTTCTGTCCCCGAGTTTGGGGCAGTATACTGTGTACTTTCATTATTTTAAGCAAGCATTCTCCCCATCCTTCCTTGTCCCCGGTGGTTGTCAGTTGTGCATGTAAATAGACAATTTATTCACTTTGCACTCCATACCAGAGGTATGTACTTGATTCTCTGAGAAGGTAGGGGGTTGAAATTTAAAGATGTAACTTGCTAAGGCTGTGAGTGAGGTAGGAGAGGACTAAATTCAGTAACTCGGAAAGTTTCTCCTCATGTTGGTTAAGGACAGATGCAATATTATTACTTTGTTGAAATTGAAAATCAGGGAGTTTTATAAATGTACCCGCACACAGTGCAAGGTGACCAGCAAGTGAACCATATTTTCACAAATGTCTTCTTCCTTTCTATTTGCTGCTGTAACGTTTGGCTTCGGAATGGCTCACATGCCTGACAGCGTCTGCAGGGTGCGTTACAGAGAATTTGATTTCTCGTATTGTTAGCAGAGATTGTAAATGAGGAACAGTGAGTCTGCGCAGACAGAGCAGTAAAGCTGCTCTGTGTCCCTGTATCTGGAGTCTTGGGTTCTCTTGTTCTTAGCCTGAGTGGCTTCTAGGAGTGCTCTTCCAGTCCCTGGAAATCAGAATGCTTTTGTGAGCAAAAATTGCCTTTATTCTTTGCGTGACAGACTATATACTGCAACTCTTTGAGATCTGGCTTTATTAAAGGACTTGAACACCTAAAAATTAACTCTTAGGTACCTGGTTTTAAAATAGGGATCCAGAACCCTTTGTAAGTATCTGTTTATTCTGTACTTTCTTTGGAGTCATTTACATGAGAACTAAATTCTGATTCACACAAAATGGAAATTATTTGAGTATGTGAGTAGTAAGTGCTGTGAACTCCAGTGTATCTCATAATTCACCCATTTCTAAAATTTGCATGCCATGATCAGGACTGGCGGTATGTATACTACAGGTTCACAGCCTGAAGTACACTTGAAGATTGATGCCTAGGAACATCCTCTCAGAAAGCTGCTTGAATACAGGTGGTTGCACTGATGAGCACATGCATCCAGGCAGTGGGATCCTGAGCTTGGTGCTTTCCACTTAAGAAGAATCAAGTTTGTAGCCATTCACCACGCTCCTGGGCGGTCTGAGCCATGGTGCTCTCAGCGCCTCTGAGAAGCTGCATGATTGTGAAGGAAAGAAAAGAAGTTGCAAATGTCAGGAGACAGAGAAAGAGTCAGAATGTTGAGGATCTTGTAGCTCCTCTACCACAGGGGAGGCAGACCTCATTTCTAGTGCTTACTCCTCTATTATACAGTAGCAAGGGATATAATGGGTAAAATGCAAACGGCATCAAGTGCATAAACATGAACCCCAAGTCATTTATCCGAAATCTCAAGATCGCTGTTACCAACTGTTTTTGTAGCCCCTGGAACCCTGTGTTTCCCTTAAAAGTCAGCCTTTTTCTTAATGCGCAAATAGTATCAAGGCTCATAAGATTAACAAGCAGAAAGGCAGACTTACACAGCGGGAGGGGAGGGTCTCAGTTTTGATAATATAACCTAATATTTCAAAGACTAAGTATTAGTTTCAGACTTGTGAGTAATTCCACGCATTTGCTTTCTGAGTCAAAACACTCAAATAATTTTCTATGCCTGTTGCAGGTCATTAGTTTTTCAGGGAGTGCTCTGTGCTTCTCAGCTGGCTGTATCATTAGTCATAAACTTCCCTCTTTACAGCTGGAGCTCTGTTTTTGACCTACCATTAGATGCAGAGTTTGTAGATTTTTTTTTTTTTTTAGCCCCTTTTAAGTTTTGCTTTTGTTGTATGAGTACTGTTACTGAACTGCCACATTATATTCTATTTCTGCTCCAACATCATCCTTTGAAGAGATTGAGATGTTCCCAAGTGAAGTCTGGAATAAACTATTCTGTATTTTTGGCAAAATTGCAACAATGTGTCCCACGATTGCATTACATTGATATATAGAAGGTGTAATAACGTATGACCAGGATAAATGTAAAAAAATCAGAAAAATGCCAAGCTCCAGAAACCTTCTCAACCACTCAAATTTTGAAGCTGAATACACTGAAATTTTAGCCAAGAAACCACTGGCATATCACTTGGATCTTTTATCTGATGGGGACTTTTTGGTCAGCTGAGTTTATTTGTCAGTGCATAAAATGTATTCAAACACTACAGTCAGATGGTTTTGCTTGTGTTTGAATGATTTCTTCTGTTTAGCCATTTGATGGCTTTTCACTGTTACGACTAGAGTGAGAATAAAACTGTTTTCTTATCTGATAGCACAGACTCTTTCATCATATCTTAATTTGTCTCTTGAGTTTAAGTTTCGTTCACAGCTAGCACGTTCAATTTAGCCATGGGCTGAACCACCTACTTTTTTTTTTTTTTTAAATAACTGCTATCAATTCTACCTAAATGCCCTTGTACGTGTCATTATTTTGTGACTTGGCTTTTCCCCTTAAGTTGCTCTTCAAAGTTATCTTTCAACTGAGACTTGGGACCTCTGCCTGTCATTGCCCTCCTGAAAAGATCATCTTTGGTTCACTAGAAGATGATGCTTTATCATGATAATTCAGTCATTTTCATATCAGGCTTAAAAAAAAAAAATCTCTTCTCTCTAATTTTCTCACTGGAATAATAGATAATTACAGACAATCTAGGTGATGTTAATGCAGAGAGCTACTTGACTTTATTTTCTTCTTTTATCCAAAAATATTACATATTATTATTAAGTTAAAATCTGAGATAGAACAATTAAAATGTAATTTCAATGAAGTAATACTTCTGAGAGTTTGGAGTTGTACTGAGCAGCTCTTTGTGCTGTAACTAGCCAGACTGAACTCAATGACAAAACTTTCATGCAGAGAACAGTTTTAAGCAGCCTCATTGTAGCACAGCACTTTCAGAACAAACTTCTGAAAATGAAGAATTGAGATGAAGTTTCCTGCAAATGTATTGCTTCTCCCTCTCCGTAGCCAAATCAGCAGCGGGCAGCAGGAGTACAGCTGCAGTTGCCAGCTACGCTTGCTGCATTAAGTATAACTACGCTTACTTGGAAAGGATTTAGTCACCCTAGAGCTGGCTTTTCCATACAGTGACTGGGCTTTACCAGAAGTGCCCTCGCACAGGCCAGATTGTGCTGTGCAAGAACTGCGAGCCGAGGCAGCACTGTCCCGGGCTGGTGTCTGTGCAGCACAGCGCAGCATCCACGCGGTGTGGGAAAGCTGAGGTCAGAACAGGGTGTAAAGTGCATGCACAGTGAGCAGATTCCAACATAACAACTGGAGTTCTGGGTTTGTACCTCTGCTACGTTCTAGTTTCTGTTCCATAAGAATCAAATAAGTCTTGACACTGAAGCATCTCAGGAAAGGCTAGGCTCTCACAACCTGCTTAAAGAAAAGATCGATCCTTTAGCTGTAAGGGCATCCAAATACCCATGATGATCTTTGAGAAGAATATTTCAACCACCAGAGCTTACGGTATTAGAACTGAAGTTCTCTGCCCATCTTTTGGGAAGGTTCCGTTGTGAATATCTTTATTTGGATTAACATTAGAAATGTCTGATGTAGTTCAGATACTCAGCTGGGTGGTTGTTCCGGTGAACACATGGGGTTAAAGTTGACCTCTGTTAAGGAAGAGTTTGAAAGCTCTTCCTATGCCCCACTTGAAACCACCATGAATTGTAGCTCTCCCATGGTGCACAAGGCTAGTGGTCCTCGTGGTGACCACTGCCACGAGAGGCGGCACTGTGCCGCACCTGCATGGCTCTGCTTTCCCTCAGGGCTGTACCTACTACACAGGGAGGAAGGAGCAGCTCTCCCAGGTGTTATCACAGGCTTAAGTTTTAAAAGCCCTGACAATAGGAGGAGAGGTTTGCAGTGAGCACTAATTGTGCTAAATAGAGTTTCTCGAAACAGGCTTCTGGGAGCTCCGCACAAGTACCTTGGTGAAAAACATCCATTGAAAGAGGAAGGAAATGAATCCAGGGCTCCTATGTTCATTCTCAAGTGCTGTTTCAAGCCAGCTAAAAAGATGTAGCAAAGTCGAAATCCTATAGATAACTGAAAAGAGACATTTTGGTGTATTCATTAAATTAAAAAACAAAAAAAACCACTTTGTAAGTAGACATATATTGCTGTCTTTTCATCCTTGATTAAATGATTCTTGAAGTCCTTGTACTTACTGACTTGAAACTGAATTACTGTGTGGAGAGGCTTGTGTGCCTTTATGACAGCTGTCTTCAGTTTTCCTCTGTCGTCTGAATGATTGTGGGAGCCAAAAAGCAAGAGGGATGAAAGGGCAATAGAGACAAACTTGTTGAGGTATCCAAATGTGGGGGCACTCAGAATCCTTCTCAGTTTCCCTTGCATTCTGCTCAGCGTCATCCTCCAATACTGAAAGTCCCCCTTTAAATATAGCACTTCTAAATCGCCAAAGGTGGACAGTGTCTGTCATTTTTCTCGATAAGCAAAGTGATGGAAAACATAGTGTATGTACTGGGGGAGAAAAACAATAGTTCTGTGGCATCTTGACAGAAGAAGATAACAAACCAATTTGCATATTTGCCAGCTGAGAATTGTAGGCTTGGCTAGGAGTAATATAATTATCAACTTTTTAATTTGCTGTGTTTTCAGCCTTTTTTCTTTCCCCCCAAAAAAGAGACTCCTAGGCAAACACTGGAGGACATGTAAGAGAATTACACTTTTAATATTATAGTGCTCATTATTTTAATTAATGGCTGCAAGAAGTTGCAGTGAGACAATTTTTTAAACTTCCTGAAATGATCGTTAATATTTGATGAGAGGAAGAACACTATCTCCTCAAGTAATGAATTGGTGTGTTATGAAACCAAGTATCCGGAATGCTTCTTGGGCAAAATGTGTTAATTTCTTTGACTCGCACCGTTCCCAGATGACTACAACCTCTATTCAGAGCTGTGTTTCCCACCTGCACGGTACGAAGCTATTGCTAGCTGGCTGTTTTGTACCTCTGCCACGCCTTTTTGAAGTGGAACCTGGCTGGTTTAAAACATGCCCTAATTTTGAAAAGTGGCTGTTGTTAGGCGAATAGGTGAAAGCAGACATGCTGAGGGATTTGTGCGTTATGGAATAACTTAGGGAATGAGTCTGGGAGATAGAGCCAGACCCCAGAGGCACCAGCGTATTGTAGCAGGGAGCTGTATTCTGTGGATCAGCTAGAGGCAGGACAGAGATCCGCTTGGCTAGCTGGGTATCTGCGTGCAAACGCCTTTGAAAACATTAGTCCTGTTACTGCGCGTGTGTAATTCTTGTCACGTGTGATAGCTGTTGCATTCATAAACAGACAAGTCTAGATGGAATTATTAAACGATGTGGGCTCATTAAGAATCTCAACTGCAAGTCATATGGGTTTGTTTGTTTTTGTATGTTGAACTGGCTTGAGTGTGCTGTGTGGGGAGGAAAAAAAAAAGCTTGGAATGACTAGGTTCTGCTGCTGCTTCTCACTGTTCAGGTGGGTTTTCTGTCTTTTTTTTCTTCCTTTTCATGTTGTTCGGATGGTACTGTAGGGAGATCTTCAGATTCAGTCCTCCAGTAGCTGCTTCAGTGTTTCACCTCTGTCAGATATTCCATTGTCTGCCTTATTGTCTATTCCCTTCTCTATATTCTCTGTTACCTGGTGAACCAGCTTTCTTAGCGCTCTTTCTCTGGTTTTATTCTCCTTTCTGTAATAAATAATTCATTTTCTGTTTAAAAAAGAGACCAAAGAAATCCATGAAATAAACAAGCATTTTGTTGGTGGATTAGGCTGTCTTGTACAAAACCTATAAAGAGACTAGCTGATTTCAGTGATCGTATGTGGTATGTGGGAAATGCAGGCATAGACCCAGGTCATAGAGTCTTCCTTCAACATAGGCAGCTGAATTTTCCCTTAAAGCGATGGTGAAGAAGAAAAAGCATAAAGTATACATACTCTTAATATGTTATTAGTTGGCCAAGAGAAATATCTGTGCCCCAAATTATCAGTTGAGAAAAGCAGTCAGGTCCTTTTCTGATTCAAGGTGGTGGGTACCTAGTAAAAAGGTATCCAGCTCAGAAGATGAATCAGTCAGGTTCTTTTAACTTGGGCATCAAAGTCTGTGGTACCCACTATGTGTAACTGTTTTTAGAAGAAATCCGTGTACACGTTGTTATTTTAAGTACTTCCTATTTGTTCAGGTCTTTCAAAATAAACCTTCTCTTTCAATTAATTTCAATTAAGTTTCACAAGGCAAAAATAAAAGAAAAAAAAAAAGTCCTGTTTTAATAACAAGATTTATTTGTTTGTATAAAACACACACGTAATGACTGTACTAGTTAAAAGGCATGAATTTCACCATATCTGAAAATTATTGTATGAATGATCTTTAATAATTCTCCAAGTTATTTTGAGCTAATATGTTATGGTTGCTTTTTTTTTTGTTGTTACTGTATAGATCTCAGTGGACATAATTAATAGTGAAGTTGTTTTTCATTCTTAACAAGAGTATTTTCTAGTGCCCCTGAAACTGAGGGCATTTTTTCTAATTAGTAATTCTCTATGTTTAAAAACAACAACAACAAAACAACAACAAAAATGGAACTTTTCAAATATAATAATGGCTACATTCTTTGCATGACTGGAAGGCAGCTGCTAAGCATATTGTGAGGTAGTACCTCAAAAACACAGTTCTGAATGAAATTCTAAGCTGGTATAAACGGGCATAACTTCATTAAGTTCAGAGGAATGTTGTTTGCCTGCTGTAGTCTTGCAGTGGCCTTTATTATCATTACAGATATTAAGCATAGCAGTAAGTCACTGACTTTCTTGTTTTCAAAAAGCTTTTATAACTTTGGAATGTACTGTAAACAAGAGCAGGGTAGATTGTCAATTTAAAATGATCTAATGGCACCATCTCAACAGAGGTGTGTTATTAAGCAACACAAAGAATCTTTGAGGCTACGCAATGAACTCTGGAGTCAGCTGTGTCCTTTGTTCTGTGACATGATGCAACTAATATGGAGATTCATTTTGCTAATTACATGAATAAAGGAAGTGTGGTGGGGGAGACAAAAGAATCTCTCTCTTTCATTTAAGTCTTTCACTAACAAACATTCTTTTAAGGCTGCTGTTCTCTCAGCACTTTAGAAATAACTGTTTGTTCCCATTGATGATTTGAAAAGCAAGGTAAGAAAGAATATATCCGTTCAGGAAGACATCTNATAGAATTATGCTGTCTGTATGTAAGTCAGTAACTGCTCGTTACCGAGTTATCCTTGCTCGATGGATGTGGTTTTGCTTATATTTCGAAATCTGTTCTTTTTGTGCAAAAATACTAGCCGGACTGGAAAGCGTCTCTCTGTGATTGTGTCAGCTCAGGCTAGAAATGGCGGCTTCAGTAGCCCCAAAAGAGGCTGTAATTGAGAGGTTTCCCGCCTAATGTGACAGGCTTAAGGGGTATGAAAAGCTTGATACATTCTGAACAAATCTTCCTGAGAACTGTCAGACTGACTGGTTACCTGTACCTGACTGTATTCCAACCCTGGCAGTTCTCCTGGCATCGGTATTCAGTGTTTTATGCAGGCAGTCTTTCCTCTCTTCTCTTCGTACCACCGCAGTAGGACGCGGTAAAGTTTGTGTAGCTGCCATTGTAAATGGATGTGGACTTATATAACTGTCCATGTTACCAGTTGATAATGTAATAGCATAATACATAGCATGTTGGTGTGTCTCTCTCCATTGACTGTAACGGATTTTCGATCAGACCCAACAAAACAAAGGCAGAGGTGAGAGGAAAGAGCAAAATGTAAAAAGCAGATGAGCCTAAAGGCAGCAGAAGGGTCTCTGCTCAGCTCCGAGTGTTGAACTATAGGAAACCCTCACCGGTATCCTGCGTGGAATCACAACAGAAAAATGTTTACTGAGTACATTTAACCAAATGGATGTAAGTACATATAATCCATTTACAAAACATTCCCAACTACTGGGTAAATTGAGCTCATTGTTTGTATGGTTGTCTCTGCAATCAAACTATAATCGTGTGTAAACTGTGAGCAACCATGTGCAGTTCATATGCAATTATTTACGAACTCGTTTTATGAAATCCAATTGTATTACTAGTGATAATGAACTTCAGCATGTAATAGTTTGTTCTGAACATCTTTAAAATGCTTCAGTGCATTCTCCCTATTTTAAGGCTTTCTGAATTTAAAAAATACATTAACATATACTACACCTTTCAGGATTACTTTTCATTTAGCGATGAAGTCCAAGCCACAAAATACAGTGCCTTGTCATAACCTGCATTTTCTATGCATACTTGATCACTTCAACTGCAGCTCAAACGTGGAATTTGTATTGTCATACAAAGTACCAACTCTGTGGGCTGACAATACAGCAAGAGAAGTTCTAAGCTATGCTACTTTCTTTTCAAGGCTGCTAAAAAGTGTTTATTGTTTGCCTCCTTACCAATCTGTAAGCTTTTGAGCCTTGAACAGTCAGTCAGCATAGCTTTACAGGTGGTGAGAAATGAAAAATAGTATTAATGCCATTTCTTTTCAAATTCCTCTTTCTAGTTTCTCTGAGAAGCAAGTCATAAAAACTTCATGAAGTGGTGAAGCCATAGTAAAGTTTCATTAATATACTTTTGAGAGGACCTTATTAGTCTCCACTTTACTGCTTGTACAAAACTGCTTAAGACTATTATGTCAAATTGCCGCAGTAATGTGTCTCCAACCCATAAGCATCCAACAGTGCTCTGTGATGGGGCTTCTTTACGTTATTTTTCTGTGCCTCATAAAAAAGAGCAAAATTGACGAGCTTAGCTTTATGTCACAATATCATAGTTTTTGCTGACATTTTGTGTCCTGTAAATCAAAATGTGGTAGGCACCATTTGGAGTCATAATTTTGGAAGGGATGCTTCTATGGGCATAAATCGTGAGATTCGTAGAGACTCTTGTCTTCTGCCGCTGAAGCGAGGTTAATGAGTTAGCTTTTTCCTTCCCTCGCAACCAGCTCTGTTGCAACAAACAGTCCAAAGAAGATGTAAGAGAATAAGCAGCTGTTTTTCACCCAAGGATCAACCAGCTGCAGAATTCTACAAAGTACAGTTTTCCTTGGCCTAGGAAAAAAGCAGGGTCTGAGGAACTAATGGTAAATGTTACATGAGAAGAGGGAGCCAAACCCATCCTTTTATTAAAATATATAGAAGATAAAGCTATTCCTAGTCTGAATTTCCTAATTTAAATAGTAGTTGTTTCTTTCCTTGTATGGATGTATACATTCCTTCTGATTCTTTCTGAAAGATTTTTGTATGGTCCGTCTTCAAAGAAAAATGTCATAGGACAATAGTCTGCTGCTAGGGGAAAAATGTCAAGGTGAAGTCTGACCATATATCACCTCTAAACGCTGAGGCACAAGGATTTCAAGGGGGAAGGTATTTATCATGTGATATTGTTCTATTACAATGAGTCTATATTTCTGTTCTGCTGAGTGATTGATGCATGCTGTGTGTAATCATTCTTGTAGCGCACTAGTGTGTCAATTGTTTGCTGTAGCATTGTTAAACAGCTGCATTCAGATTGACTGCAACAAAAGGCTTGTGTTGTTGGTTTTGGCCAATGTGGAGACAGCATGGCTTGAAAATGCCAGCACATAGGTTCAGTATTTTTTCATTAACAGATGGTACAAAATATGCTAGATTATCCATCACACTTCTGCGCAACTTTCTTAAATGATTGTGAATAAAGATCATTTGACAGCATGGATGGGCAACTTGAGTGAAACCCAGAAAACAGTGTACAGAAAGTAACTGCAATACGTGTGTATCTCCAGCTTCAGCTGAGAAGTACCCGGCCTGTTGCCATTGCATTATCTGCCCAGGCCACTGCAGGTGGCTGCGTTCCAGCCCTGCCTCTCCTCCGAGCAGGACAGGGGACAGTTCTGTCCCCAGAGTCAGATTAGCAGGGCAGTATGACACACGAGGCAGCATTTACTGTCACAGTCATGTGCTAACGTGTTTCAGTGTTGTGTTTTGTTTTTTGTTGTTGTTGTTTGCTTTTGAGTGGAACAGGCTTACATCCCTCTGATCAGAAGTAAAGGTGGAGCTAGCACTGAACTAAATTTGTCTCTCGGATGCACCTTGTGGCTAGAGGGTATTAGGGTGAACTCCTAATCAGTCTGTGTAGTTCTCATGGATGTCAGTAATGATAAGCATGTAAATAACCCAGTAAGAATACACTTTTCTTCTTTATGAAGTAGAAAAACTTATAACAGAAGAACTTGTGTAAACCTTGGTTTTTAAAAGGCTGTTTTTTCATGGGCAAACATGATGAAGTGATCCTGATTTGTGTGAGAGAGAATGTTTATTCATGTCTTTGGGTACTTGTGGAAATACTTAGTCAAAGATTGTTTGCAAACTAAAGTTTGTGTGGAAATTTTGTCATGTTTTCACTAGTACCCGTACCTTCTAAAATAATATATTTATTTCAAGTAATACATAATAATACACATATGTTTTCATGAATATTCCAGGTGCTATGTAAATATGATTAAGAACTTTCCCTAGTTAGATTGGAATCATCTACGCATAGTCACCGAAATGCTTACACTCCACTGTTTTTATTCACCAAGCTTTTAAGTGTACCTAATACCATCGAACAGTTTTTTTTTTTTTTAACAGCTTTGGCTACATTGGTGTGGAAAAATTGAGTCGTGTTTTTTGCCTTCCCAAGGTATGGCTGGTTGAGATTTGGGACTTCAGAGAAAAATGCTGTCCGCACACTGATGGAGGATGGTGGAAGAATCACTGAAAAAAAATTGTGTATGTAATGGAGGCTAGAGCTGAAAATGAACATGAAGGAAAATGAAGTGATTTTATTCCCTCCTTCTTGCATCAGCTTCGCTAAGTTGTTACTCTGAGCATATTGTAATTGTTAATTGTTACCCCACAGCACAGACTTCACTGTTCCACTGAGCACACGAGACATTGCTCTGAAGGCGTTGCCTGAACGAACAATCTGGCATGCAAAGGGAATATGTCCATTGAGTCCTTCTTTAAGAAAAGTGAGAATGCCTTCCTCTCTGCGAGTTAGGGACTTTTTGGCTGGTCCTGCATACTAGTAAAACAGATTAGCTACCACACACTTTTTGCTTAGCAGGGAATCATAAAAGAAGAGGCTGCAGAGAGCGGTTTATCAGGGAACTACACTGTGGCTCCCTAAACCCATTTAGCAGGGAGTAAAAGGTAGAGTGAAATGTTTCTTTGCCATTATTGCTTCTGCTGTTCTTCAAGTAAGGACCAGCTATGTTTCTGCCTTGTTTAAAGATCATGCATGGACTACCGGAAAACTGTAATGGGTGTATTTCATTCCATTTGGAAATGACCTTGTTAGAGAGGGCTTGAAATATATCAAAATATGCATTTCTATCAACCTTAAGAGATACTGCTCTTAAATAATTTGGCTGTGATGGAGATAATAGGAAAATGATTTGAATCTTTGCTTTTGCAGAGGTATGTTTGATTATTATTCTGCCTTTCTACGTCAAGAACTCATACAAAAGTAATATGTTGAATGGATTGTTCAGGAAAGAAGGTCAGTTGGTTTTATTTCAACAGCATTCAGACAACTAAGCTAATATGAATTCTGTCCCATTACAAGGAAGAAGATAGTGAATTTAGATTTTTTTTTTGTGTGTGTGTGTCTACTGGCTTTTTAGTTTGTTTTTTGTTTTTTGAAGTGCCACGGACTTTATTTCTTTATAAAGTTCAGAAAACATTTGAAAACACTTAATCCACCTTCTAATTTCATATAGCAATTCAATACCGTTATTAAGATTTGGACTTTCAGGCTTGATCAAAAATGCCATGACTGAAACCCTAAGTAAAAATCCTGTATAAACTCACTTGGATCTCAGATTTGTTCCAAAATTTTTGATGTGTTCAGTTTTTACTGAGTAATTTTCTCCCCAGTAAAGAATCATGTCTGTGAGACTCTTGCTTTATGAGGGATCAGGTGCCTTCTCTCTTGCTGTCCCCATAAAGCGTAACCTCTTGATTACATGCAGCTTTGCATTGCTGACCCAGCGGCAAGGTGTCCCCAAAAGGGTGGTTGTCTTTTCTCTGGCCTTCCTTTAGGCCACGTTCCCATACTTGTGTGACCTCCCAGTCGGTGGAATCGGTTAAAAATGTATGCAACTGAAAACCTTTTGTTTGAGGCCGAGTTGTCAGTTAGCTGTGTGAATCATAGTCCTGGAAACCAGGACCGTCCTTTTGGCAGTAGGCCACGTTTTTAGAAGATTAAGAATAATGAAATATGTCATTTTATTCTGCCAGAATGTTTGAAAGCAGCTTTGGGTGCAAATTCACAGCCTTGTTTATTTTCTCCAGTGCTAGTGGAAGGTTTAAAGTGTCATCAAGTAAATGAGACTCTGGTCTTTAGGTCAAGCCAAATATTTTGCTTAGCTCATTATGTAGCTTCATATTTTTCATCTCTTTCATTGTCTCATGTAGAGATGTTGAGCTTCTAACTTTCTGAAAGAAGAGTATTCTTGTTCTATTGTTCATTTCCCTATATCTTTGCACAACAGATTTTCAGTCCCACTGGGCTGGCACCAATTGCAAGAATGTGTTACTTACTTTTTTTTTTGTTTTGTTTTACCACATGCTCTCTCAGGAGTTTTCAAGCTTGCAAGACTATGAAACTATAAAAATGAAAAAGATTGGGAGTTTTGGGCTGCATCGAACATACTTTTCATGGCTTATGCTCTCTGAAAGTCATGCACAATCAGGTTTCAGACAGTGCTCAAATATATCTAGAGTCAGTATTACACCGTTGACTCCATTATCAGCTGTTACAGTCCCAGAGCTGGGAGAAGGAGGCCACATCTTTTTGCTCATGCAGACATCTTAAAATGTTGGCTATTGTGGGATTTCATTTAAATCACACCACGGAAGAACAGGCAGCCTAGAAAAATAGATTTGTTTTGTCCATTGACGAATTACATTTTTGTCAATTTCTCTGGGAACTTTTGACCCACTGCTGCTGTTGTTCTTGCAAAAAGTGGATGAGTGCTCTCATGTAGGCATTTTCTAGACCATTACACCAGAAATCAAGAGAAATGTGGGGAGGAGTAAATTCTGCTTTCGCATTGGTATAAGATTGATGGTTCAGACTGGAGTTTTCAAGCTCAGAGTTCTTTGTAAGGGGCAGGATGGCATTCATACTGTCACAGTGACAGAAGCGGGGATCTGCCCGCTTCTAGAGGGTTATATGGCAGTGCAAGGTCTAATCCTCAGCACCTGAATTGCCCACTTGGAAAAAGTTTAGATGTTGAAAGTAGAGCACTGATTTTCTCCTGAGTCCCTGTTACCATCAAACTGTGATAAGCTTGGCAGGTAAATAAAGCACCCTGTGTGTGTATTAAAGTGCGTGTATTAAAGAGCCCTCCCTCATGGGAGAGATGTTCCAGTCCCTTAGTGGCCCTTCACTGAGCTCTGTCCAGTAGCTCCATATCTCTCTTGGACTGGGGAGCCCAGGACTGGACACTCAAACTTAAAGATGGGAATTAAACATGGGAATTGCTTTCATATATGTTATGAACACATTTTTTTTTTTTCTCAGACATGCACATACACATTGTTTTGAGGAATAAATCAAAACATCCCGATGGAAAATGGTCAGTAAGCCCAAGGTTTCCAAGGAAAATATATTTTATGTTATGGTGGCTTGGAAGCAAAAACCCAAACTAATTCGAGCTTGAGCATCTTCATAAACAAGAACCAGTTTATATAATGGGCAAACATCCCAATTTTTACTAAACCTGTACTGCTGCTAGAAGTGAATGCTGGATGATTTGATGAGTATTTGATATTGTATCGGAATAGTTTGAATCAATGAAAAAAGTTTTCAAAATTTTCTAGGCATATAGATTAAGCATAACTACATCTCTTGCTTTTTGGTCTGACTACAGTAGTGCTTCTTCCATCTGATAGGAACTCCATGAACAGTTGTTCTAACTTTGGGGAAAAAGAATCCTCTTCAGACTCTCCAATGGTATCTTCAACAGCCAATAATTAATTTTTTGGAGTGAAAATCATTGTAATGGAATTGACCTTTCCCCGTAGCAATAGGTTCAATCACTTCCATCTGTCAAAATCTCTTTGCAGGATTTTAATTAATGGTGAAAAATGTTTGCTCCTCATGTCAATGAGATATTGAGAATACCAAATACCTGAACACTTCACAGTGTTCTGGCAGTATGGAAAAAAAAACCCTCCAAGATGAGGACAAATTTCCTGGGGCAAAATCTGGAAAGCAGTAGAACCTATAACTTCTCCCAGTTGATCTTGAAGCCAGAAAATAATGAAAAATCATCAATCTTGCTCAGCAGGCTAGGAACTGATGAATCCAGCTTTCCAAAGAGAAGTTTTGCAGCAACATGGCCACCTTCTTTCAGAGAGCTGTGTGAATTACACGTACATGAAAATGGCTTAATCTATTTTTTTGCCACCCACATCCTGAAACTACCAGTGTTAGAAGTAGTAGAAACTGGATTGCTGCCACAGAATTGTAGTCAGATCTTCAATATTAAGCTGCTCAGATCATCCCAGTATCTTGTTGTCTTTTAAGCAATGAATATTTTCTCTGGAGGGAAGGCACAAACTCGGGTCACTTCCATGGACGATGGAATGTAGATTCTCCAGATCTGCCTTCAGTGTTTTGCTTCTGTGTATCAACATGAAATGGTAAATGCAATCTCTCCCTTGCTTACATTTCTGTTCTGCAGAGCAGATCATACGACGTATGGCTATTTTAATATCAGATGCTGCTACCCAGGCTTCTACGGTATTTCATTATCCTCGCGTTTAAGCTAAGACTGCTTAGACTTTCACAGCTGCTTACAAACATTAGTCAAATAAGAGTTAGAGGAGCCACATATACAACTGGAAATATATTTCCAAGACCTAACGCTGCAGTGAGTCTGAACCCCCACGGTGGTTCAGCAATGCTCAGAGGCAGCTATCACCATATGTACTGAACGTTCTCACCATGTGAGAGCACAGCAGTTATAATACACTCAGCTTTCAGGTGTGGTTGGTGCTTTCACTTCTTTCTCATTATCCCCGCTAATATCCTCTGTTCTCAACTTCAGGCACATTACAGCAGGCTCAGCCATTGCTGCTAAAAGGTGCCTGTGCACTGCATTTGTGTCTCGGTTCACAAAAGTCAAGCTGATAGTGTAACAAGACAGTGAGGAGGGTTTAGTTCAGACCCAATTTTAGTTATTGAGCAAATAGCAGCAATGCTGCCAGCCTTCATTACATCGCAGAGACAGATGGTCTGGACTGAGAGACCAGCAATTAATGTACAATGTGTTCTTTGTTGGCACTTACCACAAAGGGATTTTTTGTGTGTATAAACTGTCTTATTCTTAAAGCTTATTTTGTTTAGTGACACCAGGGTCTGTATGGAGCTGGAGGGAAATAACTCCATGTAGATGTTAAGTGGAGGAGTTGTGCTCTTTCTCTCAGCTTTCATTCAACATAGTAACGATTAAGCATCATTTTTAAATCTTGAAATATTCTTTGTTATCATAGTCAAACCTCCATAATGCATCTTCTGCGTTAAAATTAGTTCTCTGCCTTCTAGTGTTCCTGTTAAATTGGGAATTTTAAAATTCCTGTCAGAAGTTTTTCTCCTTCCTGCATGGTAAGTAGAAATTTAAGACATTGGAGTGAATGTATGCATTTGGTCCAGATGCTTGCCTGTCTCCAGTTCTGTTACTGGAACCCTCATTCCTACAATAAATAGAATCCAACATAAATGAGCCAGATGTATGACTCAAAGCCATGCCTGGTTCCTTGACTATGCTTCAACTGTATTATATCCTGAATGCCAGTTCTTTTGGTTACGGCTGTATAATTCGAGATATCTTTCACAAGCCTGCAAATTAAGACACACATAAGCGACTTTCCAGGATTCCTGGTAAAGCCAGAATGCCTTTGGACATGAGTCTTGCTTTTTGCCAGATTCGGGCCAGAATTTGAAGCAGAAGTGGTAGTCTGCAAAACCATTTTCATATTAATACTCCTGCCTCGGTTACTTGATAGTATCAATTCCTTCAGTGAAGTTGGAAATTTTTTAGTTCTGCCTTTTAGATATTTGGGAACTTATTTGATCAGGACGGCAAGCCTCAGATTTTGAGGAGATAAATGTGTGGTCATGTAATCAGAGCCTGCATCATGAGCAAGAGATAAGATAATGTTCTAGGATAATTTTCTGACATCTCTCCCTTTCTATCCAACCTTTTTTTTTTTTTCTTTTTAAATTTTAATTTTATTATATGCAGTAGGGAAGGACAGGCAGATAAAAGATTGGGCTGTAATTATAAGCTATTATAGATAAAACTCTGTTTTTCCATTCAATAAAGTAAATTTCCTTGGGCAAATGTTTCAACAATGCAGATAGATGCCTCTTCTCTTATACCACATTTATTTGCACTGACTGTTGTATGAAAAAATGCTGTTAATACAAGTAAGAATGACTCTTTTATAAACATTTGTTGTGCAGTCCTCAGATTACGGTACGTGGCATTGCACTAGATGTGTTCTTCCTGTGTTCTTCAAGCATTTTTCAGCTACAGCTCCTTGCTAGTCTATGGCTATCTTTCTAAACTACAGTGATCATTGTATAATAAACAGAGAAATATATTTAAGTACCCAGTGTTGGCAGATGCTGCTGATATGGTGGCTTTTTCTGACGTTGCTTATATCTTATATGAGATTATTTTTTTTAAATTAACAGCTCAAGAAATTCTCAGCTCTTCTTTTGTATTCTGTGATTCTGTGGGGAAAAAAATGTGCCTGAGTGCCAGACATATGTTACTACAGTGGTGTTCTTCAGCTCATGTCATGTTGTTCATTGTTTCATGGAAAAGATGCATTTTGTGTCTAGGAACTGTTTTGTGTATTTTTATTTTATTTTTTTTACCTCTAGCCCTTTCTCCGGAATAGCTTCACACAGAACTGTCACAGATACCTCAGTGAACATAAGTATTTGTCTTTACTCCTCGCCTACATTATGGAAGTATTTGTGGTTCTATGCAGCCCCTGGCTTAAAACATAAATTCAGGGCTGCTGTATTATGGTTGTTTGCAGTAGAGTCTTCTGGAGCTAATATTGTCTACAAGGTCTCATAGACACTGACTGTGTTTCCTGCATATGGAGTAGAAAACATCTAGCCTAGCAATAAACTGCCTGGGGAGACATCCACATTTATGAACAATAACTGTATTCTAAAGTATTTCCCTTCATTCTGGAATCCGAAGCCCATGAAAATATTAATTACACTGCACAATCCTCTTAAAACGTTTGCTAAATGAAAAGTTTTCTTTTCAATGCAGAGTGAGCCTTTAGCTGCCTTTACTGGGGCTAAATCCCTTTCACTTGAATGTTCAGTAGAGCACAAGGCAGTAAGAAATTGAATAGTAAGTGCCTTTTCCTCTCTAATGATACTTCAGGCATTAGTCTGTCTTTAACCTTTTGATCTTCAGCCCACGCTACTCAGTGATGTTGATACTGAATCACGGATTGATTTCAGTGTTTAAAACATATGGATTTACTTTGCATAAAGAAGTTAGAAGTTGTCATTGGATATTCCCCCAAAGCAAAGCAAGACGCCTAATTTTAAAGAGTTTCTACTTCATTCCTTTGGTAGAATAGGGCTATTTCCCACACCGCAGATCTCTCCTAAATCAGCGGGTACATGCTAAGCCTGATTTGAGTGGATATGATGGGAGAAGCCAAACTGGGAATGTTAGCAAGCACCTAGTGGTCTGTGTATAATGTCAAACCACCTGGTTAATATGGAATGAAGACAATAGGGACTTTCAGGTTAAATTGCCCTTTTCCTCAGGTTTAGTGAGCTTTCTGTCTGCTTTTAATGAACAATGAAATTAACTTGAAATGTGTGGATTCTGCTCAGGGATACAAGCTTGTCCTTTTCCCATCCTTTGTAGGTTATTTGCAGTTACTATTTGTTATTACTCATATTAACTACTGATCACCTCTAGCTCCTTGTTGTTTTCTCCCAGCACTATCTAGCAGAAATCAAAACCAAACTGGCTTAATGATTTCATATTAGGATTCAAACTCTCTTCTTATGCCTAGGGCAGTCAGCAAAGAACAAGATCTCTCTGGATTATCTGGATGACTGAGAATCACTTTCTCATTACAGACTAATTTGCTATGCTGGAATCCCAATGTACTCTGTTTTACTACCACTGCTTTATGTAGTAGTTGGCAGGAACTTTAACTCAGCTCGTGCCACTTGGAGTGTTTGCCTCGTTGATAAAGGCAGTGAGTCGGCGTGAGGAGCAGAGCTCAGCTCTGGACCCTCGCACACTGCAGCCCAAGCCTGAGGAGCTGGATGTGGGCTGTCTTAGGGGGGTCCATATGTAGTGCTGAAGACCCTGCAAGGAGGAAGGGGAGGGAAAACAGCTGGATACAGGACCTACAAATTCTTGTGGCCGTCATGAGCCATCTGTGGAAAAAAATCCCTCATTTTAAAATTTCCCAATATTT
This sequence comes from Anseranas semipalmata, assembly GCA_013399115.1. Classification (NCBI taxonomy): domain Eukaryota; kingdom Metazoa; phylum Chordata; class Aves; order Anseriformes; family Anseranatidae; genus Anseranas; species Anseranas semipalmata. The sequence continues at coordinate 3,726,646 of VXAA01000243.1, forward strand.
AACATAAAATTTTTGTTTACTTCAGAGGTAACTACCATTTTTTATAAAGTTATGAATTTCAACTGACTTTTAAAATACAATCTGTTACCTAAATAGCTATCCACCTTTTTAGAAGAAAGAGTTTTTGTCTAGAATATTTAATTTTATTCAGGGAAAAATTTCAAGGCCAATGTTTTCGGCTCTGTACTGTCACTATCCAAAGTCTTAATGCAAAAGCAAAACTTGGAAGCAAAACTTCCACGTGGAAGTTGGGAACTGCAAATGTGTTCGAGCTCCTGCGTGACTGTGGCTTTGTTTCCTTCGTGTGGGGAAGGAGCATAACATCCTCCTGTCTCCTAGGTGTGGTGTTAGCATACCCAGTAAGAAATGAAATTCCTGTAATCCTGTAACAAAGCAGTTGCTTTGGTCTAATCTGGTGTAGGTGTATGGGGAGTACAAAGATTACTGTATCTTTGTCTCACTTGTTTAGAAGGTATAGAAATTCTGTAATACGATCTGTTTTATTTTAAGATAATTCCAACCTGAATCTGTCTGGGAGAGGCAAGCTTTCGGAGACTTTTTTTCTGTATCTCTTTTACAGACGATCTTCTCTAGGTTCCCTCTCCCATAAGTGAAGCTGTTGCAGGGTGCAAAAAAAGGAAAGAGGAGGATAAGGGATTAACTCAGGCCCTGCACGGGATGGGACAAGGTAGCCACAAGGATGAGAGCAGCCCTGAGAGTCCACATGTGCTGGACAGGATTTGTTTAGCTAGGTATGATACCTACTTCATTAAAAAAATAAATAAAAATCCATGCTGAGGAGGAAATCTGGAATATGACTCCTGATTGTCTGATGTCTAGCAATGTGACACAAAGACTACTGTATTTTTGGTGACAACATACAGATACCGTTTTGAATTCTCAGTATGTGATATACTTGTTTAGCTGTTTTGGAAAGCTGCTAGGCATTATGGCAGCAGCAAAAGCGATCTCACACAATTGTCTGCAGTAATTTCTACTGATTTGGCTGCAAGCTACTTCAAATGATTACTTGAATGTGCTTTTGTGTTTGTTTTTTTGTTGTTGTTGCTGATGTGTGTTTTTTTTATAAGTAAAAATATAATGTAACTTAATGGCTATGAGCAAAAATTTTTTTTTTTTGAGACAGAAGTAATTCATATTTTTGGTAACAGTATATTGAGGAATTTTGTAGGCTTAGTAACATTAGTAAATTTCCTCAAACCTGAAAGATTTTTACAGGCTTGGCCACTTAAAAGCAGTTGAAGATTTTAACAATATCTTAAAGTGTATGGTCATTAACAAGATGGAGGGCGTGTCAGGCATGATTTGGTGCTTTTTGAATGTCAGATAACACTGATGCCTTACACCAATACGAGTGTTTTAATTTCTGTGGCATTTTAAAGAAGGTAACTTTGCAATTTTATTGCAGGATGTAATGTGCAATTGTTAAAACATCATCAAACTGATTGCTTTATTTGATTTAAAATGTCATATTCAGTACGGTGGTTTTCACTCATTAACATTAAACTCAGGGAACCATATGTTAAAACAATCTTGTCTATTCAATGAGTACACTCAGTTAAATAATATGAGCAGAAAAAAATGTGAGACTTTCTACTAAACATTTTAATCTCCATTTTTAAAATCCTCTAAAATTCATTAGGACAAATCTAATCCTGCAAATGGTAAATCATTCTATTTATAGATAGCATGGCATTTTGATATTAAAATGCATAAAATCTGCCAATAGTTTAGAAATGAGGCATCAGCAAAGAGGATTATTGGTCTACCTAAATAATAATACAACCATTAAGAGGATAACATTTTCCAATTGCAATTACATGCCTTAATTTTAAAGAAGCTATCATTTACAATAATTTGGCAGATTCAGTCCATATTTCTTTCACAAATTTATTTCTTCATTATGCCTCAAAACAAATTTATGGTGCATTTATGTTTGTGAAGATAATTTGCTTAGTTTATTGTGAATGGAAATCAGTAATTACATACAATCTCATTTTCTACAGACATAAAGTTAATTCATGGTAGTAATTTTACACTGAATATTAGCCTATGTTAGTTATGATGAAAATGTTACTGTGGCAAATGCTCTCTTACAGTATAATTTCCTTGGACTTGTTGAAAAGGAAATAGTGACTTAGTAAATAACACTTAAGTCATTGATTTTGTGATAATTTGGGGTGATTCTGAAGATTTATTAATGATCATGGGAAAAATCCTTATCTGGCCCTAAAATCAGAACTTTTTCTTTTTTCTTTTTTTTTTTGAGTGGGAATGGAAGCTTATTAAAGGAAAAATAAACACTTCAAGAAGCCTAGCAGTATACATGCCCAAGCAGATGCTGGAAGTAGCTCTTTGATGCTGCTGATGAAAGCAGTAGATCCAGTTCTCCAAGGAATTTAAATGGAATCCCATGCTTTAGAGATCTAAAATTGGATGAAGCTTAATAAGATGTCTGGAGGCAGTAATTCTATATTAACGTCCATGACAATTTTTTGTTATAACTGGTCTTTTCAGTCAAATGATGTCTAAGGCTAGACCTACTGTGACAGGTATTGTCTTGCATTTGTGAAGTGTGAGACAAAAACAAATTACTCATTTTTCCCCCCCTTTAAATAAAAGGTGTGTTGAAACACAATAATTCCTCAGTGAAGGAGGAATCAAGGAAGGAATACTTGAGGCTTTATTTGATAGCATTGTAGAGCTATATGCACTGATGGTCTGGCCTTTAAATGTTTTGGTGTCCACTGGTGAAACTTTGTCCTGTGGAGTGATACAGCTAAGCTGTCATCTACTCTCTCTGTCCTGCCTTCCACTGAAGTGAATAGCTCGCTAAGAGCTGCTGTAGGAATGATCATTTCCTGGTTTTGGGAAAGAGTGAAATAAGGATAATGTGCTGTTCTGGAACTAATTTCCACGGGGATTAGATAATGCTAATAGTTGTAGTCTTCCAAATATGATGCTAGAAGAAAGCTTGTGTTCTCCCAGCTGAACAGAAGGAACACAAATCTGTCATTAGCCTTTATATCACAGAATGTATAAAAATGTTACACACTGTAAAATATCTGCCATCTCATTAAAAGTAAATGAGGTTTGGCAAACTCTGGTTGTGTAGAATAAGACTATTACAAAAGTGTTTATGCTGTTTAGAACAAATTAGATGTGGTGTTATTAAAGGAATCTTTGATCTCAAGAACTATGGTGAGTATTACTTTATGTAATCCGTAAGTTGCCCTTGCATTTGATTTATGGAAATAGGTAAACATTTAGACCTAACTTGCATTTACAATGAAAGCACGTGGAGCTCTAGTGGCTTTTGAACAATTTGATTTTCAGGTACAGATATAGTTGTAATAAAGTGTTTCTGACCTAAAGTAATGTTATCAGAAATGACAAATTCCAGGGTCAGTAGTTTCCAAAATGATGAGTTTTTTTTTTTAACTTGTTTGTTTTTATCTGTACCAGTTTTTCAATACTCAGCTTAAGATTTGCACCTGATTTCAATATGCTGTGCTCCCTTTGTAAAAAAGTTAGGTGGTAGCCTAATGAAAGAAGCGGTCAGGATAGCATCACTGGGGGTGTGTGGCAGAAGGGGCTGAATTTCATAAATTTAAAATGAGAAGGCTGTAAACCACCCTACTCTGCATTGCCTCAGTTAAGCATTATGACTTGCTTTTTTCACCTTATCCTTTCCCTTACCAAAAATGGGGAGGGGTATTTAGATGAACTATGTGTTTTTAACTATTGAACACCAGTTGAATTCCAGAGCGAATTCCAGATGTTCACAAGTGGGAGTTCACTACCAACATAAGTTACTAACAGGCTGCAGCTGTACATTGTGTGGAAAGTCCATCTGTATATGTCAAACATGTAAAAACCATCCACATTCCGGAACAGGATATTGACAAAATTAATTATCATAGCTTCATATTTGGGCAGATGTTAAAAGGATAAAAAGCCTCTATTAAGGCCTGGCAAAACCCATGAAGCATCAAAAAATATTGCTGTCTTTAAAGGAACTTCAAAAATTTGTATGCTTTGGTTTTTTGGATCAATATGCAATGAATTCACTTTTGGAAGACCTGAGTTCTATTTTTGGCTTAAAAACTGATCTCTCTTACTTTGAATGGAGAGAGTGGTTGGTTGTTTTTGTGTGTGTGTGTGTATTGCATTTTTTGTGTATTGTGTATAAGAAGGTTTTATGGCACAGACAATCCTGTGATAGGTTCATGCTGTTCTTATCTGACTGACTCATTGATTTTGTTCAGAGCTTCTAAGTGCTCCTGAAATACAAATTATTAAGAACGATCGTTATATTTTGTATCTTTGCATTCTCTTCCAGTAAGTTCCTAAAACCTTTAAATCATGTACAAATATGCGTATCACCTAGGACAAGGAGTCCTAATATTGGTTAAATTATGTTTTAGCAGCAGAAATAAATAGTACCAGTAAGCATCTGCTTTATAACCTTGCATTTGGACACAGCATTAAACTGAGTAAGAAATTATACCCTCGGATCGGTTGTTGAGTTCTATAAAATAATGAATTGTCATCATCAGCAACAAGTTTTCAGCGTTGTATTGTCTGTCATCTTCTGAGTCTTCCCTTTGTGCTTAGAACTTGAGACTGTATGAGAGGCATGAATGCTTAAGGGAAGTATCTTTAAATTGTGCCCTGGACCAATTGCTGTGGAAGTGTTAAACCTGACAATTAAAATAATGAATACCTAGCTTGGTGGAATCAAGTGAAGGCTTAAAAAAGAACAACAAACAACCCCATGTCAGAAAATTCATCTTATAAGGGTCTGTCTGTGTATCTATAAAAAAGCATACTGAGATATTTCTCAGTTTCAGATTCCTGATGAGTTTTGTGTTTTGCCAGTGGGAATGAATTCCACAGTGCATAATATTCTGCTTTATTTCTAGGGGAAATATTGAGGTGGCAGATGTCAGTCTGTTTCTTAAATCTTCACAGTCAGTGGCCTTTTTTCATCCAGACTCATATATTGCTGCATATTCAGAGCTTTTAAGATGTAAGATTGCCTTTTGAAAGGAATTTTATCTATATAAATATATATATTTAGTAAAAAGATAGTTAGAACATTATGTAAATCAGAACATCTCAAGGGGAAGATGAAAGCAACTGGAGACTGCAACATGTCATTCCAGAATAACTTTTTGTTCGAAGAAATACTTTTATTATTAGTTCAAAATTAACTCAGAAGTGAGTATTACTTTGAAAAAAAGGCTGCATGGACTTTGAAACGATACAGCAGAGCATCAAAACAGTTACAGTAGTGGGTTGTGATTGTATGGACTTTAACAGAGCTAGATATTGCTAATAAAGTAGATCTTTCAAATACAGTGAGATTTTTTTCAACAATTACAGAGTAACCTTCTTGTAACAGAAAAGTAGTTCAAGAGAAACAAAATGAGACTCGTTCCACCTCTGCAGTGATCAAAAGACTTAACATTCTGAAGTACTCATTTCACCTTCTGAAAAAAAGTGAGGAAAAACTCTGTAGAATGATTGAAATTAAAATTTTAGGCTATTAACAACTTTAAAAATAGAATCATGGCACAAAACTAATTTCCTCTTCTCATTTTCAAATAAAGTCCTGTAACTTCTATGAAGGTAGGGTTTTTTTTGTTGTTGTTGGTGGTGGTTTTTTGTTGTTGTTTTGTTTTGTTTAGGAGATGGTTTAGAATGAGCAAACTACAGTTTGGCTGGGAATCCAAATGAATGTAACTTCTTATATCCCTATTTCTACTGTTGCTGTAAAAACAGCTGTCACTTTCTGATGCCACCCTAACTTCTCTGAACTGTAAGGAACTGGAAATACTCCACTGAGCCATTACTGGCTTGATTTCATAGTTATTGAACTTGCTGGAGTTCTCTCATCTGTTTCATTTCCATGTTGTCTGTTGAGGTTAGTCTCATTTGTTAGCAAGCTGTGCTATATTGCTGTAGTACCTAGTAACCTTAGTCATGGATCAATGTGCTAAACAATGAACAATCAGGAGCAAATGGATGGGCTGCGTCCAGAGAGTTTCCAATCCCAGTGTTTAAAATGCATAATTTAGCTGGTGTTAAACGTGTCCTACAAAATATGTTACATGGCGAAACCAGACAGATTAATGACAGAGAAATTCCTGTTGAACATTACTAAGTACACAGAAGCCCCAACTTTCTCCAGGAGTCCATGAACCACACAAATGGTTGAAGGCTAAAAGAAAGTCTGGGGAAAGCACCACATATGCTTGCCCTCTTCTTATCCTCTTTTGAGAGGCTCCCGTCTAGCTGGATCTTTCGTTTGACCGGATACAGTTGTTGTTGTGTTCTTATGTTGCTCTTGAAAGATATTCTTGTAATGAAGTCATTCACAAAGGCGATGTTTTTTTTGATGTAGTGAATCAGGGTACTGCAGAAAAAGACAAAATCATTCCTGTTAGTTCAAAGAGTAGTTGTGTGCCAAAAGAACAGCTTCAGCTCTAGGTACACAGAAGTCTTGCTGCCTCACAGCCACTTCAGCTTTCATTAGTTTATTGATTGCTTCCAACTGTTGCAGAAACGGTTTTTTACTGGAGACTCAGGCATTGTGAAATGGTTGTTTGATTACTAACAATTTAGGGATTCTGGTGGCTAGCAAAATGAGCAACTCTAACACTGAGACCGTTTGCTGTACTATTGAGGGAGGAAGGGGATCCAAGACAAGTATGTGCAGACCTCGTCCCCCAGGCACATTTGACAGGGAGCCACTGTGACTCTGGTGTCACTACAGGCACTCATTTACTCTGATCTATAATTATTTAAAGCAAAGTAGGAAACTGGCACCGGGGAAGAACCTGATGTCCACATATTCATTAAGACCTAAGATATTTTTAAGGGAGGTTATGAACCAACAGTTTCCCCATCCAGAAGGTGGTTGTACACTTGGATCTTCTGTAGCTAACAGTTCAGCTAGTGTACCACTCTTTTTACTAGGCTTTATTGGCCTTCCTCAGTGAGGGGTTAGGTATACACTGAGCTTACCAACTGGTTGAAACCCATGGGTGACAAGGCTGAGTATGTATGGTGCTGGAAGGGCCTAGCAGCTGTGCAATACCAGAACACGTTATGCCTTTGCTCATCAATAAAAAACATTTTACGGATCACCAGCAGAAGCTTAAGGTTTGTTTGTTGGCACAGCGTGTTGTTGTACCCAAGCTAGCTGTAAAGGAGCTGCAGCACCAGAGCTGGTGTATCTGCACACCAAAGTGCTTTGCCCAAGTGAAAACGGAGCAAGCTCAGGTATCTCTTCAAAGCAAGACATTGTACTATATCAACAGACTCTAGGGGACTTTATTACTCTCGGGATTAGAAAGGGAATTTGCAAATGGTAGACGGGTATGAAAGTTGAAGTTTGGAACTTGGGCACCCAAATCCTGCCTTCTCGGTCTGGTCTGTTGCTGAGAATGTGAGCCTATCTGAATGGCACTTTCAGAATTACTGTTACAAGCCTGTAATTGGTTTTCCTACTCTTATACTGCCTGCAGACTTTCCCTGAACATGGACAGGTTTCCTGCAGGTTACAGGTAGATTTTTTTTTTAAAGTAAAACAGAAAATATTTGTTTTCTTTTTCTGTTGCTTAGTTTAGTTTGTTTGTTTGTTTGTTTGTTTTTCTGTTTAAGGTTATAGTATAGGCCAAAATTTTGTTCAAGCTGGTCAACTCTCTAACTTGCAAATCTCAAGCTAGACTTTAGTCATGTGTAAACTCGTACAGCCTGTGTTACAGGTGGGTGAAAATACTGCCCGGCTTTGTGCCAGAATTCACCTTAGGAGCTTGTGAAATACCTGGAGCAGCAATCCTAGTCTGATCTGGGGGGCTCTCTAAATACTGTAATAATAAAAATACTCATCAGCTGATCAGGGCTAGTAGTTTCTAAAATGGTATATACTATATACTCGGTACTTCACTATTGGCCTTCCCCCTGTTGTGACAGTTTGGTCAGGTTAGTTAAGTGTTGCTCGTTGATCTCTTCCAGTCCCAGCGCTTCCCTTTCCCGTATGCGTACATGTGCAGGAGCTAATATCGCAGGTTAGGGATATTCCCTTCCCACATCATGCGAATTCGGTGCAGTATCTTTGTGCCAGCCTGAGAATTACAGGCAGCCATGGCATAAATACTGCAAACATCGCTACACCAGTTAGGTGTTTCAGTGACATTAAAGTGAGTCTCCAATGGCTGATACAATCCTTATTATATCATTCTGATTTCTCCACAGAATATAAACATGTTTCCTAATTAGGACTAAGACTATGAATAGGCCATTATCCTTCAGGTTTTTGCCAGTCTATTCTTCTGGAGAATAATAAAGGGGCACTGAAAAACTGGTATCAACAAATGAATATATAACAGTATATTAAATAGCCCACAGCAAAGTGCTAAGTAAATACGAGCAGATAAATATCAAGTGAGGCTGAAAACTGGCATTTGGTGTTGATGGCAATGCCCCTTGAAGGCAATTGCTGGAGCTGCTGGGCCGGCGAGCGGTGGAAGGACTGACGCTCAGGTGCCTGTCGTACAGCCAGCGTTCTCGCAGCCCCATGCAGCAACCCCAGGCTCGTCCTCTCTGATCCTCTGTCCCTACGTGGGTTGTAAGTTCTGGAGAGTGGGGTTGGTCCCCCAGGATGTACCTCGACATTGTACGAGCTTACTCTGCAGTGCATGCCGTTATTTAATGTTTGCCTTGGCTGTTTGTGACCTCTGCCCTAGAGAAACTGCCTGTCCACATTCCCCGGGGGAAAATTAACACGTACACTTACATTGTATAATGTGTTTTTGTTGAAAGTCCGTATGCCGTTTACATAGCAGAAGTGTGCTCGTGTTAGAGTGGACCATTAAGCTATTACTCGTGTGCAGGAGTGTCCCTGTTTGTTGTTCTCAGCTGAGATGGAGGAGGAGTCCTTCAGAGCAACAGTCTGCGCACCAGGCTGCAGCTCTCGATTTACTGTGATGCATCAAAGGCAGCCGGAAGACCTGAGGAGACAGCACCAGTATGTGAAGTGTGATGCTCTTCCTATGTTTTCTTTCTAGGTTTCTAATCGCTTAAATATTGGGTGAAAAATAAAGAAAATAAAGGAAACAGCATTGAGCTTGTTATGACTCACCCTTTGCTCTGTCAGGATATAAGGAAATGGCAGAAGGAACTGTGTATTTCAATTTAGGTAGTGCAAGCTGTGAATACTCATCTGATCTCTATTTGTGCTGCTGGAAACTTTTTCAAGACTCTCCCTTGCTGAATCACATGTACAGAGACAGATCTTCTTTGTCTGGGAGCCTCAGTCTTGGCACAGTTTATAAACCTTCTGCCCGAGGACTGGGAGCCTTCAATCTCCACAATGCTGCACTAATGTTGCTATTTACTGCAATACACAGGGAGCCAAAAGACTCCTGTCTCATAATAGTAAAACGCACTGTCTCTGTAACTCAGAGTGTTGATACAAAATTCGCAATAAACATCTTCATCCTCCCCTCCATTTTGAAGAAGTTTCTGGCAAAGAAAGAGGCAAGATTTTCAATATTTTCCCCTCTCCTTATGGAGTCATATCATCAGTGCCAAGATCTTTCTGCAGTATCAGAGGTTCAGCTGTGTCTAATGGGGATGGAATAGGTACAAATATTCAGAGGAATTCACACTCACGGTTCATCACTAAGGCACTTGCACCTTGCAGATCTTTGAACAGACTGTTTGGCCCACCTGCAACAAAAATCTTTCTGAAGTCATTATGACCTTTAATTAAAATGCAAATAAAAAGATTGAAGCTCTGAAAAGGTAGTCTTTCTTATTTTAGTCATCTTTATTTCTTCATGTAGTACATTTTTATAAGGGGATATCCTGCTCGATAGTCTTTCAGAAGTTATAACTATTCTCCTGGAAAAAGCAGAATAACACAGTGTTGAGATTTTGGCATAGAAATTTGATGCCACTTAAAGGCAAATCAGGATAAGCAAAGATAAATGATTCAGGCAAAAGCTACCCCTTCTGTCTCTGTTACCGGTAGTTCTGAGACTAGGCAAACTTGTATTGTTGTTGTTGTTCATACTGGGGGCACTTGGTTAGTCCCTGGTCTGCAGTAAAAGCTAAGCAACATTGCATCTAAGCTGGCACTAGTAAGTAGCAAGAAAACCAAGACTGCCTGGAAAAAGAAGAAAGAATCAAGAAAAAGGACATAAAGGAGAGGCTGACAGGTGTTCATAGATCTCGTTTCAGATCTGAGGCATAACCAAATCTGGTGACATCAGGTGAGTTTGAAATACAGGCTTGGGAACAAGCCTGTAGTGTCAGGGCTTCATGCCATAGTGCTCGCCGAAGTGCTCTCTTTGTTTCTTTCTCTGTGTATTGTGCTTTTCGAATGTCTTCCAGAAGATGGAAATTTTCCCACAGGTGGCCAATCAGAATTTATTTTGGTGCTTTCATTACAAACCTACCTCCCGATTTAGAAAATACTTCAGCCCCTTTGCAGTGCAGCCTCTGATTTTACAGAGTCTTTCATTTATCATAGCTTTCCTAACAAACAACTGAATTGATCTCAGTCTGGATGTGTTTAATTTGTGTTAAGTCTCATAACAATTTGTGTGATAGTGCAAATTAGATAATAGGACTGCTTTGAAGTGAAGGCATCTACTCAAGAGCATCCTACCCACCTGAATTTGGTGAGGTCGTGTACGACTTACGGTACTTGAAACAGAGAGCATGATACAACTTTGGAGGTATCAAACTGCGTTATATATGAAACTTCCCCCATGAGCAGGATCCCACCTTGAATGGAGAGGCCAATACAGAGAAGAGTAAGAGACGCAGAAATTCCTAGTGAAATTACTGAGAGAGATTGGAAACTGTTAGGAACTTTTTAGGAGTTCTGATTTGTTTGGTCTGAGGCTTATTTGCGAAGTGAAATCTCAAATGCCTGTGCTTGCAAACCATTAATACTGAGAAAGCAATGGATTATTCTCTGTGGAAAGCAGCTTCTTGTTAACAAAAAAAATAAAACAAGGGGTGGGGAGTGTTGGGTGTTTAGCTTTTGTATGTGGGAATAATTTAAATTCCCAAAACATCTTCATTTTTTCCAAGAAGTTTCTAATGAAAGCTTCAGTTTTGAACTGACATAACAAAAGGAAATGAGAAAATGGAGCAGGGGGTTGACTTCATAATGCGTGAATTCAAAATATAAGATTTTCATTTTGTTTTGATTCCTTCACTAGCATAGGAAGTAGATGTACATAAAATGTTTTTCCCTAAATTGCAAGCAGAAGTCTAGCTTATATGATGGTACTTTATTTACTGACAACCTTTACAGGTATGTGAATCAAAAGTGATAGTCTCTTTTCCTCCAGGGGACAGATTTCAGTGCCATCTCTTGCCCTAATTGAAGTGAATTTTGCTGGTCTCAGCTCGCTTCCTGCTAACTCTAGTCCATATTAGATATTACTATGAAAAAAAAGGGGGGGACAAATTGACAGCATCAGGTAGTGCAAGTCCTTGGAATTGAATTAGCTCCTCAGACAGGATTGAGGTCATTGTTGGGACAGTAGAGCAAAATCAGTTTATTCAGTGGCCTTTCACAGTAGCTGTATCTGAAAGCCAAAAAGTCTCTGTGCTTCTTATTTGGCTGTGTCAGAGAGTGTCAGAGCAGAGATGCACGATACATTGGGGTGAAGGAAAGTTATCCATAATGAGTATTAACTGTACTTAAGGCTTGTTTTCAGAATGGCAGAGGTTTGACTAAATCTGGAAGTGTTTTATTTTTTCGTGGTTTGTAATATTGTGATTTGAACTGAGGCACTGATGACACCAGAATTCCTTTGATTTATTCTTTGCTAACATAAATTATCTTGGGGCTTTAGTTGTGTCACTCTGCCTTCTGTTCTCCATTGGTTTTAGGATCAGAATTAAGTCAGAAGATATTCTTAAGGTAATGTACCTTCAAGGCAAGGCAGATACCTTCTCTGCTTTAAGAATTCATATTGAAATGGACAAGAACTCTTAAATATGTTAACTAACCAGCTCTGATTCTCACAGAAGGTCCAAATTCATCTTGCTGGGGGGCCGGGGGGTGGGTGTCCTCTTTTTTTTTTATTATTTTTATTTGTTAACAGCTTCATATAATGACAACTGAATGGTCTATTATTTTGTAAAGTGTTTAACAAGTTGTTTTACCTAAATAGCTCCATGTGATTTGTAGCTGTAGAACATTTTGTTATCTTTCAGCAGTCTTGATTTAAGCTTCCATCCCTAAGGATATGATTCAGGACTTTAAAATACTATATGTTATATTTCTTTCTTTTCCTCCTTTTTGATCTAACATGCAAAACTAAAAAAAAACCACCCCAAAACCAAAAAAGACAAGCCTGCAAGTATGAGACCAACCTACTGTATTTAGGTATTGTAGACATGGTATATACAGTTATTAAACTATTCTTTGCCTAGCTAATAATTTACTACCTCTACTCATATCTATAACCAATTTATAGTCTCTTTGATATACTTGGAATGAAACATTTCATGTAGTGTTATCCATATGGCAGAAATATTGACGTGTTCTTGCATACTAGCTAAACGTGAAACGGAGTCATGTAAAACGTACCAAGAATGAAATTTGCTAGTGACTTGCTGAAATTTTAAAACCAGGTTTTCCTTTGAGCCTGGTAAGAAACAGGCTATTACCAGTGGGAAGTTTGTAGCATAAACCAACAACGTTCTGCTCTGTGGTGTACTACCAAAGTGGAGGTGTCAGAACAAGAGGTTTTGTGAAATATTTGCCTTGCAAAGAATATATTCTTCAGGGAAATACTTAATTTGGAGAAATCTTGCTGATGGTGAAATATGAACCAGGCAATGCTGAGCTAGTATTTTGGTAGCCCTGGTGCTATAGTAAAACTGCTCTTACGTAACCTGTCAGTTAATTTCAGACATGTATTTTTGATGCAAACCTAAATATTCTTATTGTTCTCAAAACACGTGAAATCCCAGTCTCCACTGATGCTTGAATTCCCTTCTGTCCACTTATACCTTATATCAAGGCAATAACGCAGCCTAGGATTTAGTTCCAAGCCTTGTTCTTTTAATCTCCTTTCCAAGTGCATTGAGAAAAAAGCAATAGCCAGTGTTTAATTATCTTCTGCACCAGTAGCTCTGCCCTTGGCGAGCAGAGGATTATTTGCCTCACGTCAGCAAGCCGGTGGATTCTCCGTGCGCTCTCTGACCCACTTGCTGAGAATCTGCAATGACAACCCAAGCAGAGGAACTGGGAAGTGCTCTGCAAAAAGGTGACGGCATCACTAGCACCAGCGTGGAAACGGGGAGTGCTACTTTCTCACATTTTTTGTTACGCTTTGGAGGCCAGCACAATTACAAGAACAAGGGGAGAAACCTCGTAGCATCCACTCAGCTTAACCGAAACACTCTGACCTGGAGGGCTTTTCTGCTGGGTCTGACCTTTGTTAAACGGGTTTCAGCTAATGTCTTTGGGATATTGTCAAACGAAGTGTTCATGCTGCACTTTGTATTTTTAATATTTAAAAGTAAGTACTTTCGCACTGAGAAACGCTACTCCCCTGGCTGTTGCAGTGCTGGTAGTGAAATTAATTTAGTTCAAGACAAAATGTGCGCTGCTAAGTATTTGTTCAGCATTAAGTTTCTTCCCCTTTAGTTACTGGTGGAAGCTGGCTTTCTCTCAACTAGTGTATGTTACAAAAATGCAAAAGAAAGCGAGCTATTTGTGGGAGTGGGAAACATTCCAGATAAATCATCTTAATGAAAGAGGAAAGGGAGCTGAGATTCTCGTTTTGGCTTTAAAGTTGAAGCTATAAGGCAGAGGTTGAAAAGCTAAGAACAAGTTTCAGACGAGAAGAATAGTTATGAAGTTGATGAATTAATTAGGGTCAAAAATTAAAATATGACTGTGATGCTGTACCTCTAAGTCATTTGAATATACTTGGAATGGATGTGAATAAAAATGTTCAGGCTTAGCCAGGCTAAAAAAGCCATCATTTTTGGCTGAAATAGTGAACGTAGCTTAAAACGTGTATGTAAATTAAATGCCAGAAATGTCTGATAATTCACAGGAAAATTAAGGCACTTATAATGACAGAGCTGTTTTATCAGCGTGATGATGAGAATTGAACCCAAGCCCAGGCATCAAAGCAATTCAGCAGGCTCACAGCTTCATTTGTACTTGTTGTTCCAGTTCTCCTAATCATAGTCACTAAGGGACTCTGCTGTGGGACACATCATTGTCACTTTTACAGTAAATCCAGACATTCTTTAGCAGTTTCTCTGTAGGTAAGACTTGCACTCTGTTGTTTTGTTTTTTTTTCCTTCCCTTGTCAGATACATGTGACAGGTTAGCACCGATTTTGACTACATGCTCCATTTTCCCTGCATGCCGAGGCAATTTGCTATCAGTGCACTTTGTTATTTCCTCTGCTTTGTCTTTCTGACCTGCAAGGTGCTTCTTGGCAGTAACTGTTCTTTGAATACAAACATTCTGAAAGCTCTTCAGGCTGCATGCTGTCGCTGTAAGTTTGTGGAGCAGTTTTCATCTGTAAGAACTGGATTTCTGTTTAAGTACCCATTTTTGGCTGCAGGCCAAGTTATTGTTTAACAGTCAAGTTCCACTGAGTACATAATATGACTGTTTAGTCTCCAAATGACTGGGGCTGGATGAACTCAAGAGACACAAGGTGTTTCTCTGTGTGAGCATGCCTGCGTACAGCCCTGTGGACTCCAAATGTGCACGCACCCGGAGAACACACCAGCCTTTACATCAACCGTTGGCCTCCCAACCATTAAAAGTGGACATGAGAGCCTGATTTACTGCAGCTTCTAGCAACTGAAAGCATCACGTGTTTGTGGTTTTGTAGTTGTTTTGTTTTGTTTTTAAAGAAGTCATTGTTTGGAAGCTATTAATGTACTGTTAAAGTAACAGGATGGAGAACAGCTATAATGGTGCTCTGTTTCCTACATGAACTCAGGAAAAATAACAGAGGGAAGATAAAACTCTGCTAATGCTACTAATAATATTACACTTGAAAGTGTGAGATACCGTTTCCTGCAGTCTGCCTTCTTTTCTTCTGTTGACTACAAAGCTGAATTAATAGGTTTGTTCACCAAAGACACATGTATGGGCTTTTTACACATTCTGGTTGTTTTTCCCATCATTTTTTCCGTGATACACTGATGTGTTTTCAGAGCTCTTGCATATTTTTTTTTTTTCCAGTGGTGGTTTGTCTTTTTTCTAGCTGTTCTTTGAAAATTTCAGAGCGTCCAGGATTGGCTCCTGGTGCACTCTTTAGAGAGCTCAGTGATGAGGCAGGCATTGATTTATATGGGGAGAAGCTAAAGAGCCTATTGGCTTTATAAATGGAGACCTGTATAAAAATGAAAAATGGTTAACCAATATTCTGTAAATCTAGAAATTGAAGTCAGCTGATTTTAGTTCCCTATGTAATACATGCACCTTTGTGTCCAATTTAAGTGGCATGTAGCATATTTAAATGCAATTAATAAGTAACTTGTACCTTAGAATGATGGTATCCCTGATAAGACCTGGCTCATCTGTGGAATTCTATAGCCTTTACAATGTAGGTCTGCGTTAAATTCTCATTTATTGGGCATTCTCGTTTAATAAGTAGCAATGTTCATATACTCAGTCAGTAGCAGAGCTGGAATAGAAACCTATGCATCCTGATTTCTTAACCCCTATTCTAGGCAGTAGAGCTCATTGCTTTCTTCTGGTTTTAGTAGACAATAATTCCTTGCTCTAAAATGTGTATGTATTTCAATAGATGCTTGTGTACTACAAAAGGAATGTATAGGCATCTACAGACACACACAGTGAAATACAGACGAAGCAACTGAAAGCTGCAGTCTAATAAAGTAAAGCCATTTAACACTATTCTGATTTGCTAAGCGATGTCTAAGCTGAACAATATTACCAGATTCAGCAGCTGCTCTTTTGTTCAGGCGCAGGCTGAAATACAGGCGGTAAACAAAAATGGAGCTAAAAAAACACATCAACAAAGGACTGAAAAGCTTGATGAGGGCTTTTTTTGCCTCTAAACCTACATCTACTCCACCTGTCACGCCTTTATTGCTTCAATGTCTGTTAAGGCAATAGCCACATGCTTTTGTTGGGGTGTCAGTATGTAGCTAGTTTTTAACCAGGGGATGAATCATTTGCTCAGTGAATATTTTCAGAAGCTCCTGCTTATTCTATTTCTGCTCGTCAGATACACAGACTTCAAGGGTGGAAAGGATGAAACCAGTCCTGATCTGCTTCTTTGACTTTGTCCGTGTGGCACCGTTCAGTGTGCACTAAGGAAAGCCGGGTTAGCTCAGAGTGAATTAGGTGTCAGAAGCTGGGCTGTGCAGCTGCCGAGTGCCCAGGGATCACCCCGCCTGTCTTGCACAGGGAGAAGGATGTAGAGCAAATGCATCGGTACCACTAGCTTGAACAGAGTATCGCATAGCATTGCACTGTTTTATAGAACAGATATGGCCTTGTTTCTTTTGGCATATTTTTCAATATCAAGTGCTTTTGTTCAACTGTTTCCTTCTTGATTCTAGCTTTTGTTATACGGTAATGGTGATTAGCAATGTTATTCTTACTTTGTGGTGGCTGATGGTTACTCATCCTGTGGAAAAACAAAACATAGCATTTTCAGTTTTATTTAGAGTAAAAGATCCCATTAACCCACTATTTAATGAAGAAAGGTTTCTTACTATTAGGAAAGAAAGGGGATGAGAGTGAAACTGTTTCTGTGTGGTTTAAGTCATATTGGTAATAGAAATGGTTACTTTCTTTCTCTGTGTGTAAAAAGTATATTCTTAAAGATTATGTAGGTAGCTGTACATTCACATATACACAGCTGAAATTTTTCGGTAAATGATGTTATTTAAATAAAATCTCAGTTATAATGAAGGAGTTTTCCTGCTGATACATTTTTTTAGAATCCATTAAATGAACCAATTCAATAATTTTTTGGCAGGCCAATGTTTGTAATGTAATGCTTATGGCCAGATAGATAAGTTATTGACTTAGTTTTTGTAAAAAATAATAGAGAAGCTATTGGTAGCTTGCTTGCTGTTAGCCAGTTGTTTGGGAAGGGCATCCAACCCTTATATCAAGAAGGGCATGAATTCCGAACATGAAAGTTGATTGATTCTTAAATGAAACACTTAATATTTCATAGGGGAGGCTTTGGGTAGGAAAGCAGTGCATGCCACAGTAACTGTCTCCTGGGCAGGAAACAAGCTTACTTTCTAAAACTTGGTCTTTTCCTTGAATTCCGGCTATTTCTGCTATGGCTCTGACTTGCAGCAAACATTTCATCTGCAGTCAACGTCAATTTAGCAGAAAGTGGTCCTGCAGTATAGCAACACTGTTCGTATCTGGGTTTGCTACTGGTTTCCAAGAATAGCTCTTTGCAGCTGTTGCAAGTCTCTTGTAAAGGTCTGAAAATAACCCACACATTCATTTTGAATAATAAAACTTGAAAACTGGAAAAAGCAACAAGCCAGTGATCTCATCGCAATAACCTGAAAGCTAAGTATGAAATGCAAAATTGGATGGTGTGTATTACAGGAATTAGGTTGATGCTGCAGGTGAAATCTTTCAGTCCGCACAAGCTACTAGCTCTTCTTTAACTATTGACTCGTTCCTGGTATTGACTGTAAACTTGTAACACAGGTATATATTCCCATTCTTCCTCACACTCCTGTAATTTCAGTGATGGGATGAATGAAGCATAGGTGTTTAATAGTCTTAACAGGAATGTAAGCATATAAAAAAAAGACATTGAATGGGAAAAAATCTTTTTTTTTTTTTTTTTTTTTCACAGAACAGATAATACAGTGACAGCAAATATGATTGCCGTAGACTTTTTTACGGTCCATTACAGACCCATGACAGTCTCGTGGCCATTTTCATTCTGATTTAAGAGACTAAAATTTCTTTGCCTTCCTTCCTCCTCCCCCCCAGTTTATAAAACTTCTCAGGAGAGTGGGAGTATATCCTGATAGAAACTAATTGCTATGGATTAAAAGAACAAGCGTGCAGCCTCCACATATTATATCAGCACTCAGAGCAGACACCAAAGTTTTTTATGAAAAGGAAATTACATTTGAAGTACTCTCAATATTCATAATCTCTTAGGCTCGCTCAAAAACCTGGGTGCAGTGGTATTTTAGTGGTGCACGGTGATTGGTTGTGTGGAGGAGGTAAAATTGGTTTGTCACAGATCCAGAAGTGATAAAGCTGGTTTTGAAATAGAGATTAAGGCCTTGTGGGGGGAAGTGACAGTTTCCTTTAATATAAGAAATATTTAACACGGTAATGCTCATTCATTTTCATTTTTATGTGCTTGTTCTATTCTAGCCAGGCACGTCAGAGGTCAAATGCTCTGAGACATAGTTTCTGAAGGAATTTTCTTCACACTTAACTATCTCAGAACAGAAAGTCCCTCTGTAAGTATGAACAAAATTAACGGATTCATGGATCTTTGCAGTCAGCTTCCAACCTCCAGTAACTTTCTGACTTGAATTGCTTGTGAATTGTGAATAGCCTCAAACCTAGGGAAGGAATGGGAAGCCAAACACAGATGTGAACTTCACAGATGGTTTCTGTAAATAATGGCCTAAAACACAGAGTTAGACCTGTGTGCAAATAATTCCTTTTGGTTTGGTTTTTTCCTCGCTTACTCCCAAACAACACCACTTGCGTGCAAAGGACATTTAGGCATTTCTTACTATCTACAGTCAGCATCAAAATTCTCAGCACAAGTTGAAAGGAGATATACATTGGCTGTTAAGTAAGAGAAATCCATCAACTAATTTCATACTGTTTTTAAGATTAAGCATTAAAATTCATTAGGTTTATGAAAAAACAGGCAAGTATTTTCTCAATGGACTGAGGCCACAAAAAATGTCATCTGATCAGTTATTAGACCTTTTTAAATAAAATTATTTATCACCGTTTTATCAGGCAAAGTGATATGAAACAATTAAAAACCATTTAGAATAAACAAAGAAAATCCCACAGTATGAAAAGGAAACTTTCTCTCAAGGCATACACATGCAGAGACAGAGGAAAACGGAACTTCAGCTTTATCAGCCATATCAATATTTTACTGCAGTTACAAATTCACACAGATGCCAAGATATTTTATGTTGCCAAATGGTGCTTTTATTTTGCAGCACATGTTGTGCATTCTTTTTTAGAAGTGAACACATCTGCTATGACTTCTTCCAATATCCATTTTTCCTTCCCTGCAATTTGGGCTCTGAAGATTACAAAGCCATAAATCAGAACCACAGCAAACACTAGGGATCTGATTTACAAATGTGGTTAATCTTTGCCTTTGCAAATGCTGCAAGCAGTGCATGGAAGCTAAGGAACCCTGGGCTTTGTAGGATATTTCCTAACCTTTGCAGGAGGTGCTTTCGTGGAGAGAAACGGGAAAAATCTTAGCCTGTTTCCCACGTGTTCTTGGTGGTTAGATGAGGACAGAGTCTAAGAGCAACTGCTGAAGTCTGAATTCTGCTTATGAGAGAGAGGAGCAGGCGATCTGATGGCTGTGGGTTTTGTTGGTATCCAGCTGGTCTCCATCTTGTTTCTCATTGAGACTAATTCCTAACTTGTCACTAGTAGTATGTGAACAAATATCTTTGTAGAGAGCCCTCTATATTGCAAAATACCCAAGCATTGTTTGATTCAAAATACCTTCTGTTATTCTCTCCTCTACCATCTGCCAAAGTTTATTTCATAGTATTGAACCTTAGCTGCAGTAGTGCTTTTGAGGGACACAGAGGGAAGATCCTCTCTTGAAGGGGAGTGAACATGCTGGTGAAGGGGTATGAGAAACAGGCTGTGCCTCTTAGGGGTTTGTAGACAACTATTGGAAACACTGACTACATTTATCTTTTCGTTATGTTAAGGTGCAAGGTGATTTGGGGTACTTGGTGAACTCAGAATGTTCTTGGAAGATCTAAGTAGTTATAAGATAAATAATTCATAATTAAATGCTATAGTGACATGCAGAAGATTTGCTTAATGTAATTTATGTAATGATATCACCATCTTAGTGGTAGGTCCACGTCTTTTGTGAGTTTAAGTTGGGATTCTCATCCTTATGGGCCTCCCAGTCCATAAAATAAAGGTATCCCACATCACTCTCCGGTATGTGATAGAGAATGGCTTCAACTATGATGTTTAGATTCAGGTTTTTGAAGACCCTCTGACTGCATAGTCAGATCTTGCATGTTAAGCACTTCATACAATTTCATCCATGCTTCCAGATGCTGAACTCAGTAATATGTTTTACCACCTCTTGTCTTCCAGCAAAACAAAGCCTGGCTTTGTGAATCTTGGATCTAGATCAACAAAGGTTTGAGACCCATCCTGCTTCCTTCTAGTACCTTATTAGCCTGTCTGCGCATTCTCTTGGCTTCCAGGAGTGGGAGTAGTGGTTTTTAAGACTTTGAGTAAGCTAACAAATATTTGCCCTTCCTCCTTTTTCTTGTCATTGTTCACCCTAAAAAAAAGAAAAGAAAAAAGTCCTTTGTTTTCCTCTCCCATGGTGCGAAAAGATATTTAGGTTGCATTGCTTTCTTCTGCTCTGGCTACTGTCTTGCAGAGCTTCAAAAAGAGGGGCTTGGCTGTTAGCTCAGCCCAAACATGGAAGTAAATCAGCTAGTAAAAGTAAAATATTAAACACTGAGTCTTTCCATTTTCAGAAAAGAATAACACCTATACCGGGCTGGGGCAGCTAAGCACTGCTCAACCCTAATGACTGGTAGCCACTGGCTACTTTTATTTTATCTGTTTGTTTACATTTGGCTCCTTACTGGTGAAATGCATTAGGAACTTATCTTTTTTTCCTCTTAATGTCTGATGTTAGAATTAAAGTTGCAGCAGTATGAGCAGGAGTTAATTCGTTCTGCTATTAAGCCTTCAGTTACACTGAGGCTTTATCATTCATTGCTAATAAATGGTATTTATAGTTGGCATATACCTCCTGTAGCAACAATAACAAATGTGTTGCCTGAGATAACCTACTTTATATAGCTGTTAAAAGGCACTTTTCATTCAAGTTTCACAATTTTAAAAATTCATTATAAACCTCTTGAATCCTCCAAGGACTGAAACAATGTGTGAAGCTGGATGTTTAAAGTGCAGACCAGATTTTGAAAAGGGCTCAGAAGAGCCCACAATAAAGATCCGATACTTAAGTATGCTAAGCACACAGCAGCTCCTAATGCGATACTTAGATCTAGATTCTCAAAAGAGTTCAGAAGAACCTTGTGTGCTGAGAGCTTTTGAAACACTGGCCATGTCACAACAAGCACTGCTGGGGACTTTACAGTCCTCAAAATCTGCTAAGTCTGGCTTTGATTTCTCTGGGTCCTAAGTACTTCCCAATGCCTGGACCTAACAAAGATCTATGCTGTATGTGGGATTCTTTCCTTTTATCTCGCAATGTTATTATTCCCTCCTTTTCTATAATTCAAAAACAAAGAAGTGGAATAACATAAGATGCCTGTAAGCTTATAAGAACTGGGTAATGTTTTTCCAGCTGCTGTGTATCGCCACATACCTCAGAAGCCAGCTGGAAGTGGGTTGTCCAGCGTGCCATGTAAGCACAGCTGAGGATCAATCCTGTTTGAACAGAATAAGGGATGGTAACTCCTGCCTTCCTCCCAGAAGTTTCGGTCTCGGTGGTACTCAGAGCAACTGGGAGTAAAAATAAGTAGGTGCTGTGGCTTGGCAGTGGAGTGGAGCAAATTTCTACTGCAAAGGTGTCTGACGCACTTCGCGTGGTTCTCACACCCTTCTGTGCTGCCAGGTCTTTGCCAGGTGTTTGGGTGGGCAGCGCCCAGCTGAGAAGACACCGAGCTCTTGGGCCAGGCACAGAAGTGAGCAGGTGCGGTGGAAACTTCTGAAAACACACACACACACAAAAAAAAATGCAGAAAACCCACAAAAAAAGTTAAATCCCTGACTGTTACCTGTGGAACCAAAATGTTATTAGCTAGCTATTGTTTTTACAGCTCTAGGCCAGAAGAGCAGCAAGTTTAGGTAGCTGGGCCTTGCATGTTGGGTATTGCTGTTGGGTTTGTACTGTGTGTGTCAGAGAAAAGCAAAGACAGAAGTGTGGCAAAGAGAAAGAGCTCAAGTCTTTGTCATTGCTGCCTCTGATACCGAGCATTTCATTGGGATGATTCAGCTTACCACTTCCTCCGTCTGCAGTGAATCAGTGGTGAAGCGTCATGCTGTAGGAGCTGCCTATTGATAGAAACTTAAATTAGCATTAAGGAGCAGCCAGAGACTTTGCAAGATAATCTGGCTTTATTTGTGCTTTCCCTTCCTGGCTTCTGTGTGTATATATCTTATTACCAGGGAAAATTACTTTTCTTTGTGCTGTCCTTTACAATTGTGAACAAATTACACCAGTCCATTGAGCGAATGGTAGCACAGAGATTAAACATGGAGGGTGTCAAACTGCTAAAAGGTACTGTGCTAAACAACTAGACAAAGTTTTGAAAGGGATGGGAGGGAAGAAAACACTGAATTAATATTGTATGTGACAATCCAAGGACTTAAATTTTGCGGGGATACATTCTGTCAGACCAAAAGGAAAGCTTTGGAAAGGGTACTGGCAAGTCGCTTCCTGGCTCCTCGTAGCGGTGGGGCTGATTACAGATCCGAGAGGCAGGGCGAGTATCCTGGAAAGCGTAAGGAAATGAATATGTGGGAATATGGACATCAGGCTCTAAAAACTAATTGATTAAATGCAACCTACGATGGTGTTGAGGATTTAGTCCATATTCACATTAGGATAGGATTGCAGTTTTTCTTGTTTTTTTTTTTGTTTGTGTGTTTGTTTTGTTTTTCAAGTCCTTTAAATATGTAGGGCCAGATTATCCTGTGGTGTAAACTGTGCAACTTCATTTGAGTTGAGAGCTGCCTTGAGGTAGGGGTGAGATAGGGGCCTGATGTAAGAGTAATTTTCAGCTGGAGCAAAGGATGGCTAGCACTGTGTTGATTCTGGCCTGGCATCCACCAGCCCTTTTGGAAAATGAGGTATATTGTTCCTACATGCTTCTGGGCCCTTTGAGGCTGGGGACTGAAGTGCTAATAGTATGCGGTTCCATTTATACAACAGTCCTTTTTTTTTACGGGGGTTGAGGCTGATGCTTTATGACTGCTGTGCATGTAATTAACAAAGCACCACCACAGACATTTTATTCCGGTGTCCTATAAACAGATGCATTGTCATAAGTGGTATGCATTTGCAGCTGGCTCAACATAGTGACCGCTATTTGGCTTCAAACTCCAGATTTCAAGCCTTGATGTATGAGACAAAGCATTAGAGAAGTTTGATTGACTTGCTAGTCATTACTGAGATCAAAGGGTGGTTGGTTTGTTTGTTTGTTTGTTTGATTTTTGCATCAGACTTCTTTATTCTACCACCTGGGCTGGGTTATTTATTGAAAGAACTGCATGCAGAGATGTTAAATTCCAGGGAAAACTCAGTGATCCAACATCAGACTCTATTAGGTAACAGCTGAATGCACTGCCATTTTAGGAACTTCAGCACAAGTTTATCTATTTTTCCTGGGGAAAAGATTTAGCTTTCTGGGTCATCCTTGTATGCAGGCAAATTGTGCTTCTCTCCTTTTGCTGTGGAGCACTAGAGCTTTCTGAAGTGTGGGTGGGAAGTCCTACCAGTTTAATAACATTGCTCCAATCCTGATTTGGAGTGAATAGGCAGCACCTTAATACTGTAATAGTTGTCAGTAGTTCAGGTTCCCATGAGGCCTTCGGGGTCCTGATGAATATGCATGTATTTTTAATGCAAAAATGTCTCACATTTTAAGAGGCTTTGAGATGGAATAGATTTTTTGTTTTCAAAAATATTTTGAATTTATAAAGCAAAAGACAATCTGTTAATTTATATTTGCTGAATACATTCTGCGTCTGAAATCGGTGCCTCTCCAAAATACACGACTACTTATGGAGCTTCTAATAATATGTTGTGGTAATGATAATAATAACCCATATTTAACTATGCAGTATCTGTCAGACGGCTTCTTCTCCGAAACTGCAAGAATACTCGAGCTTTGTAGCATGCTGCAAAAAGGTCTGGGATCCAGTGTGATTAGCCTGGCTCATAGCTGAGAACTCCAACACTTGTATTTGGCTATGTTAGTAATAATTGTCCCCTAGTATTATGTTTTTGTAGCATAAAAAAAAAACTTACTCTTCTTATAGAATCTTCCAATATTACCTGAAATCATCGGTAGATTAGTAATGTGGTATGTTTGTGTTAGTATTGGAGCTGGGAAACCATATAGGATTTTTTAAATGACACATGGTCATTAAAATAAAAATGTATTTACTGATGTCACACATTGTTTAAATCTGTAAACTCTTATTTTTAAAAAATATATATTTCTGAACTAAATTTAGCTGAATTTCTATTGTGAGGGTGCAACCTAATCTGATTTAGCTAAATTTCAAACATTTTATGTCACGTAAAATAGAATACTGTGTCCAAAAGCCATTTCTGCATTGTTATTTTTTTTTTTAATTAAGAAAAGTTATGGGGTTTTAAGTGTTGGCTTCTGGCCAAACACCTTGCCCTTTCTCAGCTATCCAAGATAAACTATAATGAAACTGCTGACAGATGATCGCCTCAATGTATCTCTGTATCTTCAAATAAAAACAAATCGCCCTTTCAGAACTTTTGCATGAATTCAGGAACCTTCAGGTAAGGTTTCAACACTGAGCAAGATGCATATCCTAGGATTTAGCTATTGTTACCTGACTTTCGAACTATTGCTACTAACACATGCTTATGCTGTAGTGTAAGTAAACTTTCACAATGAAGTGCCCCGGATCTCTTAACCGGTGAATAAGCAATGGTGAACTCCAGCATTTGTTTTCTGTGTGCTGTTGCTCCGTGATGTGCCAGTAACGCGTGTTTTGGCGGCAGGATCGCACCTGTCTCCCAAGAGAGGTACCAGGCAATTCAGACTGCAGTTTTAGGTTTCTGAATTGCTTAAGTAGGAGTTTGAAGAAGGGTCTATCAGAACGCTTGGAAGCTGTACTTAACCTACCTTTATATTGTGTGCTTACATCTTTGCCTGTTTGGTTTGTGCTTGTTGTCCTTACTCCATGGAGTTTGTTTGTCCTTATTTACTTCAGGCACATGCATTTGATTTTCAGATAATCATTCTGTTGAAAAACATGAACCTGCGCCATTGTAAGAGGATAAAATGATTAACGTCTATGGCAATTTGATAGCAGGGTGTAATCTACTTTTTAATCCCCCTACAGGTTTCTTTCCATCAAAGTATGGCTTTTCCTCTTTCCCCCAGTTTTATGGTGTGTTTCCAAGACTTTTAATATCACCGCCATTAATTCTTGTCACACAATTGAAGAAGGACCCAGAAGCAAAACAAAAGGATATTTATCCAGAATCCCAATATATTCCTTGTGCAGTTATGAGGATTTGTGCATCTTAATTAGACAAAAAGGAAAGCAGTTTTAGTTTCTGAATCACAAATGCAGGCTATCAGAGGAGATAAAGAGAAAAAAAATGAGAAAAGCTATTAAGGACAAAATTATGCCTAACACTACGTGATCATAGGTAGACAGATGTTAGCAGCAAGGTAGCAGATGTCCTACTAGACAGCAGTAAATACACTGGAGGCAAGTACACGTTTTGTAACATGGGATTAAAAAATAAGTAGAAGATGCAAAGGATATTCCTCCTCTTTTGTTTAGAGAAAAAAATGACCTTTATCCCTTCTGCAGGGATCACATATGGTGCAGATTCTCTAATGCTATTCAAAAAATTAATGAGGTTGAAGCATTTTCTTCAGATGTGAATTTTATTATTTTTGTGAC
This sequence comes from Anseranas semipalmata, assembly GCA_013399115.1. Taxonomy (NCBI): domain Eukaryota; kingdom Metazoa; phylum Chordata; class Aves; order Anseriformes; family Anseranatidae; genus Anseranas; species Anseranas semipalmata. The sequence goes on from VXAA01000243.1 coordinate 3,752,624, forward strand.
TTTATTATTATTATTTTTATATTTATGATTAAATTTTAATGGTGCCCCCATTGCCGATGAAATTCTACTATAAGGTTGACAGACAAAATAAAGTGAATAGGGCTATGAGACGAGCAGTGGCAATAGGGTTTACATACTGGGTGATCACTATACTAAGCATCCTTTCATTACTCTGGAGCCATTTCACATTTATGGGTGCTATCCCTTCCCCTCTGAGAAGGCTCAAGGAGTGGGGAGAGTTACTGATTTCGGTGGGTTTTGGATTTGGCTTGGTAAAATTAAGAAAACTGAGATGTTAAGGAGAGGGAAAAACAGGAGAGATGTTTTGAAAGAATGTGAAGTTGTTATTTGACATCTACAATATAATCGGTATCCAAGAAAAGGAGACTTTTTTGTAGGTGCCATATTGCTAACCGACACTTTTGAACAAAGAAGTAAAAATATTCTTGAAATTTCAAGTGATTAATTATTGCTTTTGTAGGCCTACATAGTAGACCTGAATAAAGAGCTGATCAGTTTGCTGCAGGAACGAAATCGTAGCAGAATTCCTGTAGTGCAGATCAGCACAGGTGAAGTCCAGTGCTGTTACAGCCTGGAGTAGGCAAACAGACTGTCCAAAATCTGCCCGAGTAACATATCCGTCTCACAGGCACTGTTGCATCAAACAAACATCAGTTGTCACTTGTTAGGACCATTAACTAGACAAGTCCAAAATAAAACACAGACCAGAAAAGATACATCTTACATTCTATAAATTGTGTGGTCTGAGAATCTATTAAAGCTGACAGAGAAGAGGGCTCTGAATTGGTGAGCAGGCTGATTACACCTCGTTCTTTATTCCCTATTGACTTTGGTTATGCCATACCTTTCCATTTCCTAGAGAAATAAATTAAAAGTCAGAAGTAATTTGCCTGATGGAGGGTGCAGGTGGAATTTTGTTCAGACGAGCATTTGCACATTGTGAAATCCAATTTAACCCCTTGATGGGGTATAGCTTATTTTCTTTTGTTGACAGCTTTGTGGCAGCTAAAATAGGAACCTGATTAAATAGAGACAGTGAGAGATTGAGGTCTTGTTCTAACAGCAGGAGGATCAAGGCCTCTAATCTTATCTCCCAGAACACTGAGATGAGCTGAGGATGTTGGCAGCGAGATAAGCTTGGCTATTTCTAGCTATAAAAAGACCCCAGGAAAAAAGAAGAGGTGTGAGGTGGGGGGAGAGATTTTTCACATACAAAAATAATACTGCCTTGTTTAAATACATTTGGGTCAAGTGCTTGGAATGTATAGGCATTATGAAAACGATGGTTTCATTTTGCTGTATGGGTGTACATCAAAGAACAAATAATATGAGCTTGCTCCCTCTTTGCAAAGAAAATACGCGTCTGCAAATTTCTAAATACAATTCATAATTTATAATCTACCAAGAGCACAGTAATAACAATAGAGGCCAAGTGGGAGGAGACCACTTTTGGCAAATGTGGAATTGCTGCTTCTTGCAGTCTAGCTTTGAAAATATTTTGAATGGAGCAATAACATCACATAACTGGGGCAAAACTTCTGTCAGGTTTCATGTATCGATATCAGGGCTGTTTGTTTATTTTTTGCATCCCCCTGCACATTTGCTTGGAAGTAACTTAAGAAATGATACAAGCTCTTGTGGCATTGTTCCCCTTGTTCCCTTTCTTGTTCTACCTATGGGGTTGTTTTGTACATTTTCTTCATCTTCTTCTTTGCTCCATTTCAAATTTCAGGACATTAGGTAAAAATGGGAAAGAATGAAGAAAGGGCAGGAATGAGGAGAACTCTGCCTATTAGTTCTCCTTTGTTTACTGGAAGAAAAAAATGGAACGGAAAGGCTAGATACAAGCATACAACACAAAATACATAAGTAAAATATCACTCCAAAGTGATTTTTATTTTATTAAAATCAAGTTCAAGGGCTTCCACTTTTGCAATTTTCTTTAAATGGTGAAATTTTTAAATGATAGGTAAGTCTATTTAATTCATCTGTGGTTGTGTTTGCCTGTCTGTGGAGCTATGCAGATGTATGCTAGCCAAAGACCTGCTGAGTACATAGCATCCAGAGCTTGATCATATACTCTCCTGAGCCCATTTTCAAAACTCCATTGCCCCACGTGGTTAAGGATTAGTCTCCAGCATTAGCTGGCTAAATGAACTCCTATTGTCACAAAAGAAAGTACAGCCAAGACATTATGTTCTACCTGGTAAGACTGTGCTTTGATCAAAATACCACTGATTCACTTCCACTCTCAACCAGAATGGATTTTGAACTTCAATTTTTCTTTTTTCTTTTTATAATATACTTATAGCATAGTCAAAGCTCTCCTTTACGATGTACATTTTTATTCTTAGCATTTATTGCCTAGGAGCGTAGTGTATTCAAGGAGATCCGTAGTAAGTACCAAAATAATAATTTTTTAAAGGTGTTTAAACCCTGAAATAGTTAACACCAAGCTGTGCTCTCACATCCATGTGATGATCATCAGCATTGATTTACTTTTTTAATATGCCTCGATTCCAGTGGTCCACTCAGTGCTAGTACATCATTGCACAGTTGAAGTGGACCAGTTGCATTGAATCCAAACCTTGTAATTTTCTTGTGGGGAAAAACAGACCAGAAAATCCTAGTCTAGAAGCATTATGTGTATGTGAGAGCAGAATTTTTCCAAAGTTCCTATCTTTGTTTTTAGGTGCCTTGATAAAAAAAATTGTCAAAAAAATACTTGCAAATTATCTGTGCTCTGACAAGACTTTTTGAGAAAAGGACAAAAGATGTTTAGCACAATATTTCATAAGAGACTTCAGCTTTTGTTGCTTCTCCTGGTAACTTCAGAGTGCTACAATAATAAATTACTGGCAGTGGTTTGAGTAGATAGGTACTAGTAGCTAAGTGCTTATCATGTATTTAAATTCAGCTTGTCACAGCTGTATTACTGGGCTCATGTTTGAAGTTTGTCACTGAAAGGTTAGATTACTTCTTATTGGAGAACGTTCAGGTTGAGAAATGTCTATTGATTAAAAAAAATCATAATAAAAAGGGAAAATTTGGAAGAAGAAACTGGTATCATTCCCTGAATGGCCTGCAGTGGGGAGGAGCTCATTCAAAAATACCGTTTTGTGCATTTCTGTGCACATATTTAAAACTAAATATGGAGGAACTGAGAGCAATTTATGTTAAATGTGTGAGCTCCTGAATGCCAAAACCTGCCTAGAACTACATGCTACGTGTATGTAGACAGTAACCAGATGAGGTACTTATTTTGTCCATTATCGTCAGGATTGAAATCTCCAGTTTGCTTTGTGAAAGTCTCATCAATACATGAAATTACAAACCTTGTCAAATGTCAGATTAACATTCACAAAAGCAGAGCTTAAGTTGGTACAAAATAACTTTCTCCACATTTCCAGCTTCTCGGGAATGTTTCAGGAATATGCTTTTAGCTGGAGCCAGATGACACTTGTTGTTTTGCAGAAGTATTTCAAATCTTGTGCTTTGACAATCAGGCATTACAGGCTGCATTATCCCAGAAAAATTGTCTTATGAAAGGAATGCTCGCAAACCTAGATCCGAAATGATAACTCTGTGCCACTGGCATGGAGAGCATCTCTGCAGGTAACCTCAGCGGCAGCTTGGCTCTGAGCGAGGGAACTGCACCAGGGTTGGTGCGAGCAGGCAGGCTGGGCAAGGAGACAGGAGGGCTGGGCTGCCGCTCTCTGACGTTGTGCACGTGGATTCTCAGATGGATCAAATGTGGTGTTAAAACATGATATTAATGCAGTGGTGATAAGCTCGATGTTCTTCTCCACAAACAAAATTGTACCTCTGTCAGGGAATGGAGTTTTACAACCTGAAGTGGAGCTGTCCTTTGAAGTGAAGGGGAAGTCAGCTGGACAAAAAATAGTTTAGGTCTCTATGTTTTCCACAGCACCTCAATCAAAAGAGGATAGGAAGGCTGTAAAGATCCATTAGCTGCAGCAGAATCATTTAACAGTTCTTTGGACAGTGGCATTTCCTCCATTCCACTTAGAATGCTTCACTTCAGAAGAATCTGAATTAAAAGAGCAATACATGTAAAAAACTGAGGCAGATGTAAGATACAGCCAGACAGATGCATATACCCTGCTTTGTTTGTGGATTGTCCTGGGATTAAGAGGCTTGTAAGGTATGAGAAGCAGATCCACTGGGTGCGTTGAAGCCCAGGCTGAGCTGAAGGGTAGCACGGGAGGCAGGGGTGACCCTACCTGAGCAGTGCTTCCCACAGCCGAGAGATCGATGCCGCGCTATAGAGAAGTTTGCACATGCCTGTTGGTTAGCAACTTAGTTATAAGAGCAGATGCAGAAAAAGAAGAGTATCAGGAACTTCCATTTTCACTAAATCAATTTTCTTGAGGCTAGAGGTTATTCTGGTTCCCTGGTACCCTGATGATATGCTGCGCTAAAGGGAAATGAAGGTCTTTGGCTGACTTTTCGTAGGGATAAATAGACAGAAAACACCTTTTCCCTCCCTTTTAAGTATTTTTCACATACACCAACGTTAATTTGTCCCTTGATTTGAAAGGCCAAATATTAAGAAAGGTAAAAGGTAATACATGATTCAATAAGTGCCATTTAGTTTTAATTACTAATGGAACTGCTACATAGTAATCACATGACAGTTAAATATTATTAGGAGTTTGTTCATTATTATTGGAGTTTTGCCAGAAGCTTTAATAGAAGAAGGACTAAATCTATTATTTTCATAAGAAAATATATGCACTGGACTCCTGTTATTAATTCTGTGCTAGGTCTGAAGAGAGATTGCACCATTTGAGCAATAATTACAGGATATGTGGATTAGTAAATCATCTTCAATGGTTCAAGTTGCAATATTGTGGTATCTTTGAAAAAGAACCCATTTTAATATGCACTGAAAGTGTACTGGCAACAAAGACTGGTCTTTATTTTTTTTTTTTTCTGTTGAAACAAAAGAAGCAAAATGCCTGATGATTTTTATTTGTGAAGATGTTAACCTCGTCTTTAAAGGACATTATTGGTAATTTGTGTTAAATTATGGACATCTGTATGTCTTTTTTTGCTTTCCTTCATTCTGGATTGTATAAACAACGCTCCTACTTAACAGGCTTCGGAGAGGGGTCGGAAGTCCCAAGCCAAGCAGCTCGATCGGTTATAGTTGGTTCTAAGGCCCGTGCCCCGTTCCACTGGGCGGTGCGGCTGTCAAAGCGTACCCAGGTGTCCTCTGGCGAGCTGGGGGAGGCCACAAGCCTCCCATGGAGCAGAAGGGCAAAAGCTTGCTCGATCCTGATTTTCAGTACGAATACAGACCGTGAAAGCGGGGCCTCACGATCCTTCTGACTTCTGGGGTTGTGAGCAGGAGGTGGCAGAGAAGTCACCACAGGGATGACTGGCTCGTGGCGGCCAAGCGTTCGTAGCGGCGTCGCGACAGTCATCCTCCTGCCCCAACTGCAGCGAGTGACTAGCGTTTTCTTTGCACAACCGTTGCTGACTACAGTAAGCGTGGTTTTTGTTTTTTGTTATTAAATTGTCCTTGATACACAAGCTGTTTTTTTAGAGGGTGCAGGAGTTCCAGTATCATCACAATCAGTAGTGTATTATTGCCTAGGAGAGTCAACACTTTTCTGACAGGCTTTGCTCTTCATTCACATGGAAATGGTGTTATGGAAATGGCAGCTATAATCGAAGATGATAACATCTATGCAGTATCCATTCAAATCATAATTACTTATACAATGCAAACCTGCTTACAGGTGCTGTGAGAAACTGTGCCGCTCTATTTCATGCTTTATTCTGAACGGTCTGCCTTGCTCTGTGAAGTTAATAATTTTCTCTAAAAGGGAAGTGAGTGTTTAAAGCAGGTGTGATTATGCCAGCTGATTAGCATTCATTCTCATTGTTACATCCCAAGAGAGAGGAATTTTTTACACTCCCTTTTTTCCCAGTTTTTGATTGCTTGATGTAGCAATGCTAGCAACACCTTTTCAGCATCGTCTCTTTTTCTGTTTCTTGGGTTTTTTGAATGAATATAGGTCCGTAATATATATCTAAACATATTCCAATCAGATTTTTTGTGTTGTTATCTTTATTTAGGTGTGTATGTACCTACAGGCAAATTGCTCATGCGTGTATACACGCATGTACAAGCATGGAGATTAGCAAGAAGTGTGATTGCCCTGAAAAGTCTTACAAGGAGACCCTTTAGTGACACGTAGCCTATTTGAAATACCTCGTGATTGTTGACAAGTCCAGGTAAAGGCTGATCCAGAACATTCAAAGAAGATAATCTGAAGAAAACTGAGGAAGAGAGCAGTTACAAATAACACAGGTGCATGAGATTTATGGAAGAGGATCCTTACTGGCTTTCCTGCATCTCATTAAACTTTTATGTCCTCATCTGTGACTGTGAAGGACACACTGATGATTGCCAGCATTTCTATATTCATTCATCAATAAGTAGTTAAATAATTCTCCCTTCGTTATCAAACTGCAGATCACTGCATTCCTAACAATGCTTTGGAAAGAGTTGAATTTTTATTCTGATTAAATTTTAATCTATTTGGTACATACAGAAGGACCTTTTCCCTTTACAAGTAAACAAATATGTTACTTTAGAGAGATCCTAAACCCTCAGTGCATGAGTCAGATTTGGAAGCAGATTTATAGCATAATAACAGATTGCCATTGTTTGTTTGCATTATAGCATCTTTTACCCATAGTGTCTTACAAAATAAAGTGTTCACTTAATAACAATAAAACTTCCAACAAATTAATTGTTAGAAGCCTTTGAAAGATAAAGAACGTACAAATGATGGCAGATGACTCTTTATCCCGCTCTTTAATTTGTTTGGGGCATTGATTATAGTGTTCATAATCAGTGCAGGCACTGTTGAGAGTTGAATGGGCTGTGGGCAGGCACTGTGGAAGAGTGATTTAACTGAGCTCTATTGTGCGAGAGCCCAGATAGCCTAACGTGGAGCTTTTATGAGAATAATTCACAGCTTGCAACAGATCACTTTATAATGTTGTTTTGGAATTAACTCACCTCTATGTTGGGTTGACTCTGAGCCCCACTCCCTCTTTTCCTGATGTAGTTCGTGCGACATTTAAACTTGGATCTCTGAAAGTGAAATTGCGGTGCTGCAGTAACATCTCTATAAACCATGCAATTTTCATACTGAAAACATTGGTGGATTGTATATAACAGGTTGACAATTGAATAGGAACTCTCAAGTTTATAACGAGCTAACAAGATCAAAGAAAATGAACAGGGCTTCAGAGCTTGAAGGCATGTGCACACCACAAATCTTTATTTTGAAATTGTTTTGATTTGCTCCGAGTGTTTCTTGTTCATGAACGGAGGATGCTTTCTACATAGTCCTCATCAAAATGACGAAACCACTGGAGTCAAGAGACAAATGCTATCGGAGGTGTGTGAGTGAAGCTTTAGGAGTGTGATGACAGAGGCCGGCCTGTGTGTATGAACGTTCCTTTTGCGTGATCCACAGCACCGCCCAGCACACGAGCTGTTCCTTCTCCTACTGACTTCATGCTACGGCAGGAACTTGTTCACCGACTGTAGCTTCCAAGCTTATTTGCAAACAATTTTCTTGTGAAGTCAGAGAAAAAAAAAATCTCTGATTTTCTAACAGCCCGGACCCTGTAGCTCTTTCTAAATGTGATAATTATGATCAGAGGGAGCACGCTGAAATACTAAACCTGTGCTAGGATTTAATTACCTGCATTTTCAAATCAAAGGACAGTTAAAAATGTTCCGTGAGTGCTTTAGCTTAACGGAAAAATAGTTCTAGCATTGGACAGGTTCACTCATTTAGGTTTTAGTGATGGGGTTGAAAGGTGTGATATATTCAAGGTCTGCGTGTAGCTTGCTGCGTGCCACAGCGCGCTAAGTGTGGCCACCGCGGGGCTTCAGGCAGCTCCCCTGGCCCTGTAGCTGAGCCATTGCACCAGCTGGCTTACCTGTTCCCGTCCTGTGTCCCTGAAATGCCTGTCTCAGTACACAGGCTCCCCAGGTAAAAAACAGTCACAGGCTTGATTTAAGCATATACGTGAAGAGCTACGGTTCAGAGGGGAGCTATTTCTGGAAACAAGACTCTTGAGGCTACAGAGTTAATATGGAACTTTCCAAATGGATTTAAACTCTCTTGTAAGGCAATTACAGCTGGGGAATTGCTACTGAGTTGAATCTTCTTCGAGCCTTGAAAGTGCAGATGTGCAGACTCTGGCTTCTACTTTTCTTTTCTTTTCCTTTATTTTTTTTGAAACTCAATTTGGAAATGCATAAGATCTTTAGTGAAAAGGTTTGGATGTGTTGAAAAAGATGAGCAAATCAGATGGGCATATGGGCATGTTTCCAAAACAACCCAGGTCACTTGGCAAACTGGGTGAAAACAGTTTGTTTTTCACTTCTGACCAGAAGCATTTCAATATGCTTTCAGTACGAGACTTCAGACTTAGAAAAAGTGACTCTGAAAGTCTTGAAGATCATGCTCCAAAATCAGAGGAACTTGCTCCCACTGTGATGCTGTGCATGACAGGGAAATACAACGACCAGGGAATTTCTGATCGGGATAAAAGATGCTGTAAAACAACCCCGACATACAAAAAATGATAAAACCTAATTTCCTGGTGCCTGATTTTCCAGTAGAATCTTTTGTTCTAAGCTTGAAGCTTATTTCCCCCAGTGCCCAGGTGGGTTGCTCTTTCAGAAAGAGATTCACAGCATCCAGGCTGCTGAGTGAAGAGCTGTCTGATCCAGTCACTAGGAAGTCATCAGGATGAAGGAGGTTTTATGTCTTTTTCCTTAAATCTTCCTGGTAATATTTAAGTTTAATCTTGGTGTATAGTTTGTAGAAGGTGGAAATGTAGTTTTGAAATCACTTAGGCAGCCAAGAGGGGCCTATGTCTGCTTTTTGGGTTTGTGTTCAGACAAATGAAGGGGAAACGGGAGCACCACTCTCCCCTCCATTCTCTGCTCCACCTGCTATTTAAAAGAATGGCAGTCATCACTTCATTCTCTGTGGGATTTATCTTTTTTTTTTTTTTTTTTTGTAAGGAATGATTTATGAACCTTTCCAAAGTAAGCCCCACTGGCAATCCACATGAAGGAGTGCCTCACTTTTGTGTCTAGGTCAGGCCTACGAGCTAGCTAGGAACCAAGCTGTTTAATTCTAGAAATACACAGTGGTATGCTCTAGACATCAGTGAAAGTAAATACTTAAGGTTTCTGTAGAATAAGAGATTTCTGAATAATAAGTAAGATGTTTCGTTGAGAAACAAGGTGGTATTTTTTTCGGTGCAGATGACTAACAATTGTAGCAATTTGCCAGTGGCTTATTGCATTCTCTGTCAGTTATTGTTATTATTTTTTGAGCTAAGATTGAATTTTTTTAAGGATTTTGAAAAAAATCCAAACTTTAATGGATTAATTGAAGGAATCCTATGGTCTGTCAATCACATGTCACTACGTGGTGTTTGGGTTTTGTTATTCCTGAATTTGTAAGTGACATTCATTTTACTGTTTGAAGAACTGAGTTTTAGGGCCCCAGCCTTTGAAAGTATGTGGGTGTATGAACTGAGAGGGACTACTTCAAAGCCTGGGATAAAGTTTCTTAGCTGTATATATTTGTAGCAATTAATACTGTTGTGATGAAACTTGGTGTGTGTGTTAAGAGAGTGTCAGTATCAGGATGGTGCAAATTAATTTGTAGCTGTTTATTAAAATGTTCTCCCTGAAGCATTTTGTTGGTTGCTGTTGGAGATGGAATTCTGGACCCGATGGACTTTGGTCTGAGTATGACAGTACAGCATTTAGTTCAGCTTTGCAGCATTCCATCCAACACATCTGTCAGAGAACAGTGTCAAAATAGGGCTTGCATTATTATAATTATTATTTATATATATATGTATCTACCAATGTATCTACATATATATATGTATCTACTATCTTTGGTAGTAACTCTTTCCCTTGTTAGGAAAAAGATCTTACTTGTGTAAGAAATTGCCAGGTTAAAATCGTATTTACAAAACAGCAATACAATAGTCTGTTCCACACTCTGGGGAATGACTGAGGTAATGAAAATCTTGATTTTGGTTTAAGGCGTATCTCGGCAAATACTGTTCCTGTAAGCTATTTCAGGTGTGTCTGAATAGATGCTGGTACATTTTGGAAGTGATTTTGACTCTGAAGTGTGAACTGACTGGCCTTCCTTCCTGGCTAATGAACATTCTGCACGGTGCCGTCTGCTAATTTGAAAACCTGTTTTTTCTTACTTTCATTTCTAGTAAACTAATTTTATGAGATTCAAAAATTAAAATTCAAACCAAAGAATTTCCAGGGAATGCAGATCTGTTCTGAATGTTATCTCCCTCACTAATCAGAAATGTTGGCAATAATAATTCTGGATCTCTTGTACAATCACTTTCCTGTAATTAGGCTTAACAGTATGTGAAAAGTACGGAGTCAGTTCTGTTGTTAGGTATAAATCAAGCAGTTTTGTCTCTGCAACACTTCAGAATTTCTAAGACAATTTACAAGCTATCTCCTACTTAGCTGACCTGCATTACAGAGCATCCCCCTTCACCCCACCTCATCCTATTTCGTCTTTTTCCAGGAAAGCAGCCACCGCAGGAAAAACAGCCCTGCGACTTTGTATTAACACTGCCACCACAGACTTCCCAAGTGACCATTCAGCTGAATGGAGGTTGATAACTAAGCTGGCAATGAGCTCGGCGGCTGGATAAAAAACAGCATCAGCTTTTCTGATCATACCCTTCTCTAATGTAATTAAATTCTGAGTCATAGACCTGGAGTGAGGCATGCTTCCAACTGATGCTGCATTTCCTGAAGGTCAGCTGGAGAACAGTATATTTCATCAAGTGCAATCTATAGAGTTGCAAGTTTCCTGATTAAGTTTGCATTTGAAGAGCTTCCCAAGGCCTAACTTAGTTGGGAAATTGCCCATTTAAGCAATAAAACATAATAACATATGACACTGCTGCTTAATGTTATCACATATGGGAGCGTGCATGTGAAATAGAAAGACAAACTGACTCGCCTTGTCCTTTTGCTAAGTTTTGCTAAGTAGTAGCATCAGTTCTTTGGTTGTCCTTTTGCTCTTCTAAAATAGGAGTTCGATGAATAGCATTCAAAATATGCTTGCTTGCTTGATTTCCCCATAGTTATAGTTGTGGATTTACTATTGGATTTCTGCAGCACTTTCTTTAGACTTCTTGACCATCATATTCCTGCTTTTGTTCTTATGTTCGGTCACGTGCTGTTGCCTGACACAGACAAGGTAATTCCCATATCCCCCACTGGCTGAGGTACCCCAAGTGTAGTTCATCAGAAGATGAAGAAAACAAAAGCCTGCTAGTCGTTCAAGGGAAATGCTGTCTCGTGTCCTCCTTTGCTTTCCCATGATTATCCATTGTATGACATGTTAGTTTGGAAAAAGGCTGACAGGAAAGGAAATGAAAATTGTGTAAATTCATAGTTAGCTCACCTGATCTCCCTGACTAACCAGTTCAAATTGCTTCCCTTTGCTCAATATTTCAGGCATTTCTCTTCTAAAAGATATTTTTATGCTGAGCAGCAGAAACGCCAGCCTTGTCATCCTTATTGCTGCTCGAGTACCAGAGAGAAAACGTGCTTAAACTTACCTGGTATCTCAATAATAATTGTAGCAGTAGGTAGTCTGCCATCCCTAATAGGATGATGCTCCATTAGAGGAGGGCAGGGAAGAGTGATCTGTCGGCAGGTGGAGAGCTGAGATGTTCTGAATTCTGAGATGTGTCCCCTTCTTCTCTTGTGGTCCTGTGAAAAAGGCCGCCTTCTTCCAAGGAACAGTTTGAATTCTCTACAGACAACATCTTTTGTTTTCTTTCTTTTTTTTTTTTTT
>VXAA01000243.1:3777260-3802629 GCA_013399115.1 Anseranas semipalmata
TTTTTTTTTGTAAAACTCCAGAGAAGCCATCCAACATGGCTGTGAATGTAGAAATGTAGGAATCTTCCAGTGTTACAGAAAATAAAATTTTCTTTGAAGTTTCTGAAGACAGGTCAGGAGATGAGAAGATGTGAGTTGAGAAAATTATAAAGATTTCCAGAACTTAGGTAGATAATTTAAAAACTACTGTACAATTCCCTGCCATTGTTAATGTAGAGTATACAGGAAAATCCAAAGAGCCTGTTGTGAGGCAGCTCACATTGCTTACCTCGTTGAAGGTGTCATTCTTCTTCTCTGTCAGGTCACCACGTTTTTGCACACAAAAAATACATGTTCAGAATTCACCTATCTGTTGGTTCCTATCCTAGCAGGCGTAAGTGCTCGTAATCTTTCCTCAGTGGAAGCAGGCTGCAGCGCTGGTTCGGTCTTTGATCTCTAGTTCACATTCCCTGCACAGAACCACCCCCATTTCTTGGTTTGAAAACTAAAGCTCTGGATCCAGCTCTCTTGAGGTCTGAGGGTTACAGTTCTTTTGCTATAGATTGTAAGCACCATCACGATTTCCACAGTAGCTTTGCAGGCTGAACGACCACACAAGCCTCGTGTGGGTTCCAGAGATGGCCATTCCGCATGTTAGGGAGCGTAAGGATTATACATGCAATGTATGTGCAGTACATACGTACAGAATCCATACATCCATTCAGAGGGAACTGCATCCGTGACTGTCCCTGCTCGGGTTTTCTCATTGAGAATTCTGACCCAAACTCAAAAGGAGTTTTAAGAACAAAGTGTAGGATTTCCACTCCCACAGGAAGTTCCCACTCCGCATCGGGGAGTCTGCTTCTGTCTCCCTCATCATCCGTTCCATTTCCTTCTTCCTCGGATAATCCCGCAGTTAAGCAGCAAGTCTGGTCCTAAAGCATGCCTCTCCGCCTAATTTTTTTTGAGACTTGAGATCCCTGTAAGTTATCCCAGGTAACAGTTGACTTACAGCTAATGGTTAAACGCTATTTACTCTGCCTCTGGAGAAACTTCACACACTTCCTGCAGACAAAGTGGGCTGGACCGATTTCCTTAGCTTTCAGCCTTTTTTTTTTTTCCTAATATACTCAGCCCTACATTTGGTGGCACATTTTGTGGTACAGCAATTTATGACTTGTACATAAGAAAATTCCCGAACTGTCACAGAAGCAATCCCTTTTCTATCACAGTTAAAAAGAAAAATAATAAAAATGCATTTCTATTAATGCCGAAGACTTAGCTAGTATATTCGGAATAAAAACAAAATTGCTATGATAGTTTTCCTTTGACTTTATGGCAGTATAAGAAGGATTAATATACCGTATGAGCATACTGGATGATAATAATACAGAAGAATTAAAATCACTTCAACACAGTGTAGATAACCCTTTGAAAATAAGTAAAAATTCAGTCTTATGTATCAGAATAATTGGAATGTATGAGTAACTTTTCCTAAGCAAAGCTACTTTTTAAAATGCTCATTATGAGGGTATAACAGGAGCAAGCATTGCATTGCTAGAGATAACAATGTACAGAGGGAATAGAAATTGAAAAGGTGGAGAAAGTCCACGGAAGGTTACGGGTGGGGAGATGATCCATCTATCATTTCTGCCACAATAAATCGTCCTGTTTTGAGGGAATGGTGTGACCCTAGAACAATGAGAACAAAATTGCTCTGCTGTCCTATTTCCAGTGTCTTAGCCTCACTAGGGAAGTCTCACTGATCACGAAGAGACCATGGTTTGTAAGTGTTTGTTGTCACACGACACATGGATCCTGGGCTTTCAGTTCAGCTACGGGGTGCTGTTAACCAGCATTTCTACTTCTGGCAAATAGATCTAAAAAGGCTCGTATTTAATACAAAATGAAATACAATAAAATGAAGGATGCAGGATCATCTCTTCAGCCAGTGTGTTTCTATTATTTGTCAAATCAGCAGGTAAGTCTTCTGTGTCATTTTCTCAAATAGCAACAGAAGCTAACAACCAGGAAACACCCAGGCACTTCGGCTGATGTAACCATGAAGACGGCAGTTCGCTTTGAGAAATAGCATGCCATCTCACCGTGGAGGTGACAGACTCTGAACGTAGAATGTATGAAAGAAAATGTGTTATAGTAATAGTACAGATGTGGGTAGATGGCATATATGGATTCGTGTTTCTCTGAAGGATTACAGAAATTTTATAGAAAAGCTAAGAAACTCAATGATGTCTTATTTTGATACAGAAAATATTTATACGTGACACATAGTATATTAAAAGTCATAAATACCATCACTACTGATCTTAGTATTAAAAGAAATGAACAAATCTAAGAATTTGCATTAATCTCCTTTTCTAAATGCTGGAATTTGCTCTGTGCTTAATAAAGAGGTAGGATAATCTTGTCTTTGTGGCTAGGCTGGAACTTAGTACATATTCAAGTCCTGATTCTGCCGCATGCTTCCTTTATGATATTAATAAGATTGCTTTTATCTGTGTTTTTTATTTGAAAATTGGACATATCAGATCTCTTCCTCACAAGAGCAAATACTGTATCTTACACTAATTTTATAGTGAACATTTATGGAGTAATTTTATTTCCACTGTATGTGGAACTGGGGAGACAAGGACTTGTGAATATTGGCCAATCTTTAAAAAAAAAAAAAAAGAGAGAGAGAGAAAGAGAGATTGTAAAGATGAAATAAAAATTGTAAAAGCTCAGCAAACAGTTGAAAGAGAAGCTTATTCAGAAAACTAAAGAAGATCATAGCAGGGAAGGCAAGAGAAGCCCAAATTGTTGAACTTTTAGAAAAAAATAAAAAGGAGACTTAGTTTTACCTTATCTTAATGTCAAAGATATTTCTGGTTGCTCTTTAATCTTGTAAAAAAGGGATAATCAGATACAAGGAGTGAAAGTCAAAAATGGAACAATCCGGAGCAGAAATAAAGGAAATACAAGGCCAGCAAAATAATCGTTATGGAGAGATTAGAATTTCTATCAATTGTGATCTTTTAATGAAGGCTAAACAATTTTCTGAAAGATATTTTATAGCTCAGCAGAAATGACAGGCTTGATGCAAAAATTATTGGTCTGCATCACGAAGAAGGTCAGTCCAGCCTGTCCCAGTAGTTCATTCTGGCCTTGCAATCCATAAATCTCTGAGTTAATGTTAGTGAGTCATGCTGATACCGTAATGACGGAGGCCATGGAAGCATGTAAGTTATGCTAACTTGCTACAGGCCTTGGAAATAGGAAGGAAGAGAGCCCGTTTCCAGAGAGCTATCTATGAACGGATCATTGCAATATTTTTCACAAGTTAGTTCTGTGAAGGGCATCTTATGTTCTGTAATGACAACTTCTTGTGCATGACTGTCAATCCATCTGCTTTGTTTTGTGGGTTAGCTGATGAGGGAAAATTGGATTTGTTGGTGCAGGGGTTATGCCTAGATGAGCGGTACAAAGCTAGGTCACAAAACTGAGAACTAAGCATTTTTTTCTTCAGATAATGTATTTGCAAAGAGTGAACTACATAGGTTTGGCTCCTCACACATTTTGTCACGTTTACTAACTAATTTCAAAGGAAAAGACAAATTGTTATCAGTGATGTACTGGATGGAGAGGTGGGAGAATGGCCTTTTTTCTGCTGTGCAGGGAAATGACCTAACCAGCAGGTACCGGCATGCTCTGGTAGTGCAAAGATGGGAATTGGCTCTAGGTGAGCGTTCTAATTATCATTCTCACTGTCTCACTTTTGATATTCATGGATATTTAGGAAGAAGAACTGAAAGTCTCTGCTTAGGTACAGCTTTTGTGCTGGGGGCATTAGGAGGTAGGAGAAATGAATACCGTTTTCTCCTAGCAGAAGAGTTAGCTCTGGGTTTTCTGTGCTCCTGTGTGCTTTAGCCATGGCACCATTATGCGTAATTGGATAAGTAGCTTCCCTGGAAGTACTGTGAGTTGCAATCTCCTTTTTCTTTGTTTAAGCTTTTCTTAAAGCTATTAATCTTGAATTCTTAAAGCTTTTCTTAAGCTATTAATCAAACACATGGTTTTAGGAAAGGAATGTTGCATGTAGGGTGAAAATGATTTGTTGAATTATTTTGCTATCTTAATGAGAAAAAAGCAAATGATTTAAAATCAGTTTGAGCGAAAAGAATATTTAATTTCTTTTTTTCAGGTTAGCAAATGAAGCAAACAATGAAAATATATTTACAGTTCTGTGGGTTTCTGGGCATGGTGAGAATGGAAATGCTCAAATGGTTGCTTTTGAAGATTAATAATGTAAATAGTCCTTGTGTCTTCAGTACATCCAGTGTCTTTAGTGGGATTATTTGCGTGCTTAAATATCTTGCTAAATCAGAACAGAATTGGCTGGAGTTGATTTTGATATTTCATTATTTTATTATGCTGAGATAACCACTGATTTGGGTGAAAATGTTGTATTGGTATAATGAGTCATGTCCATAGGAATTCTAAATCCTTTTGTTTTTTTTAAAAAAAAGAAAGTCCACAGCAGAATTGGACATTTATTCAGGAAAATGGCTCTTCATCTTACCCCTATAAGAAGCAAAAACCTAACATACAAATAGGAAAAAAAAATCAATGCCTTTTTCTTAGTTTTTCCCTGTTTCAAGCCCCTGCACAGTGAAGGTCACATGCACCTTCATTCATCCCTTATCTTCTGACGTTTCTCAGGCATACCTTGCTTCAGTGTTCATGCCTGGAGCATTATATGTCCTTAGCACATCCTTCAGGACAATATACAACTCTCTTATCTTCCTCGATTCAGAGACATGCACTGCAGTTTGAGAGGAGGCTGAAAGCTCAGTAAAACAACGGGTCGTATAAGGTCAAATATCTTTTTCATTGGTCTTCTTTTCTCTTGACCTGGACTGAAGGTTTTCTTTTCTTGTTTCCCATATATGTATTACACGCTGGGAATTATTTACTGTTACTAGAAGTTAAAGAACACAAAATGTAACATAAACACCTAAGCTAGAATGTGCTTTCCAAAAAGTTTAGATGACTAATAGTCATCTGTAGAGTAGTACGAGTAACCAACTATGTTGTTTGTTGTCTAAAAAAGAGAAGAAATCAGGTCAAACACATCAGTTTTCTCCACTCTGAATACTAAATGGTATATTAATGGAATAATTAATAATAATTGAACAATTATAATTATAACAATTATTAATAATTGAAGTACATTTTTAAACATAATGTAATTTCAAATAAAGCATTGAAATATGAACAATTCCTGAACATATGTAAAATATGTTGAAAGAAAGAAGGTATCTTTTCTTGAACATATTTTACATATGAATATATTTTACAGATCTTCAAGGAAAGTTTTAGTCGATTTGAATCTGTATTTGGTTGGGTGGGCTGGCTTTGTGTGGGTAGAAGATTGGATCTATTTGTTGCAGTAGGTCAACAAGAACTGAAGGTATCAAAAAAAATTGATACCAAGAGTCACTGCAGTTACTTTAAACAATATCTCAAACTATGAGAATTGGAGAACCTACTACTTTTAGAAAACAAATTTTCCCTGCAACTCTTGTGTGTTCTTTTACTTACATTTTCTAACACACACATTGTTACTGTCCAGCTATACTTCAGAATACGTTACCTTAAGCAGGCTATAGCAGATGTAACATCTAGGCAAGGTATTGCATTACTCATTCCAGTCAGTTTGAATTAATGATTATGGCATTCTGAGGTATTCCAGCACTTGGTTTTCTTCTTCTCTCTCCTAGGCTGATAATCTACAAAGTGAAAACAAACAAGGAAAATTCAATAGTGTTTTAATGAGGCCTTTGTTTTTCTTCAACCCATCACCATTTCCGTATCTTGCACATGGTCATCCCTCAGAGAAGCCTGCATGCAGGCTGCATGCATCGTAAGTGTCAACCCTTGGTTTGATACAAAAGGACAGAATTTTTGTTTACAGAGGCACAGCATTTTTTTCCTTTGTAAGTGCCAAACTGAATGAAAAATACTCCTTAGGGAATTAGAAAATAATGAATGATTGGCATTTGGTGTACAATTCCTTATTCTAGTGAGATTTTGGCATGCCATTCACTGGGAAATTCAGAGTATTGAATGACATCCACATTTACCAGATGGGCTGTCAAGGCATACTAGGTGTCAACACCTTTGCAGAATATCACTTGAAGCCTAATTCCTCTTATTTATGGGCATTTGATTTGGTGTTTCTGAATAAGGTATCATACACATTTTTTCCCACTCAAAAACTGTTCATGTTACTAAAGCCAAGGCTTGGTCTCTTCACCCACAAATGGGATCTATGTGGGGACAGGGATGAGGGGAAATATAGGGAATATAGGGAAATAATAGGTTGTCTAGCTGGAGAACAGCTCTGCATGAATGCTTTGAGAGCACAGTCCCAAGTGGGAGAGAGAGGGAGATGGGGACAGAGTTCCTAGTACTTCTTACTCGGGAGTGTCAGTGGCCACTGAGAGGTGATATAAGTACTGGCGGGTGTTTGAAATACATAAATGACAATTTGGCTTACATCATACCAATAATTTCTAGCACACTGTAGTGCTGAAAAGAACCACAATCAAGTGCAACTATGTTATTCCAAATATGCAATATCTTCTCTGTTTGTTACAGCAGGATAGAACCCAAATGAACCAGCTACAGCCCTCTACTGCTATGCTGTCTGTAAGTTTGCTTTGCTATCTAAGCAATACCTTATTCGTTGCCATGTAATCCGTCTGCTTGTTGCCCTGTTCACCACAGCCTAGAGAGCAGATTGAATTCTCCATTCAGTTTTTTTTTCTCATCAGCTGTGTTTCTCAGCCTCTGATCATTTTTTTCCTCACTTCTGGATTCTCTCAAATTGGTTCGTGTCTCTCCAAGTGTGTTGCCCACAAGTGGACTTAAATTAACTGAGGAGTTGTGAGTGCTGAGCTGAGCTGAGAGATTTCTTTCTGTATCCTGCAGGTCGTATTTTTGCTTATAATCCCAGTATGGTGTTTCCCTTTGTGCAATACCTAAGTGGTGATTCATGTTCAGCTTGCAATCCAGTGAAACTCCCAAATCCCTTCTTATGAAGCTGCTATCCAGCCACTTCATTGTGTGGTGATTTATCTAGATTTCTGAATAACAGAGTAGTAGAGCGGTGAACACAGCTGCCTGGAACAGGTTTCATTCTTGGCCACTGACCATCTAAATAAATGCTTTTAGAAGGTTGTACCAGCTGCTTGTTAGAGCAAATAGCCAAGAGCCAGGAAAATTCTGAGATCAAATCCTAATTAAACTGCTGACTTGCTGCATGACCTTGGGTGGGTCACTCTTTGTGTAGCCATGAGCCCCAAATCAAAACCTCTCGGTTGAACTTCTCTCTGAAGACAGATTAAACAAATGTACAGAAGAGAACCTATGCACATCACCAACAGTAACATTCTGTTTGTATTGAACTTCTAACCTGACCCCTGACACTTAATGCAAAATACATCTGTGCCTTCTCCTATTCTTCTTGTTCCTATTTGTTTGTACGGGTCTGTAGCTGCATTATGATTAACATGGATACGTCTGCACAGATGATTGTCTAAAGCAGATTTTGCAGATCTGATTACCTATTTTATTATACAGAAATGTGGGTTTTTTATGCAGCTTGTATAAGATGATGCATTTTGTGAGAAAGTATATTGTCTCTAGTGCTCCGTGTACAAGCTTCAACACGTAAGTTTACTGCTGGACACTACACTAATAAACACTAAGGTGTGAACCTAAGTTGTGCTGGACTTTGACTGTATGCAGAAGGCTAGTGAGGTGAGGGACAGCGGGGAAGAAATGAGGATGAATGGCCAACGTACTAAATGCCAGTGAGACCTGAGCTGTAGTAGAAAAACAAGGGGGAGGATACGCGGTTAGAAATGTGAGAAAAATCAAAGCACACATCTCTGCATATAGTTTGCCAGGGACTTTGTCTGGAATGTGTTTTAAACGCTAACCATTCATCCAAACAAAACTGTGGTATGCCAGTTTGCACAAGCACCGGTTGATATGTTTGGCAGCTGCACAGATAAGAAATCTCTGTGAAGTTTGCAGGATTCCCAGTCACAAGGGAGTACCAAATGGAGACACATCTGCTTTCCTTTAACCGCATCCAGCTGAAGCCCTGCAGTGTGACCCAGCTGATGACTGTGTCTGGCTTGGTAACTTCACAAGCTGCAAGGAGACGTTTGCTGTCGTATGGTTGGAGAGCTTGCAGAGGTGTCCCAAATGGTAACCAGCCGATGTTTTATTAAAGATCAGTTTTAAAGGCGAGACCATCCTCAAGAGCCAGATGCTTCCATGCTGGCTTCACAGCGGTGGTGTTGAGTGGTACGCTCTGATTGACTGTAGCACAGATAACTGGAAATAAGTGCACGCCACTGCAACAGCACAAATTCAGCTTATTATTTACCACACTAGGCATTATAAGTTAATTGAATAAATGAGATATGTCATCTTAATAAGATTGCTCAAATAAGATAGAAACACGGATAAGGGAAATGAGAAGAACAAGTAGAGGAGGTTCGGAGGAGGAAGACAGGTGGGAAGGGATGTGTGGTGCTTTCATAGGCTTGCAGTTGGCTGAGGTGGTTGGTTGGCTGGTTAGTTTTTGGCTGGAAGGAGCATTTTCATTTACGTGTGTTGAATGGTACCTAGTGGTTGTGATGCCGATAAAAGCTATGGGAATTCAAGTAATGCTTTCAGTAGAGAAACTTTCAGAGTCTAATGTTGCTTTTTAGAAATGAGAATAAGGAAGTCTGGCAATGTGGGCAATAAAGAGAACAGCAATGAAGTGTGCCAGTTAGATTAGATTTAACATGGTTTACGTGGTTACAATTTGTCTATGGTTAAATTAGCCAAAGATGAGGGACAGCATTAGGAGTTGTTTTATAAGCTTTGTCCAATCTTTTCTGTATTCTCTTTTTGAAAGTTAGTCCTGTGGTATATCTTTACTACATAGTGCAAGGAAGACTGGAAATACCCAAGCTAGCTGTTAACAAGCTGGCTTGTTAGCGATAACCAAAGGTCCACTGAGCTAATGTACTCTCCAGTTTCAATGTATTTAGACTTTAGACTTGGGAAATCTGTATACTAATCCTGTGCAATATAGATTTATCCCAGATTAGGTGGTGCAACAGCAGGGTTGTACAGGGGTTTTTAGAGTGGCAAATATTAAAAGACATCTGTAGTGATCTTCTTGGTAGTTCTGCCATGGATAGAATACTGTACAATTATTTCTTGTATGGCAGAAAGGAGCAAAGGTAGAGTTATGAACTACACCTGTGTGCCCTACAGATCATAAGCTAGGAAAGCATAAGCATGTCATAAGCTAGGAAAGTCAGAGTTCGTGCAAGAGCAGGACTTCTGCCCAGGTGCTGATAGGAACACCGTTATGCTGGAACTTCACATTTGAAATATAGTTCAGCATGCAACACAAGTTGCATACTACCTAAAGTAATGTATAAGTAAGTATTTGGAGACAAGTTTTCAAGGAGTTTGCAAAAAAGAAGAAATAAAAATGTAAGTGCTTATATTCCTTAATACTAGGCCCTTTAAGGTGTGGCAGCATTTGATCTGAATTGTCAGCTCGTGGATCCTTAGTAACTGCAGATGAGTTTCTCATCACCTCTCCAGGATCTCTCCTGCGCTTTTTGTCCGTAAACCTTGTGTCCTTGTACCTTAAATTCCTCGACTTCAATCAGTCACAGTCATGATTTAATCATGATCTCTCTTGCTGTTTCCCTACAGTTGTAAGAAGTTCTCTTGTGTGCTGAAGAGGTGCCCTAGTCTGAGGATGCTCAGCCATGCTTCTATACCTGAGGTACTACTGAAAGAAAGAAGCGGCTCTTCCAACAGCAAGGCTGGTATAATGCTGTGTTACTTTGTATACTAGTTGTATAACATAGTTCATCCATAGCACTAGAAAATTAATAATTGTCTCTGATTCAAACACTGGCTGTTTTTGCTAGTGTTTCTGTGATTGTTCTCTGAAATGATAACTCCTGAAGTGTGGGCTAAAGAGAGCAGGTAGTGGTAACTGTATTTTCTCATCCAATTCAAGAATCTAATGCTAATTTCCCATGCTTTTAAGCCAAAAACACTTATTATCAATTCACTTATTGAATTTTATACTGAATTTAATATATGGCAGTAAAATCTAAGACAGTTACTAACACTACTGTCATTCTTGGAAAATACCATCCTCTCTCTTCAAAAAAAAATTATGTCAAATCTGAAGAATATCTAGTGGCACAATTTATAACTATCATTATTTTCAGTAGGTACCATTGTACAGTTTTCACTTCAGTTCCTTTACCAATGCAGGATTAAGGCCTAAGGAAGACTATTGGCAAAACCATGGCTTCTAAGAATAAATGTAATATGAATCAAGAGAAGAAAATGTGATTATGTATCTCTAAGAGCAGGTATCAAGCAAAATACTTTAATGACATCTGAAGAGTATAGAGGTACCATGCAGATAATGCTGAGATTCTAGGTAGGTAACAGCCAAGCATGCATTTGTATGAAATTTTCCATGCTACACCCTCAAAGACAAACTATTTGCGAATAAATGGATAATTTCTGAGCAAAACATGAATGATACAGAATGTTCTGCCTCAGTACTTCATGCAATATAAACAAGAACAGAAAAATACTGAAGAATAAGCCTGTTTCATCAGCAAAGCTGACTCTCCAAAAAAGTTGCTAATGAACGCTCTTGTAGAGTCCACTCTTTGCACTTGGTTTGCTTGCTGCCATTGTTCAACCATTTACATCGCTAACCAGTTATATTAAATCCATCGGAATAAAAGCATAGACTGCAGAGTCAGTTTATAAAGATGCAAACATCTAAACTGACTGAAGGATATTGAAATGTTAAGAATGTTGGAGTTCAGCATTTTGTGCTTCCTGAATCCGTACTTTCATGAATACCTACCAGTAAGTTTTGGAATCTCATAGTTTTTTCCAAACCAAGGCATAACTGTGGGCCTGGGCTTTTGGCCCTACCTTCTATTTTATTTAGTTTTTTTTTTTTTTTTAGAACAAAATCCCTAGGTTTTCATCCCTGTCTGAAAAAGAGCCAACCTCCTAAGTCTGTTTTCTGCGCTAGATATTCAAGACTTAGTAAGTAAAAATACATTAACTGACTGTAGACAAATTCTTTTTCAGTACAAAGGAAGCAAAATACTTTCCAGTTTATGTACGCAGTAGGAAATAATATGTTATTCAAGGCAATTGCTTTCCCCTTGTTTCAAAAAACTGGCAATGAGGTTGGTGTAAACAATATGTAGAGAGAACTGAATCTTAAATGGAGGCAGGTTTTCTGGAATGCCTATTTAAGCCAGTGTGCACAGCAATCACTCATCATCGCTCAGGATTTGACCCCTTATATGAACTGTAAAACTATAAAATGCACAATACAGACACACAAAAAAGAGAAAACAGCAGGCCTCATACAATGTGGAAAATGAACTGCACTCCGCTAATGGGGATGAAGAGAAGAATGTGCTTTCACTCCAGCTTATCTGTCTGAAATAGCCGTACACCCAATGTTTTCACTGATTTATCTGAATAATATTAAATTCTGAACTCACAGTGAATGCTCATTGCTCATTGTTTACCCAAATAGCCACATATCGTTCTGTTTCATCCAGCCCAAATGATCACAGATGTATTTTACTTCAGATTTTCAAAACTGTTTATGTTAGCAACAGCTGATAACTCTGAATAAAATGTGTCAAGTTGCTTTCAGGACCAACCACTTCACTCAAAACACAAAGGCAAACATTTGAGTCTATTTACAGCTTGAAAATTTCCCCAAAGAGCACAGCTGTTTTAAGTGCAATTACTTATATGTAGATTTAGTGGCTCTGAGGAGTACCCCTCTTTCCCTACCCTCAAAAGGCTTGAAAGCTGACAACCAAATTTTCTATTCTTTATCCAGGTATTTTATGTATATCTGACCGAAGTCTGGGCCATTAAAGTAAACAGGGCATTGCCCTTTAATAGAATCAGGATTATTTGAAAATCCTGTTGAAACCATTTAGAGTAGCATTTACTAACCATTTCTCAGCTTTTGACTGACTAAGATCTGGAAGAATATCAAGTGAGTCTATTTAGAGAATAAGTGGAGACTAAAGCCACATTTAAATGCTATCATATCTCCAGTCTGGGATACATAAATAGGACTTGTGTCGCTTTAATTCAGACTTCCTTCTTAAAGGTGTCTTTTGAAGTAGGGTTCATTCTGCCTTGAGAGTTTAGTCCAGGGAGATTAAATTGGGAGTTAAGCTAAGAAGGAAACTTTAAATAAGGTCAAAAGTGTAGACAGACATTTTATTTCATTCTCCTGAAGTGAATGGCTCAGCTCCAAAACCTTGGAGACACTTAGAGCTAGGCAGATGTGTAAGTGGCAGCTGTTTTGTTTTTGTTGTTGTTGTTGTTTTTTAATTGGCAAAGGAAGCTCAACTTAAGTCAGATTTTAAAGAAAAATTGTAATAAATTTTGTATCAATGCAAATATTAAAGTCCTATTTGTTCCTTAGAAAACAGTAAAGAATATACTTACTCTTTCTAGGATCTTTTGAACACAGACAGTTGATTTGCAGATGTTCAGAAGATGTGAACTGGTATTCTGTCCTTGAGTCCCAGCCTAAACAACAAGAGCAACAGATCAGGAGATGTATGTACAATTCTTTTTGCTTATGTTCAGCCTTGATTGCACTCTAGAGCTACATAGACCAGGCACTAGTCAGGACTGGCCAACTCCAGAATTATTCTCACCTGAAGGACAGCCAATAAAAAGCAAAAATACACTTTAGAGACAGGCATTGGATCATAAAATTAGCATAAAATAATATTTCAGAAGTGTTTTGTGTGCTGCTATAGCAGAGGTTAAAAAGGATTTAGCAAAATAAACTCCATTTCCCCTGGGGTTTATGGTGAGGCATCTTAATTTTTTCTGGGCAGAAAAGTGATCTGCTGGATCCTGGTCCAGAGTGCTGTATGTATCTCCCAGTTTAAAAACAGGAATAATTGGTATGTATCAGGTATATGTAATTGTGTAACTATGAAAGATCAGGCCTTCTGCTACTTCATAAAGTCACAGTTACATGTTAGAAAATATCTTTCACCCTCATGGTTTCAGGTGTGTAAAGGCAAAGCCAGCTGGAAGTGGACATTAGATTACTTCTGTGAGGGATTGTGTACATTTAATAGCCCCTTTCCCTGACCTCCTTTCATTACAGTCCAAAAAAATGAGCATGGCCTTTTCATCTACTAATACAGCCGTACATGTGATAATTGTATCCCCAGGTTTCTGTCCCTAAGTAAGAGTACTTTATACAATGTCTTTTTGCCTTCTTATAGTCTTCTTCTATCTTCCCGTTCTGATGGGTGCTGAGCGTTTCCTACAAGATGTTGAGCACTTTCAAATCAAAGTGAATGGAAGGATTTAATTATTTTGGATAAAGACTGTGGTGTATTTCAGGCTGAGTCCAGGCAGACTTGAAGTTTCCCGAAGGGTGTGTTCTGAGTGTGTATGCCTGTTTAAGATAAATAGTATCCATTGTATGCATCTTAAATATGTATTTGCACAACAGGCTGGAACCATTCCAGGAAGAACCATTACACTTTGGTGGTCTATAATATGGATTTTAAGAGATTTATAAATAGGTATTCAGCTATCAGACTAGAACAGTTCCTTCAGAGACAGTCAAGACATAATACGCATTTGTAGAACTCTTACTTGAATACATTATTTACCAGAGGGAGACAGGAAATTGCTTCTTCATACAATCCCAGTCTCTGAGGCAGATATTGTACATTCTAAGAAAGGTATAAACATATTGTTTATCTTAAAAGGGCCACTGAAATATTACTCACTTCTTCCTGAATTCTTCCTCAATTCTTTCTCCTGCAATTAAACGACTCTTAGCTTCTCATCAGGATGACCTCCTCTGTTGAAATATAAATGTAGCATCAACTTTATGTGCATATTTTCTTTGAAAGAGAACAAGCAAATATGAAATACACAAGAAAAAAATTAAGAGTGCTCACAAATTACCAGTTTCCAGTTACGCGTGACACTGTTTTTCTTAGATCAAAATTTCTAGCCAAATATGAATGTAAAATCTTCTATGACATTAAGATACTTCAACATTTTACAATTGACACTTCAAAATGTTTTGCATGTTTCGATGTGACTGCTGGTATACCTAACATCGCATCCTTACAAATTACTGAGTAAGAAACAATTTTCTTAAAACTTACTGATTTCCTAGATGAACATTTCTGATTTGTTTTATCCCTTCCAATACACAATCCCTATCAAATTGAACAGCATTTTAATATTTTTCCCCAGCTAAACAGGTATGCAGGCTCGTCAGTGAGCCCAGCTGTTCAGTACCAAGCACGAAGTTTGATAATCCTTTTCATACAGTTAAGACCCTCTGTCTTAAAACTACTGAGGACTTTATTTTTCAGGAGCTGGAGTGTGTTACCCATTACTATAATACTATATATTATTCACGAGTGACTGTTTTTCTCAGTGTATCAGCTGTGCAGAGATGCTCTATTTCAGAATTTTTTGACAAACGTTTTTTCATCAGAAAATATCGTCTTGTCAAAAACAGAGCTCTGCTGGAATGCAAGGTTTGACAGAAGCTTTTTTGGATTGGAAAAGCATTTTCCAGATTTCAATTGCTGTGTGAAGATCAGAGCAGGGATTTGAACTGGGCTCTTTCACATTCCAGAGCAGTGCTGTGATAAGCAGAGTACAAGTGGGCAGTTTTCATGAGGTTTCCTGGTTTTGTTCCTTTTTAATGGTTTCCTCCTCGTGGTTTCCTAAGATTTCTGTTTCAGCATAGCATGAGAGGATTTTGAAATCTCAGTGCTCTGTGGGGGCACTAAAATATATTTTCCCTTTAAATATGTTTCTAGTAATATTTCTTCCCCTGAATCATCCTCTGAACTGCCTCAGATATAAAACATTGCAGCTCAGCTGAACTAAGAATGTGGCTCAAATCTTCCACAGTGTTTTTAAAATGCCCACCATGGTCGGTGGATAGGTAAAAGCCCTGGAGAAAGGGTACAAAAAAGAAAGCAAGCTTTTTGACATGGAATTATCCCTATCTCCTAGTAAAACCCTAGCAAATTGCTTTCAGCCAATTTGTACTGATTAGTGTTTAATTATTTTCCTGTGTGCAGCACCTCTTACTTCAGTTAGCATCTCTGTAGTTTTCATTTCTCTACTGTTCTGCAGTCACGGTAAAACTTAAAAGAGTTCAATCTGAGTACAACTTTATCTTGAAAAGTTTTTGACATAGCTGACTACTGAATTTTCTTTCTCCTTTGCTTGGTGGCACTATGGCAATTGAGTTGCTGAGTTGGCCAATGTGTTCACTAAAAATAACCATTTAAAAAAAAAAATACTGCATGAGGTACCCGTGATGTTTTCATTTAGGTAGCCCACTTTTGTCCCATCATAGGAATTCTGGAATGGTGGCTGCAGCCCTAGGCTGAAGAGCATGTCTTCAACCATAGGAGCTGGTGGTTTCACTATAAAAAACTGTCTCCCATTAAATAACTGCTAAATGTACATATACTGCATAAAAGTTTTCTATAACATTTAGTTCTTGCACATTCTTTTTTCCACTCCTACTACGTTCACTTTTCTTAAGCTACTTTCTAGTCCTGACATATTTCAACACCCCCCTCCTTGCCCTTTTTCTAGATTTTTTTTTTTTTTTTTTTTTAATGAACCACAGCCTACTGCACTCTGACTTCCTGCTTAATGGGCCTCTTAACCTGCTCCCAACTTTCTCTGGTCTTCTCCATCATCCATCTCTGCCTTACTTTGCTCCTTACTTACCTGCTCTGTTTATGTTATTCCCAACCATCTCTTTGTCTCTTTTTTCACTTCATTTCTTGCTGTTTTTCTGTCTGTTCTAGAACCAGCCCTTCCCCTCTGCATTTGGGCACAATACAGCGATTTCTAGGAAGATGAAACACTCTGTCTCACTGTAGTTACTATCTAGGAAAAGAAGTCCATCTGTCTTTAGATGCAGGTGGACAGTTTGTTTTGACAGCAGTAATTATCTGTAGTGTTAATGTATAATAATTATTTGGTGTTAAATAAAAACAGTACGTAATAGTTCAGATATGACTGTCATGTAGAAGTATTGCTGTTAAATAGTTTTCTTCCGTAATCCAAGGAAAAAAGGGGAGCTTGGGATTTTATTTTATACCTTTTACAATGGTGGTTTTAGATTATCTGCAGATTCTGGTTTTTTTTTTTTTTTTCTGGATTATTTGATATTAAAAGACCTTGAAAAATACTAAGAACCTTTATTCTCTCAGATAACTGAACTGAGTGTGTTTCAGCAGAGGTTATAGTATATGGACAATAATTGTGTATAACCTATTTGTATTTTACAGAAAATACCCCATGGAGGCAGCAGCAGTGTCACTAACACATTGGGATGTATGAGAGCATATAAAGCAAGACATTATCTTTAGATAAGATTTATACAGCTGAGATAGATTTCAGTATATTAATTAGCTTTAGTCTTTGCCCAAATCTGCTTCCTTTGCAATTCAAATTTGGCATCTTATATTCAGAAAGACTTAGATTTCACAAGCATTTGAAGTAGCAATACCAATATGAAGAGTATTTCCTACATTAATAAAGGTTTATTTTACAACTAATTTCTACAGGATGAGTATTACATGTAGTGTGAGTGCACAATCAAGAAACTTTTTAATGCGTTCCTATTAATATGGCTTTTTTCAGCCAAAATCTATCAAAAAGATAAAATCCTATCAGCATCACTAAATCCTTCTTTAAGGTTTCATTGATCTTAGCCTTAGAACAAGATTATAAAAACAGTCCTACACCTAGATAATGTCTAGAGGATTTTGGCTAATCTCAGCACTTCATTTTAGATTAGATCTAGTCATTTTCAGACATATAGCTATTCTTATAGATAGAATACGCCTACCAGTGTTTACCCTTAATTAAGATGCAATAATTGCTTTTGTTTTCTTTGGTTGTAACATGAGTAATGCCAAATATATTCATAGACATTCAATAATAAATGTCTTGTAGTCACTTAATGTATGGCATACTAGGTTCAGGGTCGATTCTCCCTGATGAGGAATTCTTCCTAACAGTGAAAACTTGTGCAGTGAATAACTTAATCTTCATGCATCCTAATGTTTCAGACTATACTTAGGTATTCAGCTCACTTCTTTATTCTTTAGTTTCCATTCTGCAGAAACTTGTATATATAAAGATTATTCAAATAGCTTTTTGTCAGTGAATGAATTATTTCGGGAAGGACAGCACATAAGAAAATGTGGAAATTAGCATAAAAGTTGAAAAAAAAGTATTTCATTTTCACCATATCGGTTCTCAAATGTCTCAGGCTGTAAATAGAGTCTTAAGAAGACTAAGTTAGTAATGTAAAGAGACCAGAATTTAGACGTCAGTGTTAAAATAATAATATGGATAATACTCTGTACCTCAGTTCTGTCATTCGGTTGCATAACTCTTCATGGATTTTCAAGTTTGTCATATCTTCAGTTTTCCAACTGCCTTTTTTTTTTTTTTTTTAAATCACACTTGTATGAACATTTATCAGAACATCTAAATCTTTCTTCTAAGTGAAGTGGTATACAGTGGTATTTCGGGTTATCTTTTTATTATAAATATATAACATTATCCAATGCATTGCTTTCCATAAGGGAAAATATAAGCCTCAGAGGATGTAACATTTGTTTACAGCTGGCTCTTTTTCTCTGAGAGAACATTTTGCTTTGCATTATTAGTTAAGAGCAAGGGAAAATGGAGAGCAAAATTGCTGCTGCATAAACAAACCTGTTACACAAATGCCTCCAATATCCAATTGATGATGCTAGAGACTGTGTGATTTACTTTTTTGCAGGGATGTTTTTGAATAACACGGTAGTTGCTCTTACACAGTTTACCAGCCACACTAATGGCAGAATTATTTAGGGCTCTGTTCTTAAACACATTAAAGTTGATGATTAAGATCCTCTTGGCTTAAGCATTTGCAGAATAAGTCCTAGACTGTCAAAGAGATTTGTGTTGCATAGGGAAAAAGCTTCTTTTTCAGCCTCAAAAGAATCATTGTCTTCCAGTAACAATTTCTGGTAGGAGACTGACAAAATGCCTTCCTGAAAATGCTCTCAAGTATATGTTCCTAGTATGTCCTAATTTACAATAGCGCTCAAGAACATTACATGCATCCTTCTTACATGGATAACATGATACATACAACATGGTATAAATAACAGCTGCAGTAGCTACTGAAGCAGTTGCTCTCTTTCAATGTAAATGTTCATTACTGTTACAATTAAATACTGTTCTGATGAATCAGCAAAATTGTCTTAATATATTTCTGCTTAAGTTAAACTAGCTTCAGTATAATACAGGTTTGGTTTTGTTTTTTTTTTTAGTTCTTGTTATTTTGTATAATAATTACTTTGTCTCAAAATTCATTAGTGCCTTACTTTAAAGCAGCAGTTCTAACTAATGGTGTATGGATGCTAGAAGACAGAAGGCAAAGCCAGGATGGGTTTTATTCTCTTCATGTTAAACAATTAATACACTTGAAGTAGCACTGAGCGCTATAAATATTGCCAGTATGCTGTACTTAAATCTCAAATCACTGAGATTTTCTTGTCTTTGCTTGATACCTTACTCCCTTCCCTTTTATTCAGTGAAGCATACCAATACGTTTGACTTTTTGCATCTGCTTCAGACCCAATGCCCAAAGATATCATAAGCCTGTACTAAATTCCTGTTTTGCACAAGCATGGCTATGCATCAGTGGTTTTTCTTTTTTCTTTTTTAATTTGATACTATATTTGATATCATCTCCAAGAAATGTATCTGTTCTTCTCTAACAAAAGATTGCTCATCTTCAAGCTAAGTTGAGATAGTGGCCCATTCCTGTAGTAATTGTAAAACTCCTGGTAACTTCAGACAGGTTTCTATCTCCATATCCGTTTTTTCCATTTCATATCCCTATCCATTTGTCTGAGATATTTAGATATTTGAATGACTTAATCACATTATCCTGTGGTGGGAATGACTTTACTTCATTCATTTTAGCATGGTTCATCTGAGGAACATAAAGATATCAATATTAAATAGTCTGCTATATTTAGCAGATCATAAACTTTATAGTCAACGTATTGCTTACTTAGCCATGAAATATCCGGTGTGTTATTCTGCTAATCAAGCTTGTTATACTCACTGAATTGTAGGGCAAGTTTGCAGTGTACGTAAGACATAGTGGTTATTGGTTTTAAAAAGTCTAAGCCAAGGAACCTTCCTGGTTTCTACACCTTGCTCTGCCATGTGTGTGCCATATAAGTTTGCACAAGTCCACTAACCAGTGCTATAAAACTCAGCAACTGCAGTCAGAAACCTGAGGAAATGGCCCTGGTATTCTGCAGGTTCTGAGAGCCCAGCAGCTGCAGCTAGCTCAAGTATTTCGTCTTCATATCCCCATCAGCTCCACTTGACAGTCAGCGGTCAGGCTTGGATGTGACAGCACAAACTTCAGTTTCCTCTTTGCCATCTCTGGAATTGTGATAATATCTATACCTAACATTCAACAGTAAAATGAAAAACAAAACTCATTACATGGTTAATTTCTGCTTTGTTTTATTTTGCATTGGAGTTTTCAGCAAAACATTCTTTTCAGATTTATTTGGAAAATGTAATGTATTTACAGGGCACTGATGATGTTTTCCTACTCTGCAAGATGTGCTGTATGGCACACATGCAGTAACACCAAAGCTTTTGAGAAGTATGTGACTTGGTGTCTGTATTAACAGCTGCTTGCTGCCTGCACTAACTGGTGCTTTTGGGACACAGGAGATTCATTATATATGGCATAAGGTATAGCTCTTACGGCTGTATGGCTCTTTCTGGTTCTTGGAATTACTGGGTTAACTGTTCATATGCAAGCCAGCCAGAAGCACTGGCTTGCTTCACAGGCTCACATCAGCTATGTAATGTATGCACAGTTTCTTCCTGAAAGTGAAGGGGATCAGAGACTGAAATACCTTATATTTGGAAATTCACTTCTTTTGTACTAATATCTAGCATCTCTGGGCGTAGTATAGCAAGTCCAAGACATGTATCTTTAAGGTCTATAACAAATTCAGATATAGTAACGTTTTCAACATGTAAGCAGTCCATATTTCCAAGCAAATATATCCAGCATGCATAATAGTCCTCTTCAGAGTGTAGCGTGTGCCTTGTAGTTTCTGTTGTAGTACGTGAAATATAAAATAAAATTGGCCACAGAAATATTTAGAAAGTAATGTTGCAGTTGCGAAGGAAGCCAAAGATCTAGTGTTTTTTTTTTTTTTTTTTTTTCACTTTTAAGTTCTAAAAGTCAAGATCAGGTTCAGAAAGCTTTCAGTTAAATAGTTAAGAAGTACCAAATGCTGGGCTGTCTACCATATTTCATTTTTCATCCAAAGATTTATATGCATTCCCATTTGTGCAGGCATTTGTGGATACACAAACATCTGAAGACAGGCTACACAATATTCACACACAGCTCCTCTTCCTTAATGGCTTTTCATTTCACACTGTTCTCTGTATAGCTGTGAGCTGGTATAGTCATGCCAGCCACCACACAAATGGGATGAAAATCAGGATACAAGTGCTAGCCTTGTTTCTAGCAATACCGCTCAGCTACTGAAATAACCATCTGGAGTGGCTCTTCAGGAAAAGGTATGCAGGGCCTATCAGTGCTTATTGTGTTTGGAAAAGTTCAGAGGCTTGAGTAGCATAATGCGTAGCGATGTCTGTTACACTCTAAACATTTTATGTTTTTAGCACCAACTTAATTTATTGTTGACAGTGGCAGTCTCTCTGTTTATTTCACTGTGTAACCTTTGTCTGATTTCAAGTATGTCTGTAAATACTCGCGCCATTTTGGCAAACAAGTTATTAGCTCCTTCAAAGGTAAAGACATCAGAGCTCTTTGAGAGGTTAAGTCTTCTGGAGAGCAAAGTGCCTCTTGAAGACGGAGGCCACTTTTTCTTTCCTTTGAAGATAATCAAAATATGGAGAGTAGTTGGTCATGAACAAAATGGTCAGGGTGCCATAACTAAAGCTTATTGAATTTGTGCTGAGGATCCCAAAAAATAGCAGTTCCATTTGTTCCACACAGCTTTATCCTCTAATTCCTAATCACAATGCTGTCTTATTGTGCACAATGAAAAGACTAATTTGACTAAATCCATTCATAAATGACAAAATCAATAGTTCTCCTTTTGAAAGTCACTCAGCATATAGAATATAAGAATTTATGGTTAGTTTACTGCTGTCATGGATGGGTCTCCCTCTCTCTGGTAGTAACTGATAAAGCAGCTTTTGAAGTCAGACTGTCTCAATAAAGTACTTAAATCCATCTTAATGTACCCCAGGGAAGCAAGTCTGAATTAACCCAGTACCTTAGTTTTGCAACAATAATAAGGTGAAAGGGAGTATGCAGCAGAAACTGATTATAATAAGTGATACAAAAGGAGACAGCAACAATGAGGCAGAAGTAGAATGGGAACTGGGATTAAGGGATCTCTCACCCAGCCATGTGCAAAAATGTTGAAAATTAATGTTGTATTGTTTAGCTAACAGCTGTCGAGTCATTCAAGTCATTGTAATGTGTGGTGTGCTTGCTTTCCTCTTCCGTCTCACCAAGAGCATATTAGAAATCATATTCTCTTTCTTCTGAAGAATGACAAAGTTAATCCTTCCTTGCATTGCTTTTAAGAAAAACTCAAGGCTGTCTCTTAAATTTGTCAGTTAGATTATTAACATAGTGTGAAACTTTGATGTTAAACTGGCTTTTGATGAGTGGGGTTAAAAATCACTTAGGGACATATTCTTTCTAGCTGTTGTATATGTGCATAGCAAAAGCTGGGAAGGATGCAGATACACCCTCATACACTTGTAGCGTTGCTGTAATCAGAGAGAACCCCTTATTCCTGACATCAGCTAAATACTAAGATCATTCTTCTAAGAACATGCAACACCTGAAGGACGGTGAGGAGGAAACCTAGGTTCTTTCTGTTTCATTGAAATAATGTATTCCCTATAATAACAGTGCAATATAAATGGAAATAATAATAATAACTGTCTTTATTAAACAGACTAGAAAAACAGTATTACCAGGCATTCCTAAAATTGGGATATGCCCATACCTCTCTATTCTGAAATTGTTATTCTTTCCAGTCATCCTGTTAGATTGTTCTCTTTTTATATACAAGTCATAATATTAATAAGTTATACTTGTGATTGAAAGGATTTAGTAAACTTACTAAAATTTACTAAAAAGTGAGGTTTAAAGTTGATTTTAAAAATTATTTTTTTGTGTGTGTGACATCTGAGTTTTACCGAAGAACTTTACTCATGGTAGAAGAGAATGGCAAATCCAAATATGTTGGTTGGGGCATTTTTATCTCTGATAGAATCAAACTTTGTTCTCAGTAAAGAGACATTACATGATATCTTTTAGCCTTTGGCGTTCCATGGAAGGCAGCGATAATGATAGACGTTTGCTTCGGTTGTTTGCTTAGCACCAGGGAGCAATCATTTTCATTCTTACATGTCCCTTTTGCTCTTGATGATATCCTCCAGTTAGTGAGATGGGGCTACCTGACCCAAATATCATGGGAACTGTAGACACTTTTTAAGGACATAGAACAAAGCCTTGCATACATTTCTTTGATGCTTATCATCTCTTAGATGGTGCTAAGGCTTCTTTACTTCTTTAGATATCAATTGTTTCTTGTGAGAAAGGAAATTGAAAATATTCTTTCAACTGTTTTGTTGTTCTGGTACCGATTTGCCAGGAAGACCACTGTGTTGGAGTGACTCAGGAAAAGGGTTTCCATTCTCTGTCAATAACATTGTGTGGAAAAAAATCAAAATACATCCACTATTAGATTGTGGTAGTTTTAATGTAGATGGAAACTTAATAATAATTTCACTCAAATCGGAATAATCTCCGTTTTTAGCGTGCAAGTGACTGAAGCTGGAAATAAGAAGCCCATGAAGCTTGCAACAAGTGAGGGTGCATTCGTGCACAAGTCTTGAGAATTGTTAGCAAATCCATTTCTGAATCACTGCAAATAGATGCACTGTTGTCCCAGAGAAACTTGTATTCTCTGAGAACACCGCGCAGCAATACATGCATAATGAAATACTACTCTGTACAGCACTTGAGTTCAGAAGCATGCTTCTTGTGTTTTGAGTGACTTCACTGAAAAAAAATGCTGCAAGTGCATTAACTGTTTGAAGTTTTCACCATTCTAGACTTCCAGCAATTAGGGAAAACTCACAACTATGTAGCAATCATTTTTTAAATAACCATCAAAAATTTCAGAATGAATTTTCTTATTAATTTGTTGTTACTGAGGACAGAGTATAATGCAAGATAGTACTTATTTGGGAAAGGAATTTGAATATTTTGTTTCTGAAGTGAATTGAAAACCATCCCTTTACACCTTTGAATCATGTGGTAACTCAGCCACAGTGTTTGCTCCCTGGTGACCTGAGGGGCTTTCCAGGGTGATTTGCATTTGCTGTTTACCCCATTACTTAGCTTGGTATGAATAGCGATATTTAAGTGCTCTGAAATCAACCTCTTCTAAAGTGAAGTACTTACACCTTGTAATCTCTTAATATTCTCACCACTACTGCTCTTCTCTGTACTGTCGTTTCAAATCCTCTGTGCTCTGCACAGTATTCTCAAAATTTCTTTTTATTATTCACCATGGAAATTAGCACTACATTGTTACACATCACTTAGTTACTTTCTCCCTGTACTCATTATGTCACCCCTTGTGGATAGTGTTGCAAAATATCCAAGATACTTGAAACAAGACGCTTGGGAACATAAAATTTCAATGAAAAAAGTAAAATGAAGTGAAAGAAAATGTTTTCATACCCAAGTATGATTGGCTTTTTATTGATTTCTTTTCCATCAAGGAAAATTATTTTTAAAGCCCCCTGTTTATTGTCATTTATCAGTTGAATTAAAAAACTACCAAGCTGAGTCATAGCACATAAAGAGTTAGTGCTGTGGGTGTATTGCCTCTGAGCTGCAGGAGCCTTTTCATCACTTCACACTGTGAGCTGTGTGCTGAGCCTCTGCAGTACTGCTCCTGGAGGCTCGCTGCTAGCAGCGTTCTTGCTTTTCTTGGAGTCTTGTACCACACAATGTACTTACAGGGGATCACTTCGCAACCAGAGTGGAAAGAACACAGAACTGTTCAATTATGCCTTTTGTTTTTATGCTTTTCTAAATTAAGGAAGTTCCAAGACCTTTATACTCAGCAAAACAAAACACCCAGTACATGATGAGGTTGAACAAGCAATCATCTCGTAGCCATAAATACTCACTTGCACTGATACTGGTCACAGTCTTCCTATCAGATGCCAGCTGGTCAGAGGCTAATCCACTGCAGTCTAGCTTTGATCCATTAAAATAGTCTTTCGTCAGCCAAACTGTCTAGCACTAGAACAGCTTATGTTAGGCTGTTTGCGTTAGTTTTAAAATTGAAATCAGCCTAGGCTTCCCACTCATTTCATACCTTTTCTTTTGCATGCTTTAGACCTGCTAAAAAGTGTTTTTCTAATGATTACAAAAGAAGAATCAGCTACAAGCAAATTGAAAAAGTACATAAGATGCAGATTTTGTAAGCAAACTGTTTTTCTCTAATAAGTGATTTTCTCATCAGTCTTTATTTTGTTGTTCTTTCTTTTGGCTGAACTGGGATCACTCCTGTTGTGTTGCTAGCTATACGTTTTTAAGATTGTCATCACTATGTCGCAGTAGTATGTGCAACATCATTGTTTTCTACAGGGCAGCTTCACTGTTATCAGACATGCTTTTCTTCCCTTAACAATTTCTCCCAAATACTGTGCTTGCAGCTGTATGTTGGTGCAACTGTCACCAACTGGTAGTTGAAGAGCCAAGTACTGAAGTCTGCACCATCCATTCATTTTTACAGGAGCAAAAGTGCAGGTCTTCATTTTGTGGGTACAAATTGTGAGCCTTTTTTTTTTTTTTTGTGGATACAAATTGAGACCCTTTTTCTTTTTTCGCTCCCCAAAGCTTCCTTGGCTGAACTCTGCAGCTGGCAGTTTAGGTTGACAGATTTGTTAGCAGACGGCAGAACACGAGAAAGCCAGGCTGCTGATGGGCCTGGAAGGTGAGCACAAAAAGCCTAAAAAGCTGGTATAGCCAGTGAATGAAAAATCAACACCAGTGATAATAAGATAAGTG
>VXAA01000243.1:3802658-3862425 GCA_013399115.1 Anseranas semipalmata
ACCTGTTTTTTTTTTTTTTTTTTTTTTTTTTTTTAAGCTACTGTTCATTCAAAAGACTGAAAGTGATCAGTATCAACTACTGGAGGCATTTAAAAGGAATCATGATACACCAAAAGTTCACACTGATTGTTTTAACATTCAAGACAAAGGTGCAGAAGGGAGCTATTTGGACAATGACCTGGACACAAAAAAAATCTGAGGAGGAAGGTAAATAGCATAGAGAGCACAAATGCAAGCAATGAAGTAATGCAGGATTTTCCAGTGATACCAAAAGGGAAAAAGCTTTTACCAGTGTGGTTGCAAAAGCTCCATTTTCATTGTCCAAGATTTCAAAAAATGAATAAACTTTTTCACATGCTTCAGGTTGTGATCCACAGGATGCAAGATGGATAGATGCTAGAGGTGCATATACATTGAATTCTCATCTAGCTTTTTAATTTGAAATCCCATTAAAAATGCTTTTCAGAACACAGACAGCCTTTTTAAAACTTTAAGCAAATGCTGTAAAGTATTACAATAGTGCCTATTGGACACTTAGAATTGGGACCTGTTGAACAGGATTGTTTACAAATATAGAAAAAACAAAACCACTTACTATGTAAGAGCATGGACAAAGTATGAGAAGTATGAGCATGAAAGCTAACTGTGCCAGCTTAGATAAGATAGCTAGAATCATAGAATCACAGAATGGTTTGATTTGGGAGGGACCTTAAAGATCATCAAATTCCAGCCCCCCTGCCAAGGGCAGGGACACCTCCCACTAGACCAGGTTGCTCAAAGCCCCATCCAGCCTGGCCTTGAGCACTTCAAGGGATGGGGCATCCACACCTGTTCTGGGCAACCTGTGCCAGTGCCTTACCACCCTCTGAGTGAAGAATTTCTTCCTTAATATCTAATCTAAATCTCCCCTCTTTTAGTTTAAAAGCATTCCTCCTTGTCCTGCCACTCCACTCCCTGACAGAGTCCCTCTCCAGCTTTTCTGTAGGCCCCCTTTAGGTACTGGATGGCCGCTATAAGGTCTCCCTGGAGCCTTCTCTTCTCCAAGCTGTACAACCCCAACTCCCTCAGCCTGTCTTTGTAGGAGAGGTGCTCCA
Source organism: Anseranas semipalmata (assembly GCA_013399115.1). Taxonomy (NCBI): domain Eukaryota; kingdom Metazoa; phylum Chordata; class Aves; order Anseriformes; family Anseranatidae; genus Anseranas; species Anseranas semipalmata. The sequence goes on from VXAA01000243.1 coordinate 3,803,753, forward strand.
GCCCTCTGATCATCCTAGTGGCCCTCCTCTGGACTCACTCCAACAGGTCTACATCTTTCTTGGTGGGGGCCCTAGAGCTGAATGTAGTACTCCAGGTGGGGTCTCACGAGAGCAGACTGGGGAGGGAGAATCACCTCCCTTGACCTGCTGGTCATGCTTCCTTTGATGCAGAAGGAGGCTTATGGTCTCAGAATTGAAAATAATATGTATCTGTAAATAATCTGTGGGTTTTTTTGAGGACTAAAGTAGAGGTATGTGCCAAGTTTGATCTCCCTCTTCTTCTAGACCTTCATTTAACAGGGCCTTAGCCCCCAGCCACAACAAATTAGACACAAGTGTTCTACTTCTGAGGCCAAACTCATCCAACTTACAGATTTCCACTTGTGTTTAAAATTCAATTGTACATACATATGATTTTTTTGAAAAAGAGCATCAGTATAAAAGCTAGCTTAACCAAAAAAAGTGAAGAATATGTATTTTTCTTACTGTTTTTACCGTAAATCAATGTTTAAATAGTGGAGAAAATAATTTTAAAATACTGGGATTATTTTTTGAAAGGTGCGCTGTTTTAATTTATCATTTTAAATGTGCTGACAGCAAGCACATTTTAAAACCTTATGGCACAATGCATCAGGTTACCTAATATTAATTTACATTTTATAGTTTATTTAATATACTATTGATTGCATTAGCATTTGGATTAACGACCTTTTAAATGTTCAAAGACTAAAGCAGTTGTCTAGTGAGATGAGAAGACAGTCATGAGGCTGAAATAGTTGGCCAATCAGCTTTTTTAAAATAAATTAAAGATTGTGTAAACCAAAGCAATGCTGAGAATTAGGGCTTTCTAATGAGATCATCAGTTCCAAATCAATACCAACAGGGCACAGACTTTGTTTGATGTTCACTCTGTACTTGAGAGAATTTCAGTAATCAATCACTGGCATTGCATTCTGGCTTGCTGATGCAAAGAAGTCCACCTCAGTGAAATTTGTAAGACTGCAAAGTAGAACCACGCACAAGTACAGGGTGTGAAAATTGGACTGTTTCCAAAATGGAATAGCTAAACTTTCATAATCATATGTTAAACTCACTGAAAATCATACAGTGGATTGAATTTGAAGCCGATCCTTTGTAAAAACAAGGGGACACATAATTTACCTAATCTAAGCCTACACAGGAGCATAATCTCAGCTGCCATTTTCTCTGCCTGAGCTCAGTATAATTTAAGAGGATAAAAAATGCAGTCATGATGGTGACAGGTAATTCAGGAGAGATCAAACCATAAAACCATTCCCACTCTAAGTATGAAATCTGATTCCACTCTTGGCATCTTTAATGGCATTTGCCATATCTGCATACCCATTACTTTTCATGGTCATTTCTGTCTTTGTTTCTCCCTTTCCCCTTCCCTTTCCCCTTCCCTTTCCCCTTCCCTTTCCCCTTCCCTTTCCCCTTCCCTTTCCCCTTCCCTTAACACTTTCTTTTCCCCTTTCCCTGTCACTGTTACAACTTCCATGTACAGATTTACAAAAGCCTATGAACAATTAAGAATATAAAATCAACAATGGGATAATCACTGTCCTTTATTATTTCTCTCTTTATTTTCCAGTACGTTGAGTGACTGCACCTGTCCTCCTCAGAAACACATTACATTTTTTAGCATACACCAGTTAAAATACATACTGAATCCCTGGAATACTTTGTAACTTCGTCAGTGAGAAAGTCCAATTGTGACTACTGGATTCTCTGATTGTAAGAGACTGATGGGTTTGCATGCCACCTAGAAAAGAGAAGAGTGAGGAAACAGGCTATCGTGGCTCTGTGCCTCATGTAAATCCAGTTAGTACAATCTGTGGGGTTTTCCTGTAGTTTTCTTGAAATAAGACTCATTATTCTTCTGTTCTCTAGTGGATATTCTGAATAGCCTTTCTAGTGGAGTTACTGTTACTATCCACATACAAAACTGAAACTGTAATTTGTCCAAAGCACAGGAGTTTGTAGGAAGTTATTTCCCCATTCTCTTAAGCACTGGGAGTGGAAGGGAATTGTGTACTGTATCTGCATCTGGCAGGACACTGCAAGGGGACAAGGTAGCTTAAAGCCACCTTTGCACTGTGTCTGGTCTGTGTGTGTGATCCTATATAGATGAGACAACTATAGGGATTTTTTTTTTACCAAACGCACCAAATGTAGAAAGGGCATAGATAAATGCTGTCTTCAGCTGATTAACTGTTCCCTTATGAAGTTTCTGCTGTGTTGGTGAAATTATGGGAAACAGCCTTTTGCTAAAACACCATTAATTTTTAAGTATTGTTTCCAATATGAAATATTTTTATTTTGGCTATTCATTTTTAATGACTACATAATGCAACTCAGCAAAACTATATAAAGCAAATGAAGAAAAAGAAGCTATTAACATCAAATATTTGCATAACAGCCATAAAATACTGAAGCAAAGACTTTGTAGGTAACTGGCAGTTCATTCAATGGAGACAAAATGTACAGAAACTACCATTAAAACATCAATTTATCAGAATAAACTTGAGGTGCTACATTTATTCCATGACCCCTTCTGGCAGAAAATTTATTCTTACTTTGAGTTTGGGCATATAATAATGGAGGTTATTACTAATTTATTGTCTTGGAGCCACATGCATCAGCATCCCTGTTGTGAATTCAGTGGATAATTGTACCTGATATCCTGTAGCATATTTCTGTCAGTAGCTGTTGATGACAGCATTCAGGATGAGTTGGCTGTCCCACCAAGCCCATCAGCTTTAAGTTGCTGAAAGCAAATCTATGCTTTATCTTAGCCAGGAAATCTCTGCCTTCACAACGCAGATTTTTGCTTTTGCCTATCCATGAAACATATATAGAAACGACCAATTTCACTTTATGACTCACAGGTTGTCAGCTAGTAAACACCATGAAAATTTAAAATAAGGGGTTTTACCTGTAGTGTATGTACATCAAGGTGAAACATGATCTTATGCAACATCTTTTCAGCTATATCTGATTAAAATCTATGGTCAAAACTCAGCTGCTCTTGCATCTGTGGGAGCTGGATTATTCAACGAGTAGAACAAGTGCTATACAGATAGACTCCAAAAACTGGTGAAAGAGCAGAACATCTGTAGCCAAAGTAAGAAAGGAAGTTAGCTATCAATATAAATGTTTTGCTGTATTGTTTTGGGGTACAGTTAACTTTTCAACATTCAGACAGGGTTAAGTTTTTAAAATTACTTTATAAAGATACTGAGATTTTGACAATTTCCTGTTCACCTTCACCTAGGGCATCAGGACTCAGTAAGGAGAAGAGGACATAACACAGAATTATGTTAGGAAGGGGTCACAATTGTTAGCCCAACCAGTCAGGGAAACTAGGAAACTTGGGTATGTGTATGCATTGTATCCATATACACGTAATACTAAAGTCACATCTGAAGCTGTTTTTAATAGAAGAACACATTTAACCATATAAATGTGCAAATGGTTATTTTCTTCTAAGGTGCTCTAGTTGGCTGGTGTTCTGGATGCCCTGACGACCCTTAAAACCTAAGTGAAGGTAATGTTGAAAAGGCAAGTCAACTCCTAAGCTGCAAAATGAGGGACATATTCATAGATGAGTTTTATCTGTCTCAGACCTCTGAATGAACTCCCCAGGTTTCATGTTATTTAATGATACTACTGGAAATCAACTCCACATTTCACATGAAATGTACCATGAGAATATATTCATTCCAGGACCACAGTTGATTACGTTCATATTGCTTTGATCTTTGTGGTTAATTAATGTAGAAAGTATAACATATAAGAACTTCTGTTTTCCATTTTTTTTATGAAAAGAGAAAGACTTGGAGGAAGCAGGTGTATGTACCCTGATACACAGACAGAAGTAAGCATGCGTATGTGTATCTGTGGGTGTGTTTGTGTATATAAGCATGTATATATGTGTGTGTGTGTGTACGTAGATAGCGGATGTTTGTTGTCAGCTATTTAAGGGTCTGCGGATAATGGTCAACCTGAAGTACTAATCTTTGATCTAATTTTTCCCTCATTGGCACAGCCTTCATTGCCTTCAGTGGCACCTGTGATAGGCTAATCCTAAAGGCTTGTGAAATACAGACTTCCTAATGATTCAAATGGGACTCTGTGCACTAATTAACATTTTATTTTATGGCAGCCCTTTCTTCTGTCCTATGTCTGTTTGCTCCCTTAGTGGAGTGAACAGATGTAGTCACACATCTCTTATGCTTGGCAGAAGATGGATATCACTCTTTAGAATAAATGTACTTAGTCAACACCAGCATCTGTCTGTATGGCTGCCTTCCATGGATGGGGTAGTACGATGTCATCCGGCAAGATTTCTGAATTAGTCATTGCAGGACTTCACTTACTTTTGTGTTGTCCAGGCAATGACTTTTTCCTACCTTGTCTTTGATCTTCATATTCTGTATTGAAGTTTGAAAGGTGTAAAATGGTTCAGCTTCTAGCTGCAAAAAACTTTTTTTCAGAAAGTATAACACAGGATCATTCCTTGAGGCAATAATGCCAAAAGCTACAATTTGTCCTATTACAATAACTGAATTTTCTGATTTATAAAACTCAGGCACTTGAAAAAAGACTCGATATTTTGCCTTCAACACCTTAACCTTTGATGGTGTTACCTTCTGTAGTTATAGAAGACCAGAGTTGCTACGTTCACTTCTAAGTGACCTGAGAAGGCGCTGTACACTTCTCGTGATAACTAAGTTCTGTCACCAGAGCTGCGTATTTGGGAAAATAATGTGGGGTTTTTGTGTGACTCAGGTGCATCACTCTGTTTCTTTTCCAATGCTTCAGATATATTTACTGAAGCTTTTGCATTACTATTTCAAAATATTACCTTATGCATTAGTAATGAGTCTCTGTCATTACCTGGTTTTCTTTTTTTTCCTAACGTTTTCGAAGAGGAATTGGCAATGGAGGAAACCCTTCTCACAGCCCTATTGTCTGGGGCACACCATTTTTTCTGTCATACATTTAACTTCTTTCAGCAGTTTTCTGCACACTCTACCATCTAATCTATGCTGTGTTCTGTCAAAGTTCTAATTTATTTTATACATTATGTACACATATACATGCACGCTAGCACATTTCTCTGCTCTCAGCAACCACACCTACACACACTTCTCATTCTCATTTTAACCTCTCCAGTGAACCAAGGTGATTTTCTTAGAGAAAATATCAAGAATGGAGACTAAGATCATTTGGTTTATCCATAGAACAAGTCTACTGGGTGTTACTGCAAATTAAAATTCACACATAATGTTTCCCTTGTATGCCTCAGGGAGCAATCCCTATAGGGTTAGGAGGTGCATTCAGTTTCTGTGCCTATTAAATCTTTGTTACCTGATAAACCTGTCAGCATGTATGTCAAAAATGACAGCTCTGACAGCATCTTTGTGATGTTTGCACCTAAACATTGGGACATAGAGTGGGACCATCAACTTATTTCATGTAGTCCACAAAGTAACTTCCAGAACAGTAGAATTTTAACTAACAGTCATGCAAAAGAAAGACACTAATGAGATTTCACATGAGATCAAGGCCTATACTTGCCTACATTAGATTGCCTTTTCCACCTGCTTTTTGGAAAGAAACCAATTAATACTCTTTTCTTACGTGTCCTCAGTCTGATATTAAGAAGCTGGATGTTCCCACTGATGACTAAAATTAAATAATCAGTCTCTTATAAAAAGGATATGATTAATTAATAAACTTTGAAGAAAATAATTCATTTTCGCTTTCCGAAAGCATTTTATTGGTAGATATGATGAAGGTAAAGGACATGATGATGTGTGTAATAAAATACTGTTAAATTCCACTTCTTCATTTATCTTTTTCCCCCTCTTTTGTTCTCTGTAGTAAATTCCTCAAAGATCATTTTATTTAATTAAAGTTGAGAATAGCACCTAATTCAATTTGGTAGGCTAGAGGTGCCTTCTCATCCACTGTGAAATAAGAGCGTGAAACTGGTGTCAGTTCCCATCGTATACTTTCAGAAAAAAGTAGGGATGGCTTCTATCTGGAACTTGCAAGCCCTGCATTTATACTTTGGTATTGCCAGTGTTTATATGTTTTACTCTATATACATGCGTGTGCGTGTGCACACGTGTAGATTTTATAATCATTTGTACAATATGTGGCCCTTTCCTTATATTAAAAAGAGGCCTGTGGTGCTTGACATGCACTGTTATGCTTGTTGGCAAACGTACCAAAAGAAATTGGCTTGTCTAAGGAAAAAAAATCTTGTTTCCTCCCACACTAGAAATGGTCCTCTTAACTTCAAAATTGATGCAGTAGGTAGTGCCGCAGTATATTTTGTACCAGTTCTGTCACTCAGTAACATTTAGGCCTGTCTGTTGAGAACCAGGTACAAATGCTAAATATGATGGATTTGTTTTCAAAAGCTTTTTAAAAATAGGGAAAAGGTAGACTGTACTCTTAATGGATGCTTCCCTGTGAATTTTAACACTCTATGATGTAAACTTAATAAGCTCTATCCCATAAATAGGGACTGATGTCCTCAGTACAGATTTTTTGCACTGAACAGTCAAATTTAAAAATTCACTAAAGCTATGAAGACAGATAGAGAAATGTGAATTATGTGTATATTTAATACATTTTAGTATTCAGTGTGTGCCTTGGGAATCACTACAGGACTTCTTTTCAGTTGATCTGTTTCCACATAACATCAGTAGGTCAATTCTCCACACTATTTCTTACAGTATCTCTAACATTTGAAACAAGAAGGTTTTAGGGTTTTTTTTTNTTTTTTGATCTAGACTGTTACCTAAATCATGTGACCACTTCAACTACCATTTTAAGTACAGGAAAACACTGGGTAAGTTGCAGAAAAATATTAGCAGATGCAAAGGGTTTCAACACATTGGAATTGCTGCTTATAATATGTTTGAGCAACTTCTGGAATTGCTCTGATGTTCAGTGTGCATGCAATTACTTCTGACACTGAAGGGAGAAACTGCCCTTCATGAATTTTAATCCAGTAGCCTTGTGGATTCTCAGCCACAACTTTTTCCTGTCTTTTGTTGTTAAAGCAATGCAGACACACTTGAGAAATAGTTTTAACAATACATGGATATACTGCTTGAAAAGTTTACTGGAAAATTTAATTTCAGTTTTGAAAGCTAAACAAAGAACAGTTAAAAAATTACAGTAAATGGTACATGCCATACAAATGCCTCACTTTCTGTGGTAAGACATCGATGCACTATTGATTCATTTAAGTGAAACTATTGTAACAATGATAATGAAAAATAACAGTAAAACAGATTTTCAACATGTTTTATGCCTCTGGCTGAAGTCCTGGCTAGTAAAAAAAGGCATATTGCTGTAGATAAGGTACAGTGGCTTATGTAATTCCTCTTGTTGTCAAGCAATAAATACTTCATATGTTATTAATAAATGTAGTAAGAAACACCTGACTCTACCAGTAATTTCACCATCTGACAGCAGCAATCTGTACGTTTTTTTAACTCACTGTTCAGATCGGAAAGGGTTACTGAGAAATCCTCTAATCACCTGTGAAGGGAAATAGCTTGCTGTGAGGAAAGCACTAAGATCAGTATGTTGTGCATACATATGTGTTCAGATAGCCAACACAATGGAAAATACTTTTATTTCAGGAAACGGGGAAGAAAACTTTCAGATACGTACTTTGAAGTGTTCAGCAGTCCAGAGAACATCTTTTATTTATTGATATATGTGTTTGTTGCTGCATCACAATGAAGCTCCCAATGTAAAATAAAAGCCTTTGATATAGTTGTTAATATAAAGGTGGTTTAGTAGGCTTGCTATTCTGATCCCTACCAACTCACCAGAAGGCTTTTTCCTGTGAGTTAGCATCGTGTTTAATTTTCTGCAAAGCATGTCCTAGTGGTGTTTCCTGTCTCTACAGGCAAGAGGACGCAGGTCTCGGCTCCTCTTACAACTTTTCCTGTACCTCTTCCAGCCAAGGAGGTGTACATCTCATTGCTGGAAGTTCATCCTGTTGTCTCTTAGGTCTTGTTCACTGTAATCCCTGTGTTTCCACTTGGTTAGCGTTGGTAGAAAATGCCAAAATGTAGCTTCCAGCCCATGTTTAAGAGGGCTGTCAGCACAGGCTTTAAAGGACACGTTTTGAAGAGTCTCTGTTACATCTTCCTAGCCTACAGCTGAATTTCGTCATCTGTTTCTTCAGTGGAAAAACAGATACTGTGAGGCTGACATATCATATGTGAAGGTGTTTAAAATGCTGTAAAACACCTGGCCAACAGCATCTTGACATTCCTGAAAGACACCTCAGGTTTTTCATGCAAATCTGAGCGCCTTTGTATAAAGCTTAGACCAAAAGGAAAGAACATAATTTTCAGAGAAGTTGTCATGAACAGTCTCCTAAAAGCATAAGCTTTATCAAGAAGGTCCCTAGCCTTTTCTTTTCCTACTTTTTTTCCCCTTGGTAGTAGTTGTCAGTCGAGTAGATTAGTATCATTCCAAGTTATAAATAGACTGTTATGATCAGCTAATGCCTGCAGATGTGCCCTAAATGTCTTCACACATTTGGGCCCAACTTTGATAGTCGATGTAACAAAGATGAAGATTAAATATCATAAAGTTTATTAAACTAGTCTATAACAAGTTTAGCAGATATAATCTTCTTTTTTGCAAGTTTTAACAAGCATATTTTTCCTGCCCAAATTCAGGAACAAGCATCTAACTCCCACTGGTTTCAAAGCCATGGGAATTAAGCAGGTGCTTAAAGTTAATGAGGTACTTAATTGCTTTGTAGAACCAAGATGGACTGTAGCATTGCAGGTACAATGAGAATTTGTCACTGATTTTCTTTCTGAGTGAGGAGCTCTTTAAGGATCAAGATCTCAGTTGCAGTCCATCTTTTTTAGCATTTATGCATAATTTGATGGTTGAAAATTGTAATGTTCTGTTGCAATCTGGGTGGATTCAGTCACAGTATCATTACAACCATTCGAGCTTGATCAAAAGATTTTATAAACGTTCTAAATAGTATGACTAAAACCACGTAGGACTGTGTAATGTCTAACCATTTTATACCACCACTGCTTTAGCAAAGGACGGTTGGTGCTAAATGATGCAGACCAAAAAGGCCTACAGCAGTGAGGGGAGTGAGAAGACTTCTGCCCTGGCAGAAAGGGTGTGTTGTCTTGGGGGAGGGAGAAGGAAGGACACTGAGGGCTAGAAACACATCATGAGTATATTTTTATTTGAAGGAGTCATTTTTATCGCAGAAGAAAACATTACATCTGGAAATGTTACGCCAGATTTTAGCTCTCAATTGTGTTGATGAAAACCCAGTGTATTTCTTGGTACCCAGCCTGTGATGGGTACCACTCTGTGTGAGCAAGGATTCAAGCGGCCATAACATCAATCTCGTTAGAGCCAGCGTGGTCAGATACCACGCAGGGGGAGAATTGCTTCATGTCAAAAAACAAAGTGGTTGGAGTTGTGCTTGGTCACTGTATGAACAGTGTAGCACTGAGAAGTAGTGCAAAATTCACCTTGAATCGTTAATATTAAATTTATGCACTAATCTTACCCTAATGGAAATCATTTACTATACACATATGCTCTTTAATTAGCATGGCCAACATCTGTTACATTTTCCCCAACTTTAAAGCACAGAGTAATATTTTACTCTTGCATGCTAATGTTTGTTATGGCAACAAAGAATCCACTTCAAGAGGAAAGGCAATTTTTACATTTGTGCCTCAGAGTAACTTTAAACCGTTTATGGTATTTCTATTTAGAATAATTCCAGAGGTGTGTCTATTTATCTCCTGCATTAAAATTCAAGAAAAAGGTTTAGCTTTTGGCTTGCCTTCGGGGCTAAGCTGTGCAGCAGACATGCTTCTCTGAGATAATTTGTTTTCTAATTGCCATTCGTTTGCTGAAATACAATTAAAGTTATTGCTCTAATATTAACATCAACATCTTGATTGCCTTATCAGAATATGAATATGTATTTTTCTTACTCTGCTTAGAGACATCTTTCACTAACTTTCTCTGAACACGTAGCTCTTAATTAAAGAGAATTTTTAATTTGTCTGTAACAGCATTTTTCCAGCAACTGTTACCAGTTTGTTGCAGGTTCACACCTTACGTTTGTGTCCTGGCCGACTTCACATACTGTCATTACACCAGGGCACGTGTTAGTCCTGAATATCTGCACCTATGAAGCAGCTCATACAAATCATTTGAGCTTTGTGTAATTGCCAAAGTTAAGTTTGAAAGCAGGTAAATTGAAGTCAAACACAGATTTCATTAAGAACTGGAATATGGCGAGCAGCTGTACAAAAGCTCTGACCAGCCGGTTTACCTAAAGTACACCAAGTGAAAAAGGGCGCTCAACCCACAAGGTGAGGAAGATATTACTCAGTTCACTTAAAAATAATGAGGAAGTGTTACTTAGCAGTACAACTGTGTGTTCCCCTTATTTTTACTGTTTTAGAGAACCATTTATTTACTGTAGACAAAGCAGAATTACCAAAAGACAATGAGCACAGTCTTAGTTGTAAAAGTCTTTATAAACTTCTTTACTTCATTTTTCTTTTTAACACTGCTTTACAAAGATGTTTAATGAATAGGAATCCTTCAATCAGTAAAAGCAGGAGAATGTTCCAAAATAGTTACAGAATTGAACAGGCCACTTGGGATGGCAAAATACAGAGATATAGTGAAGAAGCAGTTCCACGTGATGAAATTGTTCTTTTTACTGTAAAAGGTCCTTTTCAAATCTTTTTTTTCTCATTTAGTAATTTTCCTTTTATGATAGTGTATCTATTTCCCATACCTCATTAGTTTCTGAGCACATATGAATATCCCACTGAGTTACATAGGAAATTATTTTTTTTGAATATGATAGAAATGCAAAATTGAATCCTAGTTTTGAAAAATAATAATGAAATTGACATTTATGCTCTAGTGAGTAGTTCTCTAAAATGAATTCAGTGGATAATAATCAGCAAAAATTAATTTGTAATTTATATAATTTGGGGGTAATTGTTCCGTGTTATAGGACTTCGTATTTTAAAACCAAAATAGCAGCCTTTATTGACCCTTAAAGAGACCACAACTTGCAGGGATCAAGTGTGTTTGTTTTCTCTGGGGGAAAACGTTTTTACATCTTATCGCAGGTTTCAGAAATACTGAGATCTTTGTTTCGGTCCTTTTGTTAGCACAAGCAAAAGCCACAGGTGTTCCCCATTGCCTCCTTTATGTTATGATGAAGGGGCACCTGGCTTTTTAGCCCTGATCATGTGAGTTTTCTTCTCTGGGCATATTGCTATGAACTACAGGACAGACTATGAACTTGTCGGGACAGACATTCACGTCAGAGCTGAAGATAATTACATGGTTGTCATTGGACAACACTTAATAACTCCAAATGGGAGAAGTCTGCTATGGATTGGAGGGGGGGATCTGTAAATGTCTGAGGAAAGGAAGGAATAAATACAAAAGAGATTGCTGAAGTTCATTTTATTAACCGTGTGTCTGCAAAGAAGGATGAATAGTTGACTAGGACCGGGTATTTATTTTTCCACAGGTAGGAATTTACATGTTGATTTCAAACCTGCATGTAGGTTTCAATTTAGTTTCACACTGCCTTTTATACCTCCACGAAACATTCATTCACACCAGACCAGATTCACTGTGCAGTTAAGAGTGTCTGGAAGTTCTTTATCTGTTTGTTAAATATACTAACGCACTTTTATACAGTGTTTTATTCCATGAACAGATAGTCATCAGAATTATTACAAGTTCAATCACTGTGTCAGTGACTTTGCTTTTTGGTGAAAAGGGGCTTCAAGTGGCAAAGAATCAACCTAGAGATGGCAACATGCTATTTAAAAGTCCTGCTTCCAGTCCACACATCAGTAGTTTTTAGATTTCTAATCTTTAACTTCTCAGACTTAAGATGAATAATACTAGACTTAGAGTAGGCTTTGTCTGTGCTTTTATAAAAGCAGATCCAGTCATCAGTAGAAAACACGTATATAGAAAACACCTATGCTGATAATCCTTGGAGACATTTTTCAATTAAAAAAAATACCAAAACTGCTAGAAATACTCTGCTGTGATGAAACTCTTAGGATCACTACATCTCCTCATTAGTGTAGCTATTGTGGAAGTGTTTTATATGAGTCCTGCTGGGATAAAATGTATAATACTTATTTAAAAGTTTACACAGAAGTAACTACAAGCCTTGTAGAGCATACAAGCTCTGTCATGTTTCAAGAAACCAGTGTTTCATATTGCTATGCTGTCTCATGTTTGGAATTGCCTAAAGTGCCTTTTTAGTGCATAGATGCTGCATAAAAATCAACTTGCCTCATTGATTTCAATGAGCAGTTCCAAGGTCAAATGTTATTCAGCTGTAAAATTATCTATTAAATTTTTTTACTAAGGGAAACCATCTGAGTATTGAAGGACAAGATAATAGTCCATTTACAGAATACAAAGGAATGCATTTTGATTGTTCAGCACATCATAACAATAGGGATGTGCTTTGCCTCTCAACTTTTATTTATAGCATTACAAACCTTAGGATGATCACCAGTTGTGAACAACATATAGTTAGAAACGGAGGGCTATAGAAATGTAGTTCTAGATATATCACAAGTGTATACAGAATAATTAGACTTGGGAAAAGGGAGGAGAGCTTAAGATTTCTAGAAAATTGCCTAAAATAAGAAATAAAAACAACCAAAAAAAAACCTTTAAGAATAATGTGTAACCAAAAGACAATTTTGGAAGTTATTTTTAGAGCACTGGATATGTATGTAGGGGAGAGTGTAAAATGAACTTCTTTGATTCTAGCTAGAGATAACCAACATATTCCAACAGGTCCAGTTTTTCAGGGAAATGTCTGAGCTGTTGGATTCTTATTTTTGGAATTATTTTTCAACTTTTTTATTTTGCCTGGGAGGAAAAATGACAGGAAATTAGTTTTTTTTTTTCCAAACTGTTTTGACAAAAAGCCATTTTTGTCTGAATTAGTAGCTTTAGTTTTATCTTAGAATTTTTTTGCTACAAAATTTCAGTCAGTCCTGCAAATAAAGCTATAGTAAAGCTCCACGTTCAGGCAGTAACACCAGAGGCAGAGCATGCCTCTTTAAGCTAGGCACTGCCAGCCTGTAAGCACGCTGTGTTAACAGGTAGGAAAAGAGTAAGTTAAGTCCTCCTGCTTCCTAGCTGGGAGCGCCAGCAAGGCTGCTCAGTTCAGAGAGTGAGACTGAGAGACAGAACCCTCCCAGGCAGATCAGCGGGGGGGAGAGAAGCCGCCGCAAACTCAAAGAAGTGTTTGGCTGTACTGCACGATCCACTTTTCCCAAAGCCACAAGGATACCTTGCTTTCCACAGGAGCAACTCCTCTCCAGGTTCCTGCATGCTTGCCTTCCCTCATTAAGGGGCACCTGGCTTCCCTCAGTATCTCTCATTAAATCCTGATCTTCATCAGATGATTACGTTAATTTAGGTTATGACTTTGAGAAACGTTCTTGAATTTGAGGAGCACTGGTTCTGCAGTTAGTGTAGCCAGGGCCTAGCAGAGCCCAACCAAGACCAGGATAAGCACAAATTGCTTCTGCCTCCCCTGCGAACGAAGCCATGGTCAACATCAGGTAATTTACCTAATTATCTCAGAATTGTCCTGGTGAATACTTAGCAGTTTACCTCAAACGTGAATGCTCACATCTCCATTATTTATTTTGTTTAGCTCATTATGTAGCTAGTCATCAGATTATTTGCCAAAGAAATGTGATAGCAGTTCCTGATAGTCTGTGCACACAGTAATCTCTCCACCTTTGAGATAATGCGCTGAGATAACCATTTTGGTGTGAGCAATTACTTGCTCACCTGGTGATTGTAAAAATGTTTCCAAACAAATTGTAACATATTCTCTACTATTACATAGGTATTTCCCCTGGGACTGTGCAAATAACACAGATGTGCCAGGATAACTGGCATTCTTTTATAATGTAGTAAAATAAATTGTGTTTTTATAGGATGGCCTTAATGTACAGTAACACAAAACTCTTTAGAGAGGCATCAACAGTAAACTGAAGTTAAAAGGAAAATTTTACAGACGAGTTGCAAAGAGGTTGTTGAGATTTCAGGAACGATCAGGTGTGTGACTGAACTAACAATATGACTTAAGGCAAATGAGAGAGTAACTGAGAGCTATGAAGCATCTTAACTAAACTGAATGACATTCATGCCCTTATTGCTGTGATTAAGATTTTACACATTAGCGTACAATTTGTCTGCCTAGACAGACATAATAGAGTAATAGTTACAGCTCTGTATGTTCAGTATGATGTGGAGAATGGATCGTATCATTTATCGTATCATTTATCTAGTTGTATCTTGACAACAGCCGAACATTTATTACAGTGGTATGCACTGGACTATTGCTATCTGACATTAAAATTATAACTTTCGTAATTTTATCATAATTGTTTTTAACTCTTTCTCTGAGAAGTAATCAACTACCCAATCAGAGCAGAAGTGAGGTAGGGAGAGATATCTTTTATTAGCTTATCTGATTACTAGCAGTAATAAACTATTACTTTTTTTTCTATGACTTTATCTTGCTTATATCATTTGAGCAGCATGGCTACAACTAACTGCAATTAGTAGTAAAGCAATCTCCTGGCCAGACAGATAGACAACCAGGCAGCCTGTGCACTGCTGTCCTCAGTATTTCCCTGTTAGGTAGTTTTAATCACTTGTGTGCTTTTTGTCAGTGTGCTGGCTGAATGTCGTTATAGCCCTGTCTGAAAATTGGAATTTTAAAATAACGTCATCTAATATCTGTGTTCCCTGTTGCTGTTGCAGAGCATTGTCGTTCTGTCTCCATATAATTTGAGTGTTTTTATGCATAGAAAATCTTTGGTAATTAAAAAGCAGAGTTATTTACAGAATTCGGGTGTAATGGAGATCTTAAGCAGGCTTTTAATATAGCTCTGTTATCTACTATATTACATGCAATGTGTCACCTTAACCAGAGGAAGACATTCTCAAACAGTCTGGGTACTGAAAAGGCAATCAGTAATTTTGCTCAGACTGCTAATTCAAAAGAATATTGAATTATAATTTAACAAAGAGAGTGTATCATAGGCTTCATTGAAAACCTGGAAATTCTGTTTATGTTTAGTTGCATACTTTTCTTACCTCCTTTAATAGTGCCTCATCGGTGACATTAGAGCTCTGGAGTTCCCCATTTGTCTATAAGATAATCTTACTCGTCCCCTCAAGTCCTGTGCCATTATCAGGGGCTGTTTTTATCATTTGTACCATTTTTTCCCAACTCAAGAAGGACTGCATTATTGCATACCAGAATAAGGAGCAGGTAGGAAATTCCCAAGCAGGTAATACCCAGTTTGAGGCAGACTTCTAGGAGAGAGACTGTGTTTTACATACTGCTTACAAGTGCCCAAATAGGAAAACCAGTCTCAAAACTCAAATGAGTGTTTAAGGCTAAGGTAAACACCAAGATAACATACTATCTACCTCAGCCTGTGGGCAGCGGCCCAAGCACAGTGCGGAAAAGGGCAGCTTCTGGGCCACAGATGCCAGCAAATGCTGTACCTCTTGGGCACGTACCTCTCACTCCACTCCCAGAAGAAGGCTGTTGAAGAAGGCATTTAATTTGGTGAATTTCTCGGGGCGGGGCAGGCCAGAACTTGGAGCTGTAGATGAAGATTTCCTCCTGTCTCTCTTGGTTTTTGCTACCCTCAGGTTTTCCATAGCTTTAGCAGCAGCCCAGCATCCTGGGTGGATTCCAGCTAGGGAGCAGCATTAGCTCAAGCAGAATTCTCCTTTGCAGCTTACCAGTTTCGTAGTCTTGCTGGGCAACAATAATGGCATTTCAGTACCAAGTGTGTAAAATTTGTGTTTGGATTACTCTTGTTTCTTCAGAGACCTTCTGTTCTGTTTTGTAGGTTGGTTGGTTGTATTTACTTGCAAAGGTTTCAAAAAGGAAAAAAGAAGTTTAGGCCTTTAGATGAAGAGCTATCTTCCATAACTTTCAGTTAATATATTTACTATTATTATTTGAAGAAAGGAATGTTTTTACAGTTAAATCAATATGCCAGTAAGATCAGAGCATAGTGAGGACTCTAATGGCTGCAAAGATTTGGAAGTGGTTTTAATGAACACTCAGCAGGCAAGAAAATATGCTTTTATGTTCACTCAAAACAAAAATATACAAGCTGAGGAGAAAAAAGGAAGGCTGTAGCCAACCTTATTAAATGAGAAGTGGCTATGAAATTATTTATTTCATCTAAACTAAATAAGGCCAATTATTGGCTTTCCGTGTGAAACACAAGAGAAGTTTTCTGTGTGCTTATGAAACAAGGACCTAGTTTGATAAAGAATTACACAAAGCCAGATTACAATTAAGTAATGCTTAAAAAAAATTTTTTGTTCCTCAAGGGTAGATTGATTGCAAGCCATACCCATAACCTTAGGGGCTGACATCCTGCTGTATTTATATTTTAGTATATTTATTTCTATAATATAACTAATTCGCTATATAACATTACAAATTGTATTATTTATAATACAATTTAATTCTATATGAATTATATTGTATTGTATTTATTGATATTTAGCCAAGTGTAGAGCATTATTAAGTGTCTTTACACTGGACAATTTTCTCCAGTTTGAATAGTGAATTGGATCTGCAATTCTAGCAGGCATGGATGAAAATGTCCACCATATTCGCAGGAATACATTGATAACTTAGCTTTGTGAAGAGTCCAAAAACAGTGAAAAAATATTCCTGTGACACTTCTTCTGAAATCCATTTCTGGGGTTCCAGTATTTAGTATTTCGGTATTTCGGTGCTTTTTCTAGTGCTCTTTCCGTAGACCCTCTAGGAGGATAAGTGTCTCGCAGGCTGCTGTGTCAGGCGTAGATGTATGCATAACGTGCCTTCTTACATTTAACGTGCTCTGAAGTCCCGGGAGACTTAAATGATTTAGTTGGCCTCACGCCCAGAAGGAAACGAGATGGAGTACGTGATGGAGCGGAGTCTGTGCGGACAGACAGGTGGCTGTGGAAAAGGGACACAGGGGTGGCTGGGTAAGAGAAAGGACTGTGCAGTACATCAGACAGAGTTCAAGCCCTGTAATTTGAAAGGCGATTTCGAGTCCCTGTTCTGCTATATGCTGTGTGTGAACTTCGACAAATCACTTAGTCCCTATGTGCTTCAGTTCTCTATCTGTAAAAAGGATATAATAGCATTTACCTACCCATGGGTTTACTGTGAGGACAGCTTCATTAAAAGGTGTGAGCAACTCAGAAAGTGTTCCGCTAGATGCACATAGGACTCGGCAAAACAATCACACAAGCATTTCAGGTTTAATTTTTCTTTTTTTAAAAAGATCTGAAACTTTTGAACAAAAATAAACACATGAACATGGAAAAGGAATTCTTAAACTACACTCGGAAAGATAGTTTCCAGACCAGTTTGCAAAGCCTGAACAAGGACTCACATCCCTTTCCTGAGCTGCTGGTGGAGTCTGTCATCAGGGTCATGACTATCTTTCAACATCTTCCAAACCTTCCTTGGTGGTTTCAGAAATCAGAACAAAACTGGGTAATTGCCATTCTGGAAAAAGTATGCGTTTTAACACGAAGCTTTTCTGCGGCCTAACTATAAGGCAAATAATAAGGAACTTGTATTACAGTGCTCAAATGCTGCTTTCTGTCCACAATCTGAGGACAGTGGGAAGGGGATCAGGTGCTAGCTTTTCCTCTAAAAACAGTCTGATATTTTTGGAGTTGCTTTAACTGCTGACCAGTTATGATAAAAAATAATGTGAATTGGGTGGTAAAATCAAGCTGATAGCTGGAAAAAGAAGCTGGAGCTTTAAGAGATGTGGGTGCAAAATCTCTGTTCTGTTCTAGCCTTTCTGTAGCAATCGGGAAAAATCAGGCAGGGTTAAATTTACCAAGGTCCAAACTTTGGATACTCAAAATTCTTGCTTAGCTAAAGCCTGAGTATGGAAGCACCTAACATGCTACGTGCCAAAGTTTGTGGCAGTGATTTTCTCTAGGAACCCTGAGATGTTTAAAATGTTGGAGATGTTTGCTATATTCTCTTGGTATTCACAAACAAGCCAGTCTTCACAAAAGAAAAGTGCAGGTCTTCCCTACCAGCTTAGGTCTCTGGCAAAATATATCAGGAGAAGGAACAGAAGGCTTTCTTCTTTCTCTCTCTCTCTTTTTTTTTTTTTTTTCAGCTAGCACTGTAGGGGTTAAAGAATTCAACTGACATAGGAAAAAAAATCTCTCCTCTGCTTTAGTAGATTTGACTCTCTCATCTTCCATTGCTTGTGCTACCCTTAAGAGAAGTTCTGGTTTCTCTTTACTGAAGCTGCTCTACTTGATACCCCTAATGAAATACAAATGCATCGGTAAGGAGGAGGGTGCAGTCCAGGATTCACTGCTCATACAAAGGCCAGAACCAAACCCTTTGAAACTGGCTTTTTTTTTTTTTTTTTCCAATAACACAGTTAGGAATCTGGGTACACTTCCAAAAGGCTAATTTTGATATGGACCAAAGTCCTGAAAAAGCTGTGAGACACCGCTTTTTACCCCACAATAAAAACTGTCATTTCAAAATACGTTATATTTTATGTTTCCTTGTGTCTCTTAGCATCTCCTTGTGTCAGATACACAACCCAATCTGACTATATTGAATACTACTAATATGAGCTGTCAGCTGCTTTATACCTTCTGAGTGCACTGAGCTTGGTGACAGGATAAAAAGATTTTCCTATAATGGCAAAAGAGAGGATTGCAATCATTTGGAAGCTGCAGACTGTTCCTTCAGCAAGACTGGATGCTCAATTTAATTGGTTGTGCTTCTCTAAAAAAAAAAGTACACTCATTAAAACATCAAAACTCTAAGTTCCAAGATATCTGCTTCTTTTTTGAATTACAGCATGTGTAGAATATGAGACTTGATAATATTTCACCCTGATTATACTTTTGTAACCACCATTTATAATTTGCAGGCAATCTGTGGGGGACAGGGAAGCTCTGGGTATTATTGATTTACATTGTTGAGATCAATGTTATAAGCATATTCACATTTGTAAAATAGATGGAATGGCTTTATTCTTCTCCCTGAAGTCCTAAATCAATGTGAAGCTTGTTTTCTTCTTTGCTTCCTTCTTGCTTTTTATTATAAAAATTGAAAAACTCAAAATAAAATATTAAAATATGCATATAGCCTAGTCTGCCACTGCCCAAGCTGTACTGTGAGTAAGGAACACCATACAGGTATTTCATTTCAGCAATGTATTTATAATCATGTCCTCTGCAGGAAAATATCCCAGAGTGTTATATGACAAATCATAAAATATTACAAAGACAATGTCTGCAGTGTGGGAGGGAGGGTTATTTAGAGAAGCAAAGACTTCACTTTCTTTTCCAAAGCATTCTGTTTTGCAGCAAATTAAATACCAGATGCAAAAGTTTCATATGGCAGCCACAATACCCTGAGTGCTCTCATACGCTGCAGAAGACAAGTGCCTATATAGCATGGACACGAGGCAGAGAGACGTGACTGTAATAAGCACGGAGAGCTTTTCTTACCATTAATTCGTCCTTTTCAAAATACAACCATTTTAATATTGTGGACATCTTCACTTCGTTCTCCCATCTTAACTTTAATAGCAACAACAACGGTGCTGGTTGTGTGCAGTACCGTGTTCCACTTTAACGAAGAGCTTTATGTTGTCTTCAAAGGGCCCCACTCAGGCAACCGTGAGGGTGCAGATGTTTACACCCAAGCTGTATTTGGGTAATCATGCTTTCCATACACTCCTTTGATGAACATTGTTCCCATGGCAGATACATTGGCTTCCAAGGACTTTGGTTTTTAATAGGTTTTTGAGCTTTAATTGGAAGATCTGTTGTGTAATTAGAGGTCTGGTTTCATCATGTAGGACTCTAGAAGTTGTCTTGACTTACTGTGTCCTCAGTGCTTTTTATGCTTCTTATGATATGGTCCCTCATATTCGAGGAACTCTTAAGGCTATTTTTGATGCTTAGAAAATGAAGAATAAGAAATTAGTGAGATGACTTATCCACCCAGATTTTTTTTTCTCTCACTTCCTTTTTAGCATGCAACTGGATGGAAAATTGGTTTGAATGTATGGTATTGGTCTCATTGCAAAATATTTTTGTAAGACAGGCAATAATGACAAATACAGAGAGAAATTGAGAGAGAACAGATTCTATGTATTCACAGATCTTTGGTCTTCCCTAATGTGCAACGTTTTGGAGAGACTATGAAGTCATTGTTCTCTCTCCTTTTTACTAAGGTTCCACTGAAAAGTCCAAAAATTCAGATTCTTTCTCCACTTGATTGTAAGAAGTTCATTTGGAACTCACAATATATACCTGATGCTTAAATTATTCTTTCCAGTCACTGAACTTTATCCTTGTGTGATGTGCCTTCGTTCAACCTTCTGTCATCCCCCTCCCTGAAATTCAGTCTTCAGGGACAGAATTGTTGTACAACCTAAGATGTTGTGTCATCATCTCCTCACCTTCAGCTTCTTTACTAGTTCTTCTGAGTTCTGTTATGACAGTTTGGAAATTCTAATTGTTAAACTTGAAATCTTAAATACTGCAAAGAACTCGTGAATTTCCTCCATAGAGGAGTAAATTTCACCAGGCTCCCTCTTAGAGTATAGGTATGGGGTTCCTCATGATTATTTCTTAAAGCAGTTTCATCTGTGCATCTCTCCGAGAGGCTTACCTGACCGACTGTCATTTTCTTTGGAATTCTGGGACAGCTCTCAGCTCACTTTAAAGCTGTGTCAATCTTCAGGTGCTGTTATTTTTTGATCCTCTTTTATATGAAACTGATTCCCTTTGATACCTATCTGGCATTTTTATATATAGTTTTATTTTCTTTTGGTGTCATTCTCTGGCAAAAAATGTTTTATGTTCTATATATCTTTCCCACTGTGGTACTCCTTTCAGCCCTTAGAAACCTTTTTTTCTTTTCTTATGCATATTGTAAAAACAATGTCATATACAATTTCAGCCTACCCCTTTTTCTTTTACCATTGTTACACTATTTTAACTTCATTTACTCCTACGTACCATTTTGTGTGTGTGAGTGTTTTTGCTCCTTAACCCTTGAATACTTTTTGCAGTTAGATAGTTTTATCATGGTATTTGCTGCTGGATGTCATGCTGTGTACTATCCTCTAGGCCATATGTTAATGTCCAGAAACAATTTTCATTATTCTTTTGTATCGTCTCCCTTTATTTCTTCATCCCATTTCCTTTTACCCAAAACTTATGTGACTTTTTTAAAACTCCAGTTCAATGTCCTCACTTAGAAATCTTCCACTTTTAAGATAAACAAAAATAACGGGGCTATTTTTGATCTAGCAACTTAATCATGTCTGGCTTTCTGCCAAATCTGATTGATTCCTTTTTAATTTTTCTCTTTTTCTTACATTGTCTGCAACTTCTTCTTATAATCCCATGCCATACTTGAGTGGTTCCTTCCTCTTCAAAATTTGTATCAAATGAACTGAAAGCTGTGATCACTAACTGTACTTTCGCATCTGTGTTGTTTCATTTCTTTCAGATCATCGGTTCTTTCTGCCAAATTTTCCCCTCATTACCTTTAATTCTGTATTATGTTGTTTCTCTGTAATACACATGATGCTAGACATTACCTAGTGTACATTTCAAATATAAATCTTTTTCCCTTACATCTTATGGTATTCTCATATAAAATCTTAAGATTTTTACAACACTCTGATATCTTCACAGCATAGCACTGATGTCTTCATTCCAGGTATGAAGGCAACACTACATCAGGTGCACTTTTGGCTGAATCACAGTAAGATTTCTTAGGGTCAGTAAAAGAAAAAAAATGCTGAAAAAATGTAGCCCAGTATCTTGAATACTTATTGATACAAGTCTAAGCATCAGTCAACTAATGCACATGCATTCTGTGCATGGTTAAATGTCCAGTCATGTGGAGTTGAATTCACTCATGTTAACTCTTTATGTTTTTGTTCTGGTAACTTAAATCTTGCTGATGTCCAAATCAAACTGGATTTCTTATGCCTTACATAAGAAATATTTTATCAACTGTGACTGCTGAATCCTGCCCTAAGGTCTTTGATCAACATGTATAAAGATTCTAGAAAGAATCCTCTTGAAAAAAATTATTAACAAATGGTAAATTTGTACATGTGTTAACAGAGAGTCTTTGATGGCAGTTCAGCAGTCTGGAAGTTAAGGTCTAGCAAGAACTTCTAAGTAAGCACCATATTTTGCATTTAGTACGGGACTGTCTGACATCTTTCTAGGATGCTGTTGTTCTAGTATATTTCTGTCACAACTTTAAAAACAAGTATGCCAAAAGAAAAAGCAACATTTGCAGAGAGTTTTTAGAGATTATACAACGTTAGGTAAGTATCTGCATGTTCCACACATTGACCCCTAGGGAACTGGAGATTTACTTAACCTCTTGCCTTACATGAAACTTTCCAAATACAGCTGTGAAAAACAGCAGGTTACTGTGTGAAGGAAGTCTTATATTTCATTATTATAAAGTCTGTTCAGGAGATTACAAATTCTGAAACAAAAACTCTTCACTACAAAAATTCTCTGTGGGAGACTAATAGAGAATAAAGAACACTGTGAGAAAGGAAAATAAAGGCAAATTTAAATTTGTCTGTTATCCTAATTAAAAGCAGGTTGTGAAACAATCTAGAAAAGAATTATCATTAAAATTTACTTAAAAAGTAAAATGATGTTAATAGGCTGCTGATGAATTAAAAAGAAAATACATCTACCACCTGTATTTTCTGTTTAGGTGAAATGGTGTCCCATTAAGACCAAAAGCAAAGCATGCATTCATTTCAAAGTCTCAAGGTTAATGAACATTTTAACAGTATAATATTCCTACCACCTTAGAACATCAAAATTTCCATTTTATACATTAAATACTCTTGATTTCATTGATGAATTAATGTAACTTTTCAATAGGTAGCAGCATACAAGCATAGTTATGGGAATTCGGAATCAACTTGATCTGGTGGAAAGTGTCCGTGCCCATGGCAGGGCGGTGGAACTAGATGATCTTTAAGGTCCCTTCCAACCCAAACCATTCTATGACTCTACGAAATAGGCAACATTGCCAAGGTATGTCAGCCAGTTACTAGTTAAATCCTACATTTTAATACAGGAAAAAAACTTATCTTGTTCCTTAGACTTAGATGCTTTGGAGTAATTGCTGTTGGAACATAAACATTTTAGGGGATGATAATTACTACTGCATTCAGAAGATATCTTCCTATATCCCAAATCTTGTAGAAGACCATTTGAAAGCAAAATTGGCATTTTACTGATACTCGTAAAGGAAGATGACTTGTTATCTAGGGGAATCATCTTTTTCAGATGATAACTCATTTAAGATGAATTACAGCAGGATCCACCATTCTGTGTCCTGGACTGAGCCCACATTCATATCTTTGTGAAAGAGCTTATTAAGGTAGTAATGGAATGATTCCTGTAAATTTTAATAGGGTCAACCCCAAGGCTTTTTTTTTTTTTTAAGAATCCCTTGGATGGTGGGATGGAGACCCAATATGGTGAAAAAAACCCGCCACTGAAGAGTTAACAGATAGTCACTTGTCTTGTACCAAAAAGGGTTGATTTTTATAGCTATGAGATTTTTTTGCTTTAATTCTAAGCTTGTTCACAGCATACCTGGCATGCAAACTTTGCTTTCATGGTAGCATATGGTAATTTTATCTTGTCATAAGCCCACACAAATACCAACAGGTATCAGATTCAGGTGATAGTCTGGGTCTAGCAGTTAAGAGGCAGCTTCTTCACCTGCCAGTATGTTCATCCTCAGGACAGGCTTTGCTTGGACAAATCCCCGGAGCCTCAGAGCTGTGCTCTTGTTCTGTTGCCTCCCATGTGCTCTTTGTGTGTTTCTGTTTCAAACTAGATGTGCTTTAGGGTGATTTCCTTGCAGATGTTATGTTTATCACAATGAGAGCAAGACATCTATGCGTGCCATCTTCAGCTGTACTCAGAAGCAACAGGTACTTAGTTTTTTGTGAGACTGAGTGCTGATGGCAGAGTGCCAGCAGATGGAGATAGGGCAAACAGCTCTGCGCTTCTTTGTCTCATGGCAGGGGACCCTGCCTCCATCCCCTCTGTTCTGCACATTAATATACCAGGAAAGGAGGATCTGGTTAATCCAAGAAGTAACTGCTCAGGCTACAGCCAACCCAGAGTGACCCCTTGTCTTTGTTAGCGACAGCATGAGTAGTCACTGGCTGCCATACTCGTGTTCTCATTTCATTCTCCTTTCATTTGAAACAGCAAGTATCAAGGTATAAATAGAGAGAGAGAGAGAGAGAGAGAGGAAAAGAAGAACCGAGATCTTAACAATGACAGAGGAGGTTGAGGAACTGAAAGATAACAGGTCCTAAGAAGCTAAGCATTCATGATGTAGGTGGGAAAGTTGAATGAGAAGAGGTCCATTCGCCTTGTGGAGAAATAAGCACAAAGTTGGAGCATTCTTTTGGCTTGCCATTGAAAACAGAAGAGAAACAGCAGCCCCACTGATGTCAAATATCAGTACTTGAAGTGTTGCTACAGTAATATGCTGGAGGAAGCAAGCTGATATACGTATTTAAAATTTGCTGTAGGATACAATCTATCTATGTTGACCCACGAAAACAAACAAAATGGCTGAAAATCCAGTCTTGCTTAAATCAGTGAATTCCCACAGAATTGTTTCTTGCATGCTTCGGCATAGCTTGCCGTTTATCCACATCATCAGAGGGGAAACTCAATCCTCTCGCGTTTGTAGCACCAGCAGCATGCACTGTTCTCACCCCGTCCCCCCCATCCTCTCCATTGTGCATTCTCACTGCCAGCAGCATGCTGTTCTCCAGCCTACCTCCTAACCCTCTGATTCATTGAGTGTTTTTTACCCTTTGATAGCAATGTCCCTCTTTGCTATGGAGTCACTTTTATTGCGCCCTTTATCCTAATCAACTCCTCCATTTTTCACAGTCTTTCTCACATTTTCTCAATTTCATTTTTCCTACTGATTGACTTCCTCTTTCCCCTCCAACTAATCTTGTTTCATTTTTTTTCCTTTGCTGTGAAAAAGACATTGCCAAAATGTCACCTCTAATCTTGTTTCCCATTTCTAGCATGTAATTTATTAATCCTCTCTCTCCCTTTTTTGCCTTTTACTGAGCAGCCTACATGCTAATACAGCTCAAGTTTTATTTTCAGATTGTCAAATAAATAATTTCACAAGTCTTAAGTGTAGGGGAAAAATAAAAAAAAAAAGAGCTTTGAAATAATGATCACCACTGTCTTTCTGCCAAGGCACTTGCTTTTAGATCTATACAAATCACTTTATTCAAGGATGATATAGCTGTCCCATATAAGTTAAATTAATCATTGGATAGGGTACTTAAGGAGCTAAGGTGAAAAGCCAGCCTTTAACTGATTGGTAAAGAACCACTACATAAAACCTTCGTATTACTATAATTCTGCTCTCTTAAAAATAATAAAACACTCTTAACTCTGTATTGTTATTAGGTGTTTTTTGGGGGGTGGGTTTTTGTGGTTTTTGCTGTCACTTTGGTTTTAATAAGAGTTTTGAGTGGCATCTTGCACTGGTAAGTTCTTAGCCTTTTTCTAGCTCTCGTGAACATTTTCACTGGCTCTGTAAGTCAAAAGGGAAGAGAAAACCATCAGTTCTTTTGGAGCAGAGATGAATGAACATAAAATGCAAGCACTGTTTTTTCTTTGTGCCAGGCCTGCTTTAAAGTGTAATATTATTTTTACTGATAAATGTTTTACCATTGCTGTGTTCAATGGAAATAATCGTTACTCCCCACTTTAACAACCATGCCGTCCTCACAGAGCCTAAGATACTGCTTATGCCCTTCTCATTTTTTGGCATGTTTCTTGTAACTTTAGTCTTTTTATCAGATGTGCTAACTTGGCTATAGAGCTAATATACAGTATGTGGAATAGATGCACTGCGATCTTTTTCAAATGAGTTACCTAGTGTATGCTTCTGTGACTGCAGGGTACTTTCTTGCACTAGTACACCAATCCGGTAGCATAAATGCAAGCAGTCAGTCAAATATGTAATGTCATTTTCAATAGCAAATTTAGGTCCATAATAGCACATTCTAAGATCTCGTAAGCACTAGCCAGCCCTAAACCTGGTTCCTTGCCTATGAGCACAGTTTTCACCTCCCCAGCTAGGTATCCGTGTTCCCAAGCGATGTGTGGACGGACAATGCACTGAGAAGGCCTGCTCAGGATATTGCTTGCAGTTTCTATGACATCCCAGAGCGTAACGAGGAGGCAGGCAGGTAGAACAGCAGCACTCGCCCACTGCAGCTCTGTGGTCAGGGACAGATGTCACCCTGTGCTTTAGGATTATCCCTGCTAAAGCTTTTCATGGAGTTCAGCAGTCAGTCAAGATTAGCTGTTTTGTAAACCCAGGTTGTGTTAGTTTTCATGAAATAAATGGGTTTAGAAAGCAAATGGTGTAAATATGACTCTATCACTGGGGCAATTAAGCAGCTACACACATTTAGTATCTGTCACTGTCTAGCTTTTGCAGAAGTGCTGATATAACTGATGGGCAGCTGAGCAGCTGAACGTGCAACAGCCACAGATACAGGAGAATACTACGCCAGGCAGCTAAGTCCAGTATTTTAAGTACCACTGAGAATGTAAAAGATATTTCTTGGTTGCTGATTAACTCTAGGAACTTCTTGAGATGTGCATACGTGATCCTTTGCATGCAGCTACAAGCTTACTCTGCCTTCGCTCAGGACAGCCCATGTAGCTTCAGTAAGCACAGTGCCAGGTGAGCTACGGAGCTTGAGAAAGGGTTTACTGGCTCAGGGTCAGTGCTGCGCTGAGGTGCCCGCGTTACAGCCGGTAGCCTTCAAGTACAGGCAGAGCAGGCTTGTGTCTGCGAGGAACTGCATAGATACAGTCTCTGTGCACCAACGGCACTCTCCAGGTATCCATTTCTGCTTCTGGGCACACCCACAGATACCTAATTTTTGACAGTGCTGAATTTCTGGGTGTTTCGCTCATGTTTAATCCTGTTAAGTTTACACTCCCTGATTTATCTCACTTGTGTGGGCCTCACTGGACAGTGATTCTTGGGAGGAACCTTCAGTATCAGCGTGGTGCCTGACACAAACGAGGCAGACTGGCTAGTCGGCGTGAGAAGCAGCTTTTGCCGTCCAGCCTAGAATGTTTGTTGTTTTGGAGACTGAGTATCAAGGCCTGGGATTACAGGGTGAGTAGGTTAGCTCTGTATCACCTAAGAGAGTGCCTGAAACATCAGGTATGCACAAGCTGGGACAGGACTTCCTCAGCCCAATCTGTTAAAGCTGTATTACATTTACCATATTTACCTTATTACATTTATGTGAGCTATAAAACATTAAAAAAATTTATGGGGGAAGCAAACGTGAACTACTGTTTCCCTCACTCATGTTAGTGGTCTGCTTATTATAGAGTCACTCACTCACCTGTTCTTTCCACTGACTCGGTGATCAGGTGTTTCCCACAAAATGAAGCAGCTTCAGCAGGGGCCACAGAGGTACTGTGGTGTCAGTGCGCAGGAGAGGAAGGGAAGCAGGGGAAGCTTCATGTTTCATGTAGGACTTGATGTAGCAGACATGGTCTTAGAGTGATGCCTCCCTTGGTCCAGTGCATGAAAGATAGAATACCCTACTTGTACATCTCAGCACACTAAGATGTGCTGTGTGTGTCTAATTGCTTGGTATTTGGAATATTTAGGCAAACATTTTGAAAAAAATGTCAATTTGTTAAGGACTTGGTGAAAACCTGAACTATTCAGATTCTTCCTGATGAAAGCAAGCTTTAGTTTACAGTTTTGTGGCTAAGATGTCATGGTCTTTTTGTAGCTCTGGTCCGGGTCTTTGCCAAGGGTACAGTTGAGGCCACATTTCTATGATTCTATGTTCTATGATTCTATGATTTCATTTGTGAGATTTCCAAGAGACCAGGCCAGTTCTCTCCCCGTCTGGTGGCTTAGGTACCTTTTCTGTTCCAGTCTAGTGGAACCCTGAGTGCCCTGCTCAGAACTAGGGTTTGTACTGGACAGCAGGTCACTTGGGAATTATGTACTAACGATTAAAGTCTTTCTGCCTCCCAAAGTAATTTGTTTTTTTCATCCCATATGGGGGTGGAGATTCAGTGTGAAATTTTTCAGACTGAACAGATTCTAAAGTAATCCCTCCTGGAGTATAATGGATCACATGGCACTTGGAAATGACAGTAGATCATAGACATATGATGTGTTTAAATATGAGCAATCAGAAACTTGTGGATGCTGCTATAGATGTTCTGCCTTTGGGAACAACAATGGTAAGGAAGACCGCTATTTAAAGGAAATAAAAATGTTCTCCAGTGCCAGAAAAGTAAAAATCAACAAGCATCACAACCTAGTATATTCATCTGCTGCACTGAAGACATCTGCAAATAACTAAGCACTCAAATGCTCACTACCAATATCTGTTACCTCCTTGCAAATGTGACAGTTTTCTCTGCAAGTGTTTGTCAAGCTACCATGAGTTGCATTCATATTCCATATGGATACGTATTTTTTCTTTGTTTTCCTTTGACATTAATGCGCTGGCAGAGATTTCTAAGTAGTAAAGGAAGGAAATTAACTTACATTTGCTGGCTTGCTAAAGTAAATTAGCTACACTTTTGACTTTCTGTGGTTTTACTCTGAATGGGAGAAGCAATAAAAATGAAATAAGGCTAATCACTGTTGTTCCATGGTTTTCTCTGTGGTGTGTTAAGAGGAGAAGAACCCATAACGAAAACCCATGAGTTCATATCTGCTTAAAACAGGTCTCTAATTAGCTTCTATAATCGATCTCCCTGCTCTAGCAGGTGAACCAGGTAATTATCTTGTTTATACTCTAGGTGAGTCACAAAATGCTAGATAGCTTTCTCTGTATCTTTAAAAGATAATGCATTGTAACAAGTGTTCCCAATATGAATGAACTACTGTCATAACCCATACCATCTGCTTCACACACAGCAATGTGAGATCTCATTTTATTCTTTGTTACAAAGAGCTTCAGACATCAAAGAGCTGTCCCTTTGACCACTGTCTCAGTCAAAGGATTTTACCTAGACAAACCTTTATTTCCCATTATGATTTCAGTGCTGCAGCATATCAGGTGTCTCCTGGCATGAGGAGGGGGAATCCAGTCACCAGTGCTTTTTCTAAGGGCCAAATCTTGTCACTGTTCACTTCCCATGGGCCTTTTGAGTAGCACAGCAACTCCAAACCCACCGGTTAATTAGGGGTTAGTTACTTAGGGCCTGAGGCTTTGCAGACAGACCGTGGCACACTATACAATGTATGGCTTTTATTCAGTATGTTGTGGCTCTCACCTTCCAGAAGGTGAAGTATAGATATGTTGGTTAAATGCATGGTTAGAATTAACTCACATAGCACTATTTCAGTATGTTTAATTGCTCATAGAAAATCCCTAAATCTCACACATTTTGTGTCTTCTCTATTCTCATGTTATTCAATCTGTGCTTTATTTACATAATATAGATATTTCTCTTCCTTGTAGGTTGTCTTACAGTAAGCTTTACAAAGTATACAAAGGAATAATCCCTTCTGACAACCTTTAAAGGATCACAGCCATATTTGAAGCCTATGACCAGTAGCACTAATAATGGTATATTTGCAAAGAAAAGACACACAGTGCAGTTCTTCCTAGTATAATGTGCAAGTCTTTCATCTTTTTTGTACTAGAGAAGAGGCTTCTTGCTTGTGTTGAATGGCTGAAATATGAGACTACGTGTTTTCTGTAATCATTAAAACAATGGTGTTCCAGCTTCTCCCCAAGCTAAACATAATCCTGTCGTGGGCATGCCCCTTTTCCACTTCTTCTTGATAGCTGAATTTAAAATTCCCATAAATAAGGTCTTTTTTTTTTTTTTTCCATTTTTTTCATAGACTTGTCCCTAGCAAATTTAGTTTCAAGGTCTTTTATTTCTGTTTCTAAAGTAATTATCCTCTGGGCCTCTTCCTTTCTTCCTGGTATGATGCTAGACTAATTATTCTTCTCCTAATGAATGCCTGAAATGGATCCCATATGGTGGCATATGTGCCTTCAGATGGAAGCTTCGTTTGAATAAAATAAGGAAATTCTTCTCTTGGGGCTTTCTTAAATTTTTCATTCTGTAACAATGATGAGTGAAATCTGTGTCTTGGGGATAGAAGCAGCCAACTTGCTTTCTATTACACTTTGAGCTGTCTCTAAACTGGAGATTTCCATGACTCTCTCTCGCACAACGTCCATCCGTAGCTATGAACTCTTACACTACATTGTCACAAAGAATTCTTGAATGACTTGAAGCATCATTACATTTGATCTGAAAGCCATTTTTGTTGCCCCCAAAAATACCATGTACACCATTATTTCCCTTACAGAAGTTCTTTGTCACCTTTCTCCCCGCAGAGGTACCCTGCAGCATGTGGTGGCCTTTTTTCTTGCCTTAGGGTTCAAGCCACACAGTAACTTTTCTATACAGTTACCTAAGAAATACGAGACTAATCCCAGTCTGTTTCTTTGTGCAAGATGACTTGAACCCATAGTTTCCAGAAGAATTATTTATCTACCAGGTTACTCAGTATTCTGTGGTGCATGCCAGTCTTGGTGTCTTTCTAAGAACAAATATATTAAATATGTAAATGTAAAATGGGGGTTTTGAGGTCTCAGCACTGTAAGCCCTGCATTGGCAGTGACAGCACCAGAAGGAGTAGTTGCTACCTATTTTGGGAAATGCAGTGTAAACTTATACTGCACTTGGATTCCAATCACCTTTAACAAGTATTGTTAAAACACCCAATGAAACCTTGCACTACCTTTTTACCTTTCTCTGACAGTGTAGAAAAGTTATAATTACAAATTATTATTTATATTGTGGAAGACTGTAGAAATCCATGGATGTGTATAGCTTTGTGATGAGAACTGCACAATAGAGAGTTTAAACATTTTACAGGCTTTAAAATCAGGTAAAAATAGGGTTACTGATGCTTATTTTTGCAAACATAAGTAAAACAAGTCACACAGATGCACTAAGCTTACCTCAAACAAAATAAAATGAGACATCCCAGCTCTGCCATCCAAACTGTTAGCAAATTTGTTAGTAACAAAGGCTTTTTGTTGCTTAAGATCCATAATTTTTCTATAGATTTAATTCTTCCTTCCTTCCCTTCCTCCATCTTTATTTCCTTTTCGTTTCTTTCTTCCTTCCTTTTTTTCTGTAACGCTTAATGCTTTATTTATGGAAATTTCTGAGATGTCATTTTGTTCTTAAACTGAAAATATTTTTACATATATTATTTATACATATACATGTCCAGTCTAAACCTCCCCTGGCACAACTTGAGACCATTTCCTTGTGTCCTATCCCAGGAAAGAGACCGACACCTCCTTGCTGCAGCCTCCTTTCAAGCAAGAGAGCCATGAGGTCTCCCCTCAGCCTCCTCCCAGCTCCCTCAGGTGCTCCTCACAAGTCTTGTTTTCTTGTTCCTTCACCAGCTTCGTTGCTGTCCTCTGCACGCACTCGAGCAACTCAATGTCCTTCTGGTAGTGAGGGGCCCAAAACTGAACACAGTCCTGGAGGTGCGGCCTCACCAGTGCTGAGTACAGGGGGACAACCACTTCCCTAGCCCTGCTGGCCACACTGTGTCTGATGCAGGCCAGGATGCCATTGGCCTTTTGGCCGCCTGGGCACACTGCTGGCTCACGTTCAGCCGGCTGGCAACCAGCACCCCTGGGTCCTTTTCTGCTGGGCAACTTTCCAGCCACAATTCCCCCAGCCTGTATCGCCGCACCGAGTTGTTATGACCCAAGTGAGCACCCGGCACGTAGCCTTGTTGAATGCCCTGCGACTGGACTCAGCCCCTCAATGTAGCCTATCCAGATCCCTCTGCAGAGCCTTCCTACCCCAAGCAGATCATCAGCCCCTCCTGACTTGGTGTGGCCTGCAAATTAATGGCCTGAATGAGTCTGAAACAGGGCTGTGATTTGGTACTGCTGCACAAAGGCTGTGCCATAACTGAGGTATTTGTAGAGAAGTGAAAGTGAAATGTTGTTTAAAAAAACACCAAGTCTGCATAAACTTAGCAGTGTAGCACTTGAGTCTTACTAATTGCTTGTGAAAACATAATCATTTTATCTTGTGTATGTATTTGTTCTCGCTGTCAGAGACACAATGGGGAAATACTGCATTGATTTTTGTTAGAACATTTGATCCCAAGTTGATAAAGAAAAGGACAGTAACTAATTGTGCCACTATTAATATTGAGTACTACTTGGATTTAAAAAAGACCTCCAGAAATGTATGAACCTGCAGTCAGGGAGAATGTTAGAACAGGAAAAAATGCCTGGCTTTGAGAAGTACTACAAGGTCTTAGTTTCTGTTTAAATGGAAGGAGTGTTTGCCTGGGTGGTCTCATCTTGAGAATATCAAGCCAACAGCTTTGCAAAACACATACTGTACTTCTGTGAATAAGCTTATTTCTGACTTGCTGGCATTTTCTTGTTTTGTTTTCTCTTCTATGAATGAATAATTGTTAGCATTCCAATAACCCAGCTCAGGCTTTAAAATAACAAACCACCAAACAGACTTTAGCTCCTCTAACAGTCGGTAAGCTTGCACAGTCTTGTAAGGCATAATACTTGATTTGGATTTGTTCTATTTTGCTCCATTTTGTCCTATTCTGTACAGAATTTTCTGATATACTTGTGAAGATTTCTAACAGACCAAACCTGGAAGAGTCCCCAGTGATCTGTTCAATAGCTCGTGTCCTCTACCTGACTTTCAATCACTCACTACAAATAACCAAGGGAACATAAACCATTTTAGGGGATAATAATTTATCTTTTGCAGAACAGTTGGTTTCTTTTCTTTCACTGGCTCAATGCAGTGACCATACAGAATACTTAATTCATAGTTCAGACAGCAGTTTCTTGTTCAGCTTTCTTATTAAAGTCACAGTGCCATTTTCTGACAGGGCAGTATTTGCACATAGAAGCTTGATGAAAGGCCAGCAATCAACAGGGTTAGGGGAAAGGGTCATTTCTTATGCATATCACGATACCGGTTGTTTTCCCTGCTGGAAGTTGCTTCTGAACACCCACTTCAACAAGATATGCTGCTGAAGGTAATAAATAACTCTGGGAATCTGGGAAGCTGTAGCTTTTCTTAGAAAAACAAAGCCAAAGTTTTCAGTGTTGGCTACTTAAAGTTAAGCCCCTAAATTCATTGTTAAGTACCCAAAACAAATTGCTATGGTGATGAAAAATTCCACTTACCCACAGATCTAATTTTGACAACGTGAGCTGTGAGTACTCAGAGCTTTGCAGAAGCAGACCACTTTGATCTATGTAATCAGATATGGCATTTTGTCTCTACTTAAATCTATCCAGGAGCTATGTTTCAGGAATATCATTCCAGCAATATCAAGTACAAGACACTGTCATTTTCTTGATGACATTAGAAACTTTCTGTTCTCTTCCCAAGACAGAGTTTTGTTCACTCACTGAGCCCTAGAGTCAGGAATTTCAGTAGTTTGGTGTATCAAGGGGACAGGTGCAAACTCAGCAATACTCACATACTTCATGGTACCAGTTCTGACCCAACATTTTGGGGCCAGAATTAGGGAGCTATAAAGGCATTCAAAGTGCACCTAGATGTCTGGAGTGGTTTATGGAAATACTTAAGCATTAAGCATAAGGTAAGCTAGGGAGCTGGATTCCATTGCCTTTCAGCGGGAGCTAATTGCCTAGTCTGCTCCATCCGTTTTGAAAATGCTGTGGGGGCAGGAATCAGAAGAGACATCTGGATATTCATACTGCTGGTACATCTGATGCTGCAGGAGAAAATCTCAAAAGCCAACCAATCAAGTTCTCTTGAAAGCTGGGTACTAGTTTCACCCTCCTGCCTCCTGTCAGGAACCCACAGTAGTTAGTTAAGTCTCTTCATACGGAATTGGCATAACCTTGCTGCCAGATAGAAAATATCTAGCATCCAGGCAAAACTTACTTCTTAGCACTTGAGAAGGGTATATCTGCCATCATTATATACCTACATCCCTTTAGGAGTCCTGACTCCTGTGCTTTCTATCATCAAAAACCAACAGCCTATGCATTGGAGTTGCTTTGCCCACTGCAGGTGTAGTAGGTCATGGAGGGAGAGTGTAATCACCTGCATCAAATAAAACTCTGATATGATATGATAAAGACAAAAAGAAAAACTGTTCCACAAATTTGATGTTTTTATTTTCTAATGTCCTGGGTGTTATAAGCCCAGGAAGGGAAAGCAATGAAGAGTGTCCTACTGTTTACCAATTCCACTTCATTTAATAGCAATCTAATATAGCAACATAATTATACTGTACTAATAATTCTGCAAAGTCATGAGCTCTTTTACAGCTCTGTAGCTCCAATATATTCTTTTAAATTTTACAATTTCTTTCCCTTAATCGGTCATCTGGTGCGTGTTGTCACCTGGTAAGAAGCATACAAAGAAGCAAAGAATTTTGAAAAGCTCCAAGCAGTACTCTCAAGCACCCTTGCAGATTTTCTTTGTCTGACACTTTATATTTAAAAATTAATCCAGAGCACCCCCACAAAAAATCTATTTTACTTGTTTAACAAAATGGAGTATTGATTTGCCAAAGCCTAAACAAAGCAGCCTACATGATTCATTGATCAAGAATTTGGGCTCAGTCCATGTGATCATTAACTTCTTTGTCAGATGCATTCATTTATTCATAAGCTTTGTTTATGGCAGGCCTCTTTTACAGACTTGTTTCAAAATAACAAAACCCAAATGCCTTGTCAACCTTCCATATCACTGAATACAGAAGACAAAACAGAAGGTGCTATCAGCTTCAAAGATTATATGAGCCTTTTGAAGAGTCCAGGAACTCTGGAGGCTTTCATATAAGTCCAGGCTTCAGTATGATTTCGGAACTGTATATCACGAGAATAAAATTCTCCAAAGAAAGAACCCCCTTGTGCTGCCATGGGGGGAACCTAACCAAATTTGAGGAAGTCAGTAGCTGAACTATCAGGAGCTCCAGACACCTTTGCAACATTGTTCAGGAAATGCTGCTTGCATGACCTAAAGCCATTTTTTTGATGGACAATTGTTGCAATAAAATATGCTTGCTGGAAACTTCAGATGCACAGTTTGAAGGATTATAAAACAGGATCTGGTTAAAACCCGTGGCTTAATCACAAGTCAAAAACTTTCAGCTGTTTCTCAGTACATTCTCTCTGGTTTAAAGCAAGCAAGGCAACAACAGGCAAAAGAGTTCTGAATTCTCTTTTTTTGAATGTGGCATTGTTTTAAGTTCCAGACTTCACTGTGCTGTATAGCTTAATAGTAGGCAGGAGATACTAACAATGAAAAATGAGTCCTCATAATCAATATCTGAGTATTTGCTGCACTTCATTAATCCTGTATCAAAGAGTAACATCACAGTCATGAAGAAGTTATTACAGGGTAACGTAGGGTATGAGCTTACATTGAGTTAAACACTCTGTGGTAACAGGCAGGGTTCAACATCTTCCCTGAAACACACACAAGGTAGGTGACCCCTCAGCAGAAGATGGATAAGCTCCGCTGCCTCTGCCGCAAGGTGCTGTGGGTTAAAAGCATGCTCAGAGACAGTTACCTCAAAAGAGCTGGCATGTTCACTCACTTAGCTTGTCGTAATTTCGCTCTAAGCCTATCTCCGTAGCGTGCAGCTGTCAACCTTTTAACATCAAAAATGAAAATAGTGGGAAAAGAAGATGAAACAGTTTGTGATTTTTTTGGTCTTGTTTAAAGAAAGAATAAAGTAGTCTCACTCTCAGTAATTTATACAACTGAAGTCTAATTTACATGTTGGATGGGCTATAATGCAGACTGGAATACTTTCTGACTTCAGTAGCTTAGGTATCTCTGTGGATGTGGAATTAAGTCTTTCTGTGTTTCCACTAATTCTTGCAAAGAGAGTAAATCTTTGTTTGCTTGTTTATGGCAGGCCTCTTTTACAGGCTTGTAAAATCCCACTAGGGATTTTCCCTAGCCCAAGCCCACAGGCTTGTAGAAATCCCACTATCTGAATCAGGACATCACAGAATAAATAGCATAAAGTACCACTGCAGTAGGAAATACAGGTCTCATCCAGAACTCTGACATTTTTCACAGATTTTATGCACTGGATTTTGGATTAGACAACACATACGTAGTTGGTACATAGTTGTGGTGATATGGACTGAGAATTTAATAGCTCAGTATTTATATATTTGGGTGGGAGAAATGAACTTTCAAGTGTCCTTCCATGATGGACATCCATCTGAAACCTCAGTGACACATTCTCTCTCAGAAAATTTTGGGGCCTGCAAGCTCAAACAGGCTGATTACACCATATTCTTTATCAGATATAGGCTGATTTTAGACATAAGTCTGGAATAAGCGCTGATTTTGTGCCAACAATGAAACAGAAAGCAGACTCACAATTTGCCTGAAGCAAAGTTCTTGCACAGTCTGTTCTATTATCACTACAAGTCACAAACCTTTTCTGCAGTGAGATCACATTACAAATATTTTTATGCTCTGCAACACTCATTTGACTTAACTTTTTTTCTTAAATTCAGACTCTATTTATGTTTGGACAGAGACAGTCATTTATTATATGCAAAAAATAAGATCATGAATATGTACAATGTATTCTCTGCCTATACAAAATGTATACACACACATATATCTGCTAAAGCAGACTCAGAGAACAGAAAAAAGAAATTAAAACATTTGCTTAATACTAACGTTATATATGTATATATACTTGTTTCTGTTTGCAAAATATTTGCATTATGTTTTCTTTCAATTATAGACTGAATATGTACCACAAGGAATAGGCTTTAAATGGATGCACAATAGCTGGCTCCAATGGATAATTTCATTTAGGCACAGAATTACGAAGTAGCCATTTTTAACTTCAACTAGATTACACATTTACTAAACCTTCCATAAATTCATCATTTGGCTGAGTCACATTGAGAATTGTTTTAGATAAATCTATGTGAAAATTAAATTTAAGTTGAAAAGTAGCAGGAAAAAGATGTATAGTAAGTACTTCATTTGTTGTAATAGGACTATTTGGAAGGAATACAAATGCACTTCAAATTGTAAAGAGCATAATTATTTTTCTGCAGAAGCAGAATGAAATAGAGCAGCTTCTGCCTATATAATATTTGATATGAATTATCCTCATAAAATTCAAGTTGTATGTTTTAAATTAAGTCTTTTCTTGGTGTAAAGTAAGTTTCCAAATGACTTCTCCATTTCTTTGTTTCATTAAAATGGCCAAAAAGAACATAGGAGTTGTTTTAGCTTGTTGGACCTGTACTTCAGCTTCTCCCTCGTACTACATTTGGCAGTGGACACTAACAGATGTTTCACAGAAATTCCAAAAACCTATTTATTATCAAAACCTGAGGGGCAGTCACAAAGGGCATGGGCAAAACCCTAAACCTGAAAGGACCTTACAGAGGTCACCTAATCCATCACCCTGCCCTGGATTATTGATCCAACAAGAGGGGAAATTTCATTCTAACCCCGAAACAAAATTCTATTCTCAGGGTCTGCTTCTCTTTCTCTCTTATCTAACAAAACTGTAGATGTGCATGTTATCCATATAACGTCTAATCCTTTAAAAATCCTATCTAGGATTAGTGTATTGTAGATGACTGCAAAAGATCTGGAGTGCCATGTAATCATTTATTGCTAATAGATGACTGCTGGGATTCTGAGACATTTTGTATCGCTTGGGTTTGGTTGGGAATATCAGCAGGAAGGAGGATATCGTTCCAGACAGCCATCCATCAAGCGACACTAAGGAGCTGCTAAGAAACGACGTCAGAACTGTTAACGTTAATGACGCTACGTCCTTTTCCAGACAGCCTACGAAACTTGTTCTGGCAAGAAATGATTAAGGACTCCCCCAGCAAACATCCAAAAAAAAAAAAAAAAGAAAAACAAAGTAAGTTTAAAAAGAGAGAGGGTTTTAAGAGAAGAGAGAGGGGGGCCAGTCTTTGCCACACAGTGGAGCACTGAACAACTGTGCAGGAGCTGGTTCCAGAACGTAAAGCAGTATGTTTACATCAACATGGTGCTGGGCTGCCTGATGTGTGCTGCTGAGAGGCAGATGGGCTTAGCTCAGAGCTAGCTCTGTGCTACCGCAGCAATACGGCAGTCAGAGTTTGAACCAGTCTCCTCAGTGCCACACCGTGCTGTCTGACAGTACCAGCTCAGGCGGACATTTCATCTGCCGCTTGGTCCTCTGTGAAGTCTGCTGCAGGGGAACCAGAATAATGAATTTAGGATAGCTGAAAAAGCTACCCCTACTTGATCTACCAGCTCCCTTCCAACGCTTAAACCAGCGTTTACAAGCCTCCCCTCCAATTTTCTTTCCTTTTTTCTTTTTATCTTTAAAGATTTATGCCCACAGCCAAATGCCAAATAAAGAATGCTTTCATTCTAAAAATGTTTTTCTGGCACTGACCACACACAGACTTCTGTATGAAGTTTAACCTGCAGGGTAAAAGTGATGAGTATCCTATGTATCATAGCCCAGGCATGATCTAAAAATGAAACAACTGTACATTCCTCTCCAAGGAGCCCTAATAGCCAGGGGGATGCACTGGACAAGGGAGACACAGATGTAGCTAACTGTGTAACCACGACACTGTGCCATGAATGACAATGGGCAATTATCCTGTATGTTAATAAACTGTTGGCTTTTGGGGGTTTGAGGTGCACTGCCTTTCTAATTCACTGAACATCCTTTTGTTACCATAAGAAAGTTTAAACAAGAATTTTTGTTTTACCATGTCTGTGTCACTCATAATTTTGTATAATTCCACCATCTTCACCTTCCTTTATCACAATTATGTTATTTACCCATTTTGAGACAGTTCTGATCTCAGTGTCTATGGATCATGACATTTCTGTGGTTGGATACAGCGTTAAAGAAATATTGTTCAGGTTCTTTTCTTAAGAGAGACGAGACTAAACTCTTCAGAGACTTTGGTTTAAAAATAAACTCGTGCCAAAGAAAATGCATGCATTAAATGCCTACTTTATAAAATAAGTTACTGCCTTTGGAAAAGAAACAAATGCAAATTCTAGTTACTGTGCTTGAAAGAGGTGACAAGAAGAAGTGCCAGCATCTTGGCTCGTGTAGCTGCTTTATTGTCACAAATTGTTAGTTACATTTGAAAATTATGGATCTCTCTCATTGTGGAAGTTGTGTCTGCCAGTTGGTGCCTGTACACTAGAGTGGGTTTACCCAATTAGCAGAATTTCCCATGCAGGACCCAGAATAGCTGTGCATGCATCCTAAACGTTACCACAGCTGAGGTTCATCCTGGGACTCTGGTGGTCTGGAAACAACTGCTTTACCAGGTGAGCTAAATGCAGGACAAGCTGTACAAAGCATGTCTCAGTGGAAGTCAGCCTTGGCACGTCTCATCTAGCTATATTTGCCTATAGTCCTCTCTGACAGATGTAGTCTGCCTCAATCACAAACAAACTGTGCAGCAGACAGAACAGTATTTTTAACCCAGAGCACTCGTGAAACGAAACAGGTCATGGAAACAATGACAAGCAAGTGCTATTTGTAATCTTCATCATTGGCCATCTCAAGCTATTTGCATCTCTCTTCTGGCACTCACCCAAGCGTAACTCACCTTATGAAGAGCTGTGTACTATTCAAACCGCATCTAAGGCTCGCACTAAGATGGTGGGAGTGCCACCAGGTAACTGCTTTATGGAAAAAACATCTGAGAGACTTAGGAGGCCAATTTCATGTAAGAGTTCAAAGTGAAAGAAGAGGCGTGAGTGGAAATAGCATTCCTGAGAAAACGCAACTGCAGTTCTCTGTGTGCCACTGGATTCAACTGCATGTTACCTACTTTGGGCTTCATTAAGCAGTGGTAACCTTGTATTTGCTAAGTACCCCAGCGATAATGCAGGGCCATGGACCTTTCCATGCCTTTTTGCCTTGTTGCTGTATATAGATTTCTGCACCTTTCTAGAGCAGGTAAGTAGACATAGCACATTTTAATTGAGCGACAATCTAGAGATTATACTGAACTCAGCTAAAAGCTGTTATGGCAGAACCCATTATAGAATAATACATAGCAATAAACTATAACAAAAGCATGAAGTATCTATCACCTTTATAAGTAGATGGACAGAATGTAATCACTAAAAATAAAAAGAAAAGAAAAAAAAGATGAACCTTCCCCTAGCTGTAGATGGCAATTCCTTTTAAACAGGAGGCAGGTTCTGCAGATAAATTTCTGTTTCTCTAGTAGACAGTAGAAATGTTCACTATCTTTATAAGGAGAAACAAAGTCACTGTAGCCCTCCTAATCAGGGTTTTGATGATCTACAGATCATGGCAGGCACTGCTTTATTAATTAGTCCCCAGTTAACACAAACAGCTTTGTTCATAGAACCATTCCAATAATAAGTAAGTGCTGGGAAACTGCTAAACTTAATCAATATCCGTGAGTTATTTTAAAGGCTTGAGGAGCATC
This sequence comes from Anseranas semipalmata, assembly GCA_013399115.1. Lineage (NCBI taxonomy): Eukaryota > Metazoa > Chordata > Aves > Anseriformes > Anseranatidae > Anseranas > Anseranas semipalmata. The sequence goes on from VXAA01000243.1 coordinate 3,844,570, forward strand.
CAAATATGCTTATATTACTTTGAAAAAATGTGATTAATTTTATTTTAATTGATTGTAACCTCTGTAAGGCATTCATGTTCTAAATATTTACTTTTTAATATTTTTTCTGTAAAATTAATTTCTGCTTTATCAATGTATACAGTATGAAGTAAGTCCTATCCTGTAATGATATTAGTGCAAAGGAGTGTAAAAGGCTTATGTAGTTGACCTTGAAATAACATATTTTTGTATTGTGCGTGACTCTTCAAAACTTCTTTTTTTTCTTCTTTAAAAATATATTTAGCTTTTTCTGATACTTCTGGAAAAAAAAGTCTCTAATTTTTCCTTTAAAAGAGAAAAAATAGATTTTGTTTTTTTAGTGAGGATAAATATAAAACAGGATATAAAACATTTTGATTGAACAAAATGATATATAATGCAATTACTATGTAATTTATTAAGGTATTCTGGGAGGAGGGGAAAGGTTTTGCTGCTCAAAACATTTCCCTTTTGTTCTTCCCTAATTTTTCCCTCGAATGTTTTTGTGGTTAAGATACCAAACGAAGCCATTCATTATTCACCCACATCTAGATATGGATGCTCTGGATGCAAGCTAGGACCCTCATTTTAAACAGATCTTAGTTGTTCTATACTTTTCATTAGTGAACAGTTGCATTTGTTATGTTTTGAAGAGTCGCTGCTAACTTTTTACATGCCCCACATCTCGTTTTATCTAAAATGTGGGCTCTAAATGAGCACTTCCATTTGTGGCATCTGTTGTGTTTCCCACTCCAGCCACCCTGTATGTGCCTCCTGCTGGGAGAACCTGAGCTGACACAGTTGCTGCTGGCAGTGTCACTGTCTGCTTTTCATCCAGAAAAATGAGTTCTGTGTCTTAAACACCCTAAAGGAGGCTGAATTGGATGTTTTGTGTCATTCTGCATTTTACTCAACCAGCAAAGGTTTCTCCTTCTCTATTCCCTTCATACTAGCGAGCATGTTACTCAATAGCTGTATTTCTGAAAGGCTCTCATGGGAAACAGGGTGAATGAGATCAATGCAAAATTGCAAAACTCTGGGATCCAGCATACTAGAAGCATTGATTTTACTAGGAAAATGATAAGCTGAGTTACATGTCATTTTCAGCACCGTTCCTGTTGTAAACTTTCTTATTTAAGGACTTAAGATAAAAAGGGCTTCTGGATGCATTCGATGTTTAAAAGAACGAGGCTTTAGCAACATAGATTGAACATTATGGGGACCTGAACAGTGAGTGAGATTTACTCCTGTATATAACAGTGACCAAGTTCCATAACAATCAATCCCTTATACACTTAGGGTATAAACAGCACCTGCTAGGGAGTAAACAGAAGCAAGAACTGAATTTAAATGTTAGTATATTTAAGTATAGACCAAAACAATGATTACCTGCAGTTTTTGGAGACATGCAAACCTTCATTGTGGTCAGACACTACTGACGGAAAACAGAATATCAAAGATTTTGTGCTGTACTCCTTCAGCGTGAATTTGAGGACCCATGAATTTTAAAGCATCTTTGCTTTGTGAAAGAACTTATTGAGCTGTCTGACCATAATTTGTTCAACAGTCTGTGCTCTCCCACCTTCTTGGAGTCTATGAAAGGACAGGAGTGATCAGTGCATTAACCACTTGGTTCTAGAAGCTTCGTAAGGTACTTCCCACCAGCTGAGCTGCCATAAGGACAAGTGCACGTGTGTGCTCTGCCCCCTCCCCAGGTAAAATGCAACAGCCTGTTCCTTGGAGGTTTTCCCTACGCTGCAGTAGTTCAAAAGCAGGGAAGGCTATTAGCAAGCACACGGGCTGTTACTAACAGCTACAAGATTCAGTAGGCACACAGTAACTTCTCAGGCCAGTGTAGCTCAGTTAAATGAACTACAGTTAAATGTCTGAGCCCCGTGTCTGGTTTTGGAAATCTACGTCTTACTGTGGAAACCTGTTCTCCCCACAGCAACAACAACAAAAACAACAACAACACACCCTAACAACCCAAAACAGATTAAAGAAGCCTTCATGTTTCTCAAACCTATTAAATGCTGTTGTTCTCAGTTCACTCAAATTAATTTGAAGCACCTTGGCACATTTAAAGGGAATAAAAAGAGATTGCAGGTTTGAGCTCTGATACACTTGACATATTTTGCTGTGATAGGGAGGTTTTGCTTCACAGAAGTTTAATTGCCCCTCATGCAACACCGAGGATAGACTTTCTAGGTCAAGGTCAAGATTCATAGGTGGCGAATAAAAGAGCCTTTCTCTGAATTAGTTCTTGCCCTAAAGACAATAAAATATTTTTCTGGAGCCCACATGGGAATGCTATTGCAAAGACCAGATCCTATTTTCTCTGTTAGTACTAAAGAAAAAAATTGTTTCAGCACAAAATGTTCATTTTTAATTTCATGAGAACTTTAAAATGTGGTATTAGAGGAATACAAGAGTGACAAGAAGCGATAACTCTTTCTATCCAGTTCTCAGAACACAGCAGAGTGCAGGAGGTCTGTTTTGAATTAATTCCCGTGTTTTAGGGAATCTGAACCTATATTTTTCCTCCCTCCCAGGAAAGTGTCCTAACCATGAGCTTAGACTCTAAAGGGGTGCACCTGTTCCCTAATTAGTATGTCATGCAAAATAAACTCTTTCCCTAAAAAGACTGAGAAAAACACTCTCTCACATACTTACAGATACACACATGGTGCAACATACAGTGGTGATGAAGCACTCTCTAGAAAGACAGATAAGGATTTAAATTTGAATTTCAATTCCCTGGATAGAAGAAGCTGTGAACTGAAGTACTCTACCTCTTCAGTGAGTAGTTTAGCTACTGAGATAAATGAGGGGAGAAGAGGAAACAGCTACTTTTTAGCCATCTGTTTAAAAGAAGGAAATTTTACATTTATTTTTATCAAAAGAAACCCTGAAAGATGGTTAGCATTTCCCCCTACCTTAAGTCCACAGAAGGGGAGGTGTTATTTAAGACATACCTAGGTATACCTTATACCATAAGTTTCCAAATGGGTACCTTAGATAGCCCTCTGCACATGCTTGCTTTTGGACTCTGGTTCTTTATGCTCTCCATAAAAGCTAGACGGAAAAGGAAAAAAACAAAAACAAATTCTTTGTTCACAATTCTTCATGAACAAAGTTTGGTTTTGGCTAATACTAATATGGAATGTGGTTAGGTGTCTTCTGAAAAGAAGGCAGCTTAAAGTCTTTTGAACATTATACACTAGCTACTGCGAATGAAAGTACAGACGTGATGGCTGATTCAGAAGAAAAGTTTATTTTCCATATTAGGTTCTAATTCTAAAATTGCGTAGATTTAGATGTTGCCTTGCACTTGCATAAGGCCCCAGTTCTGGGGTCACTATGCATATAGGATTGCTCGAGTAAGAATATATAGTAAATGTATTCATTGTATTTCTTCTTGTACAGAAAATTTTTATGACACTTAAGACCAAATAAGATGTTTTTTCTTCTCTTGATGCAATTCCTTTAAATACCAGAAAACACAATGTTCACTGAGTACCATATTTGTGTAAAATGCGGTATCATTATTGTCACAGAACAAAATGTCAACTAAAGTAATTGTATAGCCTTTGAATAAATACAGGGCTTGCTATTTTCTCATATCACTTAGTATAATTGTTCATCCTCCTTAGCTAGAAGCAGAACGTAAATGCTTATGAAGCCCTAATACAATCTTACTGAAAAAATGCATTTACTCTCAGTTTGGTAACAGTGTCAAGTTATGAAAGTATATAAAAAGAACTTATATTTGGGCTAGGTTGCCAGAAGTGTCTTCCTGAAAATCTAAGAGAATTTCACCTAAGTGTGCTTAGTGCTTGTGAAGAGGTAGAGGGGAGTACAGAGTTGGAGCTCAAGTCATCTGTTATGTCTGGAAGGTCAGTGTGTTCTACCGACAGTCAGTGCCAAACTGAAACCAAAGGATAAGAGACAAAGGCAGTCTCTCACTGTCTGATGAGCTACTCATTGGAGGACTGTCCCTCCCCGCCCCCCCCCCAGTACTTTTTTTCCAAAGCCCCATATAAATACCATCTAGAAGTGTTACTACAACTAACTTTATTCCTTTGTAACAGATGGAGAATCTTAGGCATTTTATGGAAATAGCACAGCTACAACTTGCCATCAGTTCAGCCAGCAGTCAAGCAATGAATGGAGCTGAGTTCTGCAAAGTCTGTCCAGAAATATATCTGCTAGATTGCTCTACCCCTGAATGAGAAGCTTGCCTTGCTTTTCCTGCTGAGATTTGATCTGGGACCAACTAGCAACTGCAGTAGTTTCCAGTAGGTAATATTTTTCACTAGACTAGAGTCAGTGACTTACAAATGAGAACCTTTTTATTCCATAATAGAACAAAAGGCATTATTTCCTGGGAAACACAATCTGTGCATTTATCTATTTAGTGTGTTTACTTGGATTTTGTATTTAGATAAAAGAGGCATTTCAATTTTATGGCATATCTGCGGCATGGTATGTTGAACTCTCAAAATTTAATCATGTGCTAGTCATGCTTTGTGTCTGGTTAAAGACGACAGGTTTTAATAGTTTAGAATTAAAGGACAAAGATTAAGTTACTATTGATAGTTTCTTGGCACCATAAGACCTCTACCTATTGAAGAAACACTTTGAATGTTCACTGGAATCTCAATAACTTGCCCTAATGGTTGGAAGATTCACAGAAAATTAGAGTCCTAAATATTACTGAGAAAAAGCTATTTACTTGGGAGGAAGTTTTCAAAGATAGAAATTGAGAGACTGGTATCTCTCTTCTAACTCCTTCTGTTTCCTGTTGTCTTCATTGACAGATAATCTCAAATGGACTTTGTATGAAGCTGATGGTGGACAAAGGTAAGTTTTAACTTTTTATGATACTGTTTCAACTATAGTGATTATTACTTGACATATGTCATGAAAATAATGAAGTCTGTACTGAGCTTTTTCATTTTACTGATTACTGGGGAAGCACAGGCTTGCTGTGTGGGTTTGCATGTTCATATGGATTATGCAAAAATAATATCAGCAGGCTTCATTTCAGTGTTTTAGTAAATGCTGTAAAGCAGCTACTGGAATACTCAAATTAGACCAGATGTCATAATGCCAAACTCTCATCCCAGCAGAGTACAACATTAAAAAAATGGTTACTTTTGTTTTTAATTTACCACTCTATGGATGAGAAGTCCCATCTGCTTACTTTATTTTTAAATGAAAACATAAATGTTGTCCTGTGGTGACATTAGGCTAGATACTACGTAGAGACAAGAGACTCCAAGCAGTTAAAATTTACATTTAACAAATATGTTTTCTTACATGCAACCATCTGCATGATAAAACCAACGAATAAGTTTGTGAAGCTAGTGTAAACAGGATTCAAAGTGACCCATTTTTATGCCACTGTGGGAATAAGAATTACCGAATTTTAAGAAAGCTAGAACCATAACTTTTCCTATGGCAGAAGTCTGGTCACACTGGATAAAGTGAGAATCAACTGCTGGAAAGATTAGATCTGAAGATGGTAGCAATTCAGCATGGCTACAAGCATATAGCGTTCGAAAGATTTCCCAAGACTTCAGAACCACCTATAAAATCTTAAGTGTGCCTCTGATTCTATGTCCATGGGAGTTCTGGTTTCACAACCCAACGTTGTGAAAAGCATGCTGAACACAACAGAGAAATGAAGAGATGTACTATTTCCAGTTTGAAAGGTAAGGGGAAAATCAGTGGCAAATTTTGCCCGAGCTGAGGCTTCAGGGGTTGAACTGCTCTCTCTCCTTACAGAAACATGGAGACTGTTTCAGTGGTGTATTTGCCAGTGACACTTGATAAACTTGCCATGATGAACTGTGGCTTTTTAACCGTCTAAGATTCTTGGATATTGGTGCTTTCTTCTATTTAGATTAACTACTAGGCTCAATTGAAGATTGAGTCTGTTTTCCACATATAAATTAAAATCAGCTCATGCTGACAGAGAGAACCCCACGTGTTTCAAATGTTTGTCTGCATCCATATACAAACTTCATCATGCATATACATCAAGAGCCTCATTTTATATTTCTTACTCATTCCAGCGTTTCCCTCCAAACTGGCAGGAGCATTCTGCATTCCAAGCACTGGGCTCTGGGCAGGTGCCGGCAGAGGCCGTAACTGCGGCAGTTCCCTGAACCCGGCTCCAGCAGAAGCTGCCCTGCCTCCCTCAGCCTGCTGGGCTGCTGCCCACCCAGGGAGACCGATCAAGAGAAGGGTAAGCTTCATCACCTGCTGAACTGATGTTTGGCTATCGTGGAAAGGTTTAAAAGACCAAAAACCAAGACCATAGTAAAAACTGTTGGGTTAAGCATGGCACGGGAGTCTAGTTAACACCCACGGATTGTGGATTCTGATAAATTCGTCTGCACTCCTGATTGAAATGTAAGTATAAATCCCCCTTATAATTTAAGCTGAGTATTAAATGAATGACCTGAGAAAGGACTGACTTTTGCCATATATAAAGATATCACACATTTTGGCCACAAACTAACATCTGGTGCACTGAACTATCTTGCAATATCTTGAACATAATGTGCAAAATAGAAAGCAGTGGTGACATCAACAATCAGGTCCCAGTACGAGGAAGCCCTCTACTTATATTCTATTCCTCGGCCATTGTGGCCAGGCTACAACAAGCCATACAAGAAGACAGGAATTCATGAGACTTTGTGCAATTCCAATGCATTCAAATGATATCTCACTAAGGAATAAATGAAAAAATCATTTCATCAAACTCCTTTACTATTTCTACAACCTTCCCTACCTTGCAATGTATGAAACAGCAGCTTCCATAAAGAAGCATAGAAAAACAAAAAACATAGCAAATGAACTTAGTAATTCTACAGGTTGGACAAGAAAAATATTATTATCTTTCTTCACATAGTTAAGAAAGGAATGGAGCGATGCCTTTGCAAGATGAATATAAATGTCATTTAAAATAGAAAGCCCTTGACAGGTCCTAGGTTTCAGAGCTTGGTGAGTGACTTTACTCAGTAAAACACTTCTGAAATGTGGGATTCCTATCTGAAAAGGTTCTTCAAGGTGTCTACTGTAAAGAAAAATAAGAAAAGATAATTATTTACTTCCACTCTAAATTATCTTAAAGCATTCTGACTTATCAGAGTGTGAGAGCACAACTGCCAGTCATGCTATTTTCATCAGGCCTGATCTGAATGGAAGCCTTTCATCTTCAGCGAGCTTTTAGTGGATACCCAGAGATATTCTGACATAAAATTAGGAAACAGGAACTTGCAACATATAATCTAGCTGTGACTAGTTCTGACTGTCCTCTTGACTTTCTGTTTCAGTAAAATTAATAGGGATTCTGCTATTTACCTTCCAGGCATATTGTAAAAATAAATTCTTTGATGCCCCTTGTAGATGGACAGAACTGTAACTGCTGATTATTAATATCTTTAGATTCAGCAAATATTCAAAGAATTCCTTTCATGGAGCTATAGATTTCAAGGCCAGGAGAGCCTTGATCTTGTCTGTGATTAGCTTAATTAGTCTGCTTCCTTTTATATCATTTTCAGACCTTTTAATTGCAGTTGTAAATTGTTTTGAAACACAACAGTTAGAGATGCTTACTGAAACATTCTAAAATAAGGTACATTAGCATAGATGCATATGTTTTCAAACATATGTATGCTATGGGTAAACTAGTGAAATCACTAGTTTAATGATTTAGCAATAAATGACTGAAAACAGTAGTTTAGTATTTTTTGTGATTGGTCTGCATTGCAAAACGAAGATTAAAGGACTTGGCAGAAGTCTTGCTCTCTGATACCCTTTCCCTTTCCATTTCCTTTGTCCTTGGAGATTGTCATAATGCAGCTCTGTGCTTTTTCAGCTAGACTTTGCCAGATGTCTACTTCTTGCATATATTTGGAAGAAGTTAAGCTTAATTTAATTGTGCCCCAATTCAAGAGAGTATCCCTATGCTGGCAAGTTGATTAAGCATGGCGGTAATTTTAATTATCTTCTTATCTCTCACTGGAGTGCAGTTAGTGGAGCTGATGAAGTTAACCCCATAGATAAATACCCTTTTTAAACTGGGGCCTCAGACAAGAAGGATAAAGCTTTCTTTTCAACAGCAAAAATTGGTCCTCACCTGTCTGAAGCCATTTCTTCTACACTTCTCTATCCATCTGCAGATCACTTCCTTCAGAGGGCCTGACATTACAGTTGAATCACCTTTATTACTGGCTTTTTTTTTCCCTGATAGTTTTGCACTTGCCTGTGATTCATTGCTGTCTTTTACTTATGACAATGCTAAGCTGGCTGCTTATGCTTTTTATTTTTTTTTGCCAGCTGTTTCCCTCTCCACATGACTAATTCCATTGTGTGGGTACAACAGAAATGGCACAAAACCAGCATTTAAAAGATGCTAGTTAGTACATTAAAGATTTGAGAAGGTACAGTGTCAGTTTTACATGCCACATTCATGGTAAAATCATACAGATACATGGGGCTAACATTTCATTCAATAATCAAACACATTAAGATACCATTTTCAAGCATTGCATATAAGTGCCCTGTAACTCATTTAATTTTCTTTCTGAAAATACCCTGTCAGAAGCCAGTAGGAGAAACAGTAGCATAATTTAAATGTCACTTTGCTTCCCAGTAATGACTTTCATATTCAGTCATTCTACTCCAGTGACAAAGCTCACATCTCTGCTAGTATGTTTCTGTTCATTTAGCCCTGTTTTCAGCTGGGTGTGCTTGAGCATGCTTTTACATACTTAATCCAGGTTTTAATTAACACAAAAAATACTAGCCCAGAGAGAAGAGGCAGAGAGGGACTCCAAAAATGAGGTCAAAGGCAAAAGGTTCTTACTGTATAGAAATTGTAATATCGCAGTATGAAGCATCTGAACTTTTCTTACCTTTATTATGAATATCAAGCCATTTGCAGACTTTCTGTGCATCTCAGATTATTAATACATACAACAGGATTCCTGCTTGCCTTATAGATAGACACACTCAGCATTCAGCTGCAGAGGCATTCAACTTGCCCTGGATCTCCAACCTGGCAAAACGTCTCACACACAACCCAGAGCAGTTCAGTTTAAGGCAATAGAAAAAAATAGCCCCTGAGGCAGAATGCTGGCTGTAGTTATCCAGCAGCATAATCCTGACTCATTTTCTTATAAAGCTATTGAATGGACACAAGCAAGCTCAGCTTGTTCACATCCAAGGATGCTGTGGGAGAGAGCAAAATACTCTGCATAATTTGTAGGACTTGGAGCTGCTCATTTCACCCCAAAACACTGTATAAAAATGATTCATTTTAATCTAAACCATAATTCAGACTTACCTAGAGTGACACACAGCCTCTGCTTGCATAGCAAAAGGAAGCAACGTATACCAGCTAAGAGGGACGAGTAAAGGAGAGTATTTTCTCTCATGGAAATTCAGGCAGGAAGAATATCATTACTGACAGCCCAATCTCACCTCTGGGATCAAACTTGCAGTCCTGCTCAGCACTGAAACTGCCACATGAATTTCCTGAATTCCTCCATTTTGCATCTCGCTTACGGAAAGCCAGCTCCAGTTATACAAAGACACAAACATACTCCGAGAGGTTGCTTCAGGCCTGAGAGAGATTTGTTCTGGTTATTGATTCCTCATTACAATTTCTGCAGCCCCTGAGATATCCTTAGAGATCTGACATTAGAGTAGTGGCCAGGCCAAATCTTGCTTCACTTTTAAGAGTGATGCGTTTACATCTTAAGGGAATATTGATCTACTGCAAATCATCTTTTTTTTTGTTTCAAGCAAGCTGAAACTCCAGAGGAGAGAGAGAGACAGGACAGCAAAAACCTTTGCCAGTGCTTATGAAAAACATCAGAATATAATAATATAGCTTTGAAAACTTAAAAAGTGAACCCAAAACTTGATGGCAAATATAATAAGGAAGGGAAACTCATAAATGAAGAACATCATTTATATATGGAACGTCATCTTAACAGATCTTTAGTAACACCTGGCACAACTAAGCCCTTAAAAGATCGCTACTGTGAATTTGTTTAAAAAGGACTTAAGAGGCTAGAACAAAAAGGGGAAATGCTAAAGGATAAAACCACCAAAAAGCATCTTCCCTCTTGCTGGTAAAAAGATTTCAGAACAGGTGTTTTCGGCCTGTTACTGTTGCCATCAACCAATATCAAAAGCAGTTGGCAATGCTCTCATCATGCAAAAGATCCAATCAGATATCTCAGTGTATTCTAATTACTGTAGTAACACCTGTTGTGGTCCTAAATGACTACCTTATCACAGCAGACAGGCCTGCCTTCTATTTAGGTTTTATTGGCTCTTAAATTTCTGCTTCCTCTAATTGCATGTCTAGCTTAGCTTACCAAACAAATTTAGGAGTCTACATCTATTCTTTCCCACTTCATGTTTTAATCCTCTGTACTACATTAAAGGTTTTGCTGCCATCTCTCACCTACGCTGTCATTATGTCCATCCCATTTCACCCCAAGACAGCAAACTTTCTTTTCTATTCATCTTATCACTTGGCCAAGTGATTCATCCAAATGATGGCTTGCTATGCTGATGACACCCATATACAGGTACTTATCAGGAGCTCTACCACAGAAATGTCATTTCTAAAATCCATTTCTTTGCTATTGCACCTCATATCAAAGGAAGTTTTTTTGCACAGAAAACAGCTAAGGATTGTACTTGCTCTTCTACCCTTTCATTTATACCCACCAAAAGCAACTGCCAATCACTTTGCAAAGATGCTGCCAAGCACTAACTGTGGCACTGAATTGACTCATGTTACTTCACTCAGAAACACATATCACTTCTTTACCCGGTCTGGACCTGATTCAAATAATCTGGAGAGCAATACAAACTTTTCTTTTGATTTCAGCAGATATTGGATCATATACCTAAAATGTATGTTATTACTACTGAGAAGCAATCATTAATATACAGCAAAGTATGCATAAAAGCAAACTACATTTTGCCTTCACAAGCACAGTGGTCAAGATGGGGAAAGTAGAATCACAGAATCATAGAATGGTTTGGGTTGGAAGGGACCTTAAAGATAATGTACTTCCACCCCTCTGCCATGGGCAAGGACACCTCCCACTAAACCAGGTTGCCCAAAGCCCCATCCAGCCTGGCCTTGAACACCTCCAGGGATGGGGCATCCACAGCTTCTCTGGGCAACCTGTTCCTGTGCCTCACCACCCTCATAGTAAAGAATTTCTTCCCTATATCTAATATAAATCTGCCCTCTTATAGTTTAAAGCCATTACTCCTTGTCCTATCATGACACTCCCTAATAAAGTGTCCCTCTCATTCAAATGAATGAATTTAAGAAACTATAAAAAGTGGAAGTATATTGCTGTAATTTTCCTTTCCTTCCTGCTAGGCCCCAGTTGAATTTTACTCCAAGTATTTAAATCTTTTGCTGATCAGGCCATGGATTACCTTTCCATATTAATCCCCATGTTCTTCTTTGCTTACATGGTCCAGTCAATGCAGAGCTGCTCTCTGCAACAGTACCTAACAACACACATATCCTTTTCACACTATGACCCTGAAATCCAGAAGTTTTTCCCATTGCATGATCATGATGGAGATCTGATGCTCTGGTAGACTTCGTATTTTAAGCTCCAGGTAATCATCTCAGTTTCATGAAGTTAGCCATGTACACTGATTTCGATAAGTACAAAAAAGTTAAATTCTGTTAGTGTGAATCATCTTTCAGGATGTCTTGAAAGTTACCACAGAGACACTACAAAATTATGGGAGATCCAGAACTGCAGTTGTGCATTTAAAATAAATAAACAAATCAACAATCTGAGAGCAGCAGGATTGTTGCTTTTTCTCCTCCATAAATATAGCACTCTTCCAGAGTATGAAACCTCTAGTTGCAAATTCCAGTAACTTAAACGTGAGACTGACTGTAAGGAAATCTAAAGGTTGAATCATTTTCATCATCCAAGCTGAGAAAACTGCAATACCAGAGAAAACACTGAGGGGTTTATAAATTTATCTCACAAAACTAATCTGCATTATTATAAGCCTCGTCAGAAAAAAATATGGTTTTGCTCCCCCTTGGATTCTGAAGTTTTTCTTACTCCTTCAGTCAATTTTCTGTTATACAATTAAGTAGTTGTATATAATATACATATTTTTAAGAAAATATCCTTTTTAAGGATAAGTTACATATCTTTTCTTGTTCCTAGAGATAAAAGTAAACCTACAATCACAATGAATGATCACTTTTGAATGAGAGGAACTTATGTTTTGGACCACAGATGGTGAAAGCATTAATTGCTTAATGATAATTTACAGTTGGAAGATTGTATCCCTTTTGTCTCTTGTCATTTCTGAAAAAAACCCTTTTGTCACATACATTTAGAATACTTTCTGCTTATGGTATTCATCTATGCTGTTGAGTAAAATCTCTTTGTATGAATGCTTTTCTATCTGCTCAGCTACTCTCTTTCATCTAACACTGACTTAATGACAACCCAGACACTAATACTAGAGTTGAAACCATTGACCAACACTTTTACTATGAATTATAAGCTGAAACAACTAGATGATGAAGGCCATATCCCATGTACTTCCACATCTGCACAATAAAATGATATAGAAATATGTGAGGCATTATGTAGCTTCTGTGCTCTGGGATCATATCTTGAGATAGAAAAGCAGAGGAAAGGACACATTGCACATTCTTTAAAAGACATACTGTAAGTTGCAGCTGAGACACTAAGTTTAAGCTTGAGACTGCTTGCTTAGTAATAATATCTGTGCTGATCATCACTCAAGTTGCTATTTTATTTTGGATTGTTATGTTTTTTCACCCACATCAATTTTTAATTTATTTGCCATGCAGGCCAAGCAACCTCAGTTCTAGGTGTGGAAAGTGCCATGAGTATATCTAACTGGGGGACCTAAGACTGCCCTCCAGACCAAAGTTAACCAGCCCTGGCTGGCTCCTGACTGTTGAAATCAGACCCAGGGCACATTGCTCTGGGCTAGCTGCCACTGACCAGAAAACCTTAGGCTGATGAGGAGCTCCAGCAGATCCCGTGGTTTGGCTGGCTGGTGGCCAGAACCATAACATGCATTTTGGAGCACACTGTCCTACAGTTTTGGACAAATACTAAGTACCAAATGAAATTTTGAATCAAGGCTCTGCCAATTAAAAAGATTAAGTTCAAAAAAGGGTGGGATCAAGCATACTACAGTTTGGAAGAAAGACAATTTTTCCATAGCAGAAGACTACACTTCTGTCTATTATCAGCTTTATTTTTAGATGTCCAGACTGAATTTAATAGAAGCTATCTAAGCTCTCAAAGTAAAGAATTCAGAGGAGATTTTTTTTATAGATTCATACACAAAAGTACAATTGCTCTCCTGGAGCAGGATTTTTTTTTTATTTTTTTTTTAACTCTTTTGGCTTACCCAGCTCTTTAAATCATTCCAGGCTGGTTTCTCTTCGATTGTTACTTGCTTTAACGTTGCCTTTGAATTGAACACTGGATTCTGGTGATCATCAGCATGGAGTGCTATTGTGATACAGTCGGACAGAGGCTGGGCTTCCTGCTGAAAGAATGGCCATGGCAGTTACACACGCTGATCCAAAACATTTTCACATGCACATACAACACACAATAGCCCAGGATAAAAAATAAAACTCTTTAGGCACATAAAGAAATTATGTCTATAAAATTACCATGTAACAAAAGAGGTCAGCTGTTTAAATGATTGTATTATACAAAGAAAAAATAGGGGTACTTCCTCTGCATACAAGCACTTTTCATTTGCAGCTTTAGCATTACATTTTTTTTCTCTTGTGCTGTGGCTACTTATACAGCTGCTATCTTCTTTCCTTTTTTTTTTTTTTTATTAAAGATGACTTGTGTTTTACATATGCCACAGCTTTTACATGAATGTATAAAGCTTTTTTTTATTTCCTAATCTATTTTGTTACCTGTATGGATAAAATTAATAGTGAATGTTGACTTACTTCATAAACTTTATTAAGCCTTTGAGGAAACTTCAATGTACTCATATGGAGAAGCAATATAGAATGTATTCACTCTATCATGACACAGAAATTACAATTCTAAACTAGAAATAAATGACGTTCCAGAAAAAGTAGAAGGAACAACATTTAAGGAGTTAATAATGAACCACTTGTCTTCATTTTCAGATCCTTTAATCCTGCTATTGTGCAGTTTTCACACAGTGCTAAATTGAATTACTGCATCATTTTTTACAATTTCTTCATACAGTTGACCCAGTTTATAGCAGGTTTGAAAGCATTATCATTGCTTAAGGTTCAAAGATGCTGCAGTGTATTGCATTACAAGTCAATCACTGCAGAAGTATTTTGATGTGCTTTTGCTTTTGGATATAGAAGAACAGATATCCAAATGAAGGATGGTATTTCATTTTATCATAACAATGTCACATAATACAGCATGCCTTTTTTATACAATTTGTATAGTCGTATTTTTCTTATATCTCTTTCTCTATGTTTCTCATCCTAATAAAGTGAATCCTTAGTTTATGCCTCCCAATGACTTTATTAACTTGTGCAAAAAGAACACTGAAGAAAATTGTAACATGTAGTCTTTTACTATTGTGTAGCAGATATACTTATTTGGATACCACTAAAAATAAATAAAAATGAATGCAGGGTTTCTAAACATTACACCACTTCTAAAATGCTCCAAGTGAGAAATTCTTTATCTAAAGTTTTCCTATTCTGAAATGCAGTGTTTTTTACAGCATTTTTAGGACATAAACATGGTGTTAAATTTATCTGTATTTTAGGCAGTATGTTTTAAGTAAAGCATTTCATTCTCTCAAGGTCATTTTTTATGCTTCAGGTGTTAATTTGTGTTGTTCTTGAAGCATTCTTATTATTGATAGTAGAGTCCTTGGTATATGTTATATTGAAGTATTGCTAATGTATGAACTGTAACATTAAATTTTTAATCTAATCAATCAAATGGCATGCATATGCAGTAGATGCTTGGCTTTTACTAAGATTAATTACCATGTGCTGTGAAAACCAACTCTGTAAGGTGAAATATCGCATGCACACAGACACACACAATAAGACAAAAAGAAAAGAAAGCAAATTGTGCAAAGGGATGAACACTGTAATAAGTTAATGACTACTTCTGTCATTCAAAACATATGCATAGCCTTTAAGACAACACAAAACAAAGATTAAACGCATGTTAAATCAACTATCTATTAAAGCATTTAGAGCTCTTCTCCAGATTCTACATGAAAATTATGCAATCTGTTGCAAAACTAAACACTTGTCTCCCAGATGGTGCTCAGAGTCTGTCTGAGCAAACACTCCTTCCATGCTCTGCGTAACAAATTGTGCATATTTTTGTTTAGTGTGCTTCATTTTATGCATTTGAGGACTTTTACACTGCACATGCTACGTAGAGATTACTGAATTTGCATTGTAAAATCCAGTAATGTTGTATTTATATAAGTGATTGCAGTCATGAAGTGGAAGATACTTCATCATGGAAAATGGCAGCATCTCCCTTTTTGCTGGCTGGAAGTTTCAAACTTACTATGTTTACTGCACATACTGATCTGGGTTGTAATTCTCAGAGGTCATTGATAGTCGTGAATTAAAAAATAAGTAGCTAATTGCTTTTTTTTGACCTGTATTGCAAAGTTAAGTTTCTATGACAGTGTTTTGAGGGGGTGTTTTAGCATGTCAAATAATAGTTATGATTGAAATGGGAATAACATGAAAGCTGCACTAATACTTTTATATCTTTATTAGAAGGCATGTTTAGTGGTGGACTTGGTAGTGTTGGGTTGATCGTTGGACTTGATGATCTCAAGGGTCTTTTCCAACCTAAATGACTCTATGATGCTATGATTATTCATGAACTAGAAACAGTGCATACGCTTCTGGCTGCGACTCCAGTCCAGCTAGAAACCTAAGAAAAGATACTAAAGCATGAGAAAGTCATCTGCAATTGATGATGAGGCTTCAATTCAGGTTTTTAATCTTGCTGCATTTTTTAAATATTTCCTCTGCCTTGATTTCTGCCTGTAAAATGTGAGTTCCCCGACTCACAGGAGTAAAGATAAATATGCTGCTGTTAGTGAATGACTTAAATATGTGGTATGGGACTAAAGACGTACCTGAGATTAACAGGTGTTCCTTTTTTGGAGAAGTCCATTCTGATAACCATTTTGTAACAGTTTCTCCAACCGTACCCTGCAGGCAGAGCAAAGTAGTTTTCCTTTTTAGATTTAGTCAGCTATCTGGTTTAAAAAGAAACAAAAATATGGGAGTATCCATTTCGTCTCAGTATCATTAGATGTGACATGTAAGTTTCCACGTTTGAAAAGGCAAAGGTGCTCACATGCATAAACTGAATATAAAACTTAAGCAATGAGGGAACTTGAAATGTATCTCCCTGATGCTCTGCAGTATGTCTTTCTTTTGCCTTGTTCATTGTTTTAGCTCATGTCACGGAAGAAGCATGATGAAAGCGGAACTAAAAAAATTAAAGTAATATAATCTCTTTTTAGGCCATTTCTGTAACTTGTTAATAGAGAAGTAATAGTTTCCATTCATCAGCATAACTTTTCTTAAATCCATGAGACTTTAGAGATATTTTTATATAACTTTATATTTTTTCCCTATATGAAACAAGAAAGTTTTGAAGGATGAAAATAATGAAGTTCAAAAGTTGGATGCATGGAAATTATATATATATAACACAGCAAAACTGCAGGACAAGAATTTAGCTGGCAAGTCCTCCCAAGCATACTTCTCCCTTGCCTTCAAAATGCTAAGGGAGACAAGCAGCGTGCCAGATAGTAATACTTGTATGATGCTTCAGGACAGGGTCAACTTGAAAATTTAGATCAGGGCTCTGTCCAGTCGGACCTGAGTATTGTCAAATATAGTATTCCACAACATCTCTTGACAATCTGGTCTAGTGTTTTAACCACCTGCATTGTAGAGAAATTTTCCTTGTATCTATAGGATTTATTTTGCTACAACTGGTATCTGTTGCTTCTTGCCCTTTTGCTGTAAAATATGACAAGAATCTGTATCTAATTCTCTATAGCTCCCCTTTAGGTTGTTGAAGACTGATACCAACCACCCTCTTGTTCTTCATGTACGTGGAAATGCTTTCCAGGTTTCCTTGCTAGGGACCAAATTGAGGCTTTACAGCCAACACGTCATCAGATCTGTTTTTAAAAATGGGCATAATATTTGTCTTTTCTGCTCCCTGACTATCATGGCTTTTCACAGATGGCAGCAACCTCCCACTGGCATCAGGTAGCTCTTGCAGTATCTTTGCATGCATCTCATTTAGCAACACGGACTTGGAGACACTTAAAACCAGACTGGACAAGGCCCTGAGCAACCTGCTCTTGTTGACCTGGCTTTGAGCAGGGGGAGGTCAGACTAGATCTCCAGAGCCTGCCTTCAATCTCAGCTAGTCTCTGATTCTGTGTATTTGTCCACCTTTTTTAAGTAGTCCCTAACTTTCTACTAAATCCACACTGTGCTTGTGTAAGTACATTTTGCATTGCAAAGCAGATTGTCCAGCTTCCTGAATAGAGCAGTCTAACACTTCATAATCTGTGCAATATGATATGCCTGTTTTAAATTTATGAAGCTGTAAACCAATTTCCTGTACTAATAAACACCTCTTTTTTTCATTCCCAGTTATCCTCCTTTTAAAATTACTGCACTGCCTTGCTCTCTTTCTCTCTCTCGTCCTTGTCTTGTAAGAAAGGGGGGGGGGG
>VXAA01000243.1:3862484-4055442 GCA_013399115.1 Anseranas semipalmata
GGGGGGGGGGGGGGCAGCTCACAGAAATAAATGATATTTGGGGAGAATCCAAGATCAACAGACCAGCAAGCCCACTCATTGTTCTTTATCATTTTGGCTCCCTTCCAGCCCCTCTAGGTTTCTGTCTCTTTCCAAACTGCTTTCTGCATTCTCACATATGTTTTACAAAGTATTATGATTTCAGAGAAGTGTTTTAATTTTATAACAGCTTGATCTGCAAAAGTTGTCCAGTTTTTAACAGAGGAGAGGAGGGGAGCTTGTTCCTCTGTCTCTCCTTAATGTATGTGTAAACTTGATTCTTCCTAACAGAAGATCCATATGTGTATAGTATCACTGGAGGAGAAATTGATGCCTTTTGCATATAGTTAGTGGGCATAATTATCTGTAAAATTGTTTAGGTTTGGATTGCTCTGGCAGTACAATAAATATTTCAAATCTAGCACACATCAGGCCTGCTGCCATTTTTACAGTGAGAAGCACAATAGTGTAGCTTTGCATTTTGTCACAAAAATGATCCATTTTTCTAATGCAGCAAAAAGCAGGTAGGGTACTGGTATAAAAAGGCATCAATGTGGATGAACGTATCTGTATTTTTAATAGAATCCTTCTAAATGTAATAAATTTTGAAAATTACTGATAGAATCTGCATAGTTACTAGAATACTTCAACCCTTCTGATCTGTCGGGCTACAGATTGGAAAGAAGTTCATAACTTAAAAGCTTAAGGCATAGAAGCTAAATTAATGTAATCATTATTGAAATAATTCTCCAAGTTTAAAACAAGAAAGCCCAACTCTATCTCTCACGCTACAGCTGTCCAAGCATCTACCTAATGGACAGCTTTGCACAGCACTGCTTGCTGTCAATCTGGCAGAAACAAGACACTGCATAGTTTGGCACAGACAGCGCTCTGCCAGGGCTTCCTTTCATGCCACTGTGGCCTGAATGTACAAGGACATTTTCAAGGGGAAGCTGCAGTCAGTCTGCAGCTACTCAGGTCCACTAGTCAAGCTGGAGTGATAGGGGCATCAGAGGAAACATTAGCACAGTTGTGAGAACAGCATGAGAGCATCCTCATCCCATTTAGAGGGAGCCTGAAAAGGACCTGCTCTTGCTGCTGCTGCTTTACCTGCTCCTGACCGATTCCTACAGAATTTCCAGAATTTCCAGTAGGGGTTTGTAGAAATCACGTTTCAGAGTTGGAAAAGAGCCTGGGCAGCACAGACTTACACCTGGGTGTCTCTCATTATCACAGAACTGTAAGCAACCGATGAATGCAGGCCAGGCTCTCCGAGTGAACTGGGTATCTGTTCATACATGGTTTTGTAGGCTATTACATTCCTGCAAAAAGTGAGAATGACAGCAAACTCCGTGGCGCTGGGGGAGGGAGGGCAGCCTTACAGCAGTGTTGCCTGGGAAAGCCTGTTGTGTTTGCATTATTTGGGGACCAAGTCTGGGATCAGACTCTGGGAGAATGCAGACATACTGTGGTGTGGCTGTATAAAAGTACAGATTTTTCAAGACTGTTCTTTTCCTTTCGCCTTTCATAGTTAAACTGAAGCAAACTGATAACTCAAATGAAAACTATGTAGTCCAAGAGATTACCTAAGTGCTTAAAGATAGATTGAAATGCGTACATTCAAAAATATTTGAAAATTTGGAGTCTTTAAACTTTTCTGCATATTGTACTTCAAGTTATTAAACATACTTTTTTTCTCATTGATAACTTGTTTAAACATGTCAATGTGAGAGGTACACCGTAGCTACTGTTAAATGTGTTGCAAGACATGCATCTTCAAGCGAAGAGGGAAGGTTGTCAGCAACCCCTGATTCTGGGCCGCAAACGCAGCACTATGTGCCAGGGACTGTGAATGGGGAAGAAAAAAATTCAAACTGAGACTCTGAGCCAGGCTGACTCAGACCAGCTCCAGGCAGAGACACCAGCTCAGCTGAGCATATCAATACAACAGGTAACTAAATAACTAATGTTTAAAGCTCCTGTAAATCCCAGCTATCCCCATGCTTGCTCTTTTAGGACTTTTCCATCTGCAGATGCAAGAAGCTTTCACAGAGACATATATTTAAATTCTCACTTGGACTCCTACTTTTCATTGCTTTCACTGCATCCCTAATAACAACAACAATCAGATAAAGCTGCTCATTTGACTTTCAGAGTCAGTGCTCAGTAGGGCTGGAAATGTGCAGTTTTTGGATGCAGTCTGCCTTTCAATGCTAGGAAGTGCTTGTCACCATTATTAATTAACTATGACATTTACTCTCTTCATTGGTTCTAACCATGCACACCATGATCTCTGCAGCATATAAATATTGTAATGTGCAGATGGGTGAAGAACAGATTTGCAGTTTTAGGATTTATGTGGGTTGTGGTTGCTCAGTGAAAATTCTGGCTTTTGGGGGGTTTATTTTGGGGTTGCTTAATTGTTTTGTGACAAAGAAAATCTGCCTGCTGACCAGTTCTGATATACAGTTACAGACCTGTGCAAATATGTCTAGCAAAAATAAGAATCAGTCGAGCTGGCACATTCTGCAAGCTCTGGTCAGGTACTTATGTAGCATGGCTAAAGAAAGTTTCCATTGTAACGAGTCTTTGTTTCTGACTAATGCTTAATAATATTTTGGTTACGGAAATCTGTGAAGTTATATAGATACATATATAAAATACAGTGGAAGGAAAAGATATTTGTACAAGTAAAGCAGTAATATGCTGTCTTGCTAGTTAGCCAAGTGAATCATAATTTGCCATGCCTTTCAATATGTGTGAATTACAAACAGGCCAGAGTGTGCTTGGGATTTTGCTGGCTAAAGTCATATTTTGGTAGCTAAAGTCATAGAAAATAAAAAGTGAAGCAATACCTTGAGGGACATTCAAAAGGGATGTGATAAACCTAGTTTTATGTCTCTATTTACATATTAATTGTAATTCATCTATGGCATAATTACAGAGGTTCAATACAGGGTTTTATCCAAACATCAGTGGCATCAACAACAAGCTGAAGTCTTTTGAGGATTGGCACTGGGTTCACTTAAAATGCTGTGATGGTCTCGATTGCTTGATTTTTGTGACATGTAACTGGCTTGTTTAAGGGCTCCCTCACTACAGGTTTTCAGAGTCATTTACAGGCATTTATTAAATAGAAATGCCAATTTGAATGAGCATAAAATGAACAACCTAGAATACCACATTGTTACTACTATTCTTACTACTTCTGCAATTGCTATCAAGCATATGCAATGCCACAAATATATCTCCTGAAGAACTAGCTGTGTTAAAGAAGACGAGCATATAATAAAAGGGAAGGGTGGCAAAGACAGACAGACCATCACTCATAAAAGCCATTAAGTATGTGTTATATTTCAGGCATGTAACTAATTTCATTGGTTTCAGTCAGATTTTTGGAGCAGATCCACAGAGGAAAACTATATAAATATTATTTCTTACCCAGTCATTAATAATCACAAGACAAACAGGTAAGATTTGAAGAAAAACAAAGTGAAACTATGTAAATAGGACACCACAGAAGACAAAAAAGGCATTTAAGGGAGAGGTGAATGGTGAGATCCATGGGGCAGACAATTGACATGTGATACGAGTCAGGCAGAAAGGGCACTCTAAGACACCAAAGAGGACAATAAAGATTGACTTTACTATAACAACCAGATGCAAATCACAAATGATAGCAATCCTCTCTGTGATATGAGGAACCCATTACACCTTAAGTCTACTAGATGCTGATCCAACACATATTTATAGAATCACAGAATGGTTTGGGTTGGAAGGGACCTTAAAGATCATCTCGTTCAACCCCTCTGCCATGGGCAGGGACACCTCCCACCAGACCAGGTTGCCCAAAGCCCCATCCAGCCTGGCCTTAAACACCTCCAGAGATGGGGACATCATTTGCACATGTCCATGCCTTTTTACATTTCATATGGAATTTACTTTATGTCTAAGTTAACCCTTAAAAAAAAAAAAAGGGTCTGTTCTTAGCTGAATGTTTAACCTCCTTCTTCAGTCCATCCACTTCAGATGTTTATTTTAGCAATAGATGAAGGTATCTTTTCTTTCTATTGAATTAAGAGGCTACTACAGTTTATGATGGTCAACATAAGCTCCCTTGATTAATATTCCAAAGATCTATTTAGAATCAATTCCACATGCAAAATCAAACCCGAATGCGCTGGGGAGGGAGAAGGTTAGCAGAACTAGAGTACCCATGAGCGACTATGTCCTTTTCCCACCCTTTGTACTTACTCCAAGTTCCAGACAGTAGACAGAGTATAATCCGGGATACTACACTTCGGGCTTTTTTTCTTCCTGCTCTTTTATCATTATGTTTCTATAGATGTGCACATTCTGATCTCTTTCTTGGTTCTTTAGTCAACGATACATTAAGTGTTTCTACACATTAATCTCTCTCTCACACGCGCTCGCATGCTAATCTTCCAAAATTTGTTGTCAGTTCCTGGTTCAGCGGTAATAAATATAAATTAGAAATGTTGTTATTATGTACAAAATCAGCAATATGTATAGAAGATTCTCTGTGTGTGAACAGATGGATGCATGTTGCATCCAGAGGTAGTATAATTCAAAGCTTCCTTTTCTGTGTTTTTTTTTTTTTTTGAGCAAAGAAGATTGAACTACATATAATAAAATCAAGAAAGGTTCAATAATTAATATAAAAAATCTATTCAGATGCATACAGTGATTTACATTCAAGCCCTGAATATTTAAAAATTAATAGAAAATATTAGCATGTTAATAATTGAAATCACAGAAATATACAATGAGATTACACTTACTACAGTATATTAACCATTATCTGCAGCTTGGTAGGAAAATGTTTAACCTCAGGATAAATAGGATGTGCATTCTATAAGCCCCTAAGGCTTTGTTACTCTTAAGCCAACGTGCTCCTTGAACACACATATATGTGTACATCTTGTGGAATCACAAGTACAACAGGCACTCTCACAGCATTTTTCTTTGCCTGAAAATAGTCCTTTTATCAGTAAATCTGAGAGGGAAAATGAAAGCAATGAAGAATGACTTTACTACAAAAGAATGCAATAAAATCAGCACTACATATATGTCATTTTTCTGAATTTTTCACTGTTTCATATACTATTTCCTTTATCTCTCAAGAATTTTTGGTGCATCAGTTCAGCAAGCTGGCAACAGAAACAAAGTAATGATTTTTTTTGGTCAGATGGTTTATTTCTTCACACCTATACTGAGAGTTTTAACCTCCATCCATATTTATATTTGTCATCTATTTCTTCAATTCAAATGTCCTTTCAGAGAAGATTGGTTTCATGCAGAGAGAAGATAAAAAACAGAATGCTTACCTCACATGCAATAAATTCATCATATTTATTTATCCCCAATACCGGTGAGTTAGAGAAAAAAATCTCAGATTCTAGTACCTAACATTCGATTCTTATTCTTTTTACAGCTAAAACTATAAAAAGGAACTTTGGGGGGAGAAGTGTGGTTTTTTTGCTGTTGCTCCAGTCTATGTTATTCAGAGCTACAAACATTGAAATATTCATAATAGAAAGGTTACTAAATTGCTGTGGCCCAGAATCATGAGAAAATGTCTGACAGCATAATTACAAAGGGTCTGTTACAACGGCACAGCAGACAATTGGTGCTGCTGTTGTTTAAACAGGGAGTCTAGCAAAAAAAAAAAAAAAAGTAACCCACCTTCTCAGGAGCAAGACAGGTTTGGAGCTTTTGTTTATTGCTGCATAGCGAAATGTGTGAGGTGGACTGCAGCAAAACCTTCTGAACAATTGGTAAAGATGCATAAATTACTGTGAAATGCAAGTCAAAAGAAATTGGCATTCAGGAAGGCCAGACAGCACAGACAGTCCATTATCCCTTTAACCACATAACTGACTCAGACACAACTGCCTGATCAATCTGGAGGCAGATGCTATAGCTAGAAAACTATTTCAACAGCTTGGCATCTGGGTGCTGTGATTGCTCGAAGAAAGAGGATGGGCACAGTCCGACGAGGTGAGCTGCAGCCTGCTGTGGACTCCAGTTTATAATTCAATATGCTTTCTTCACAGGAAAAAGAGCAGGTAAAGGAACAAAGCGATTAGAAAATGCAACTTATGCTTTTGAATTAAAAAGAAGCTGTATGGCATGGAAAGCTAATAGCGTAGTGAGTTTCGCCTGTTAACCCCCAGCAGAAGTTCTAATAGCAAGCCCGTGCTAGCACTGGTTTATGGATGCATCCAGCACTCGGCCCTGATTCAGCCCAGAACTTCCCAAGCACGTGGGCACAAGGAAGGCCTCCAGCCGACGACAGCCCCGCACACCTTGCTGCCTCACAGACCACAGCTCTGCCTCCCGTTATGAATAATGCAACAATAATGGCATCCAGCTAATTTTAATAATTTTTTCTCATCTTTCCCATGCATGGCAATGTCTCTACATGTTTTTTGAGTTCTGAGCAAGTTATGTATGTGAAAATATGGGACAAAATTAGTCTACAGACCACAAGTGATATAAATCCCTTATGGGTTCAGTAAGGAATTACTCTAGTTGAAGGTCTGACCCTGTTATGAAATATTTACGTGCAGAAGTCAAGTATCTTTGTCACTAATTTGGAATTACATAGCATACGTAAAATATCTGTTTATTGCTTTGATGATGTTTATGTGAGAGAACTAAGAGATTTTTCTTGAAATATTAATGTGGAACAATATACAGGGGCCAAAACAGGCCTGTTCCATGCTGTTGTATGTTAAAACTAAATACTGCATAAAATGCCAGTGTGTGGTATTTTTGTCAGTGTTGGAAATGAAATACCACTGCCCTTTTTTCCCCTCCCAATTTCAACAGCAGTGTGAGTTTTGGTGTAATAATACAAGGTCACCGATGTATGCAGTTCAGTATTCTGGCTCCTGAAAGGACATGAGGAACTCTTGGTGTTGTAGAGTATCTGATTCCTCCTATATGTGAATCCCTCTTCATTTCTGATAAATGCTGCTGAAATTAACACACTTTTCTAAAGTATGTTGACTGCTGTATTTCTGTGTTGTGCCAAACTCATTTTTCTGCTTTTAGATGAAAGCAGACTAGATTTTGCTGTCATTAGACATCAATGGCATTACTCAAGACTTAGAGAGTTCTCTTTTATCCTGTTACACCTAATGTGCTTCAGTGTGGATGTGACCAGAGGAAAAACACCACAAGCTGAAGCTGTTTAAAGAACCTGCCTGTGTAACTCAGATCTAGTTCTGAATTTTGCAAGAAAAAGAAAATGAGAGACACAATCATCCATGTGGTGGTGTTCAGAACTGGGATCCGAATGTTGCTGCGTTAATTTACCAGTGAGTTAATAATGGACAAGGTTGCTGTACACCAATCAAGTTATATATACTTATATTTTCAAAACCACAAAACTGACCTACCCATTTACTTGCCTGTTTTAAAAACAACATATAAGCATATACTTCTTTGCAAGTCCCTATACAAAAATCTCTCAGATTTAATTGTTTATCTTAGATTATTGCCAGGTTTTGCTAAGCTGGTATAAATGGATCTAGGATCATTTACAGAGGGATTATAGTGATTCAGTTCATATATATGCATATATATATATATATATATATCAATGTGTAATGTCCTTACTGTAGGAGAAACAATAATAGTGTTAGTTATGGTTTTACTATAATATACTTCCTGTCTTAATTTTTCAGTATTTTGAAATTTTGATAAAAACAGCTAGAAAAGAGAGAAAATTTTTTGTCAGAAATTCACTGTGATCTTCTATTAGCTATCAAATGATTTTGATCTTCAAATATTTAATCACATTTCTAAATTAGAAAAAGAAACATGAAAATATTCCTTAGCATTTTCCTTATTGCGTTTCTTTCAATCAGGACTTAACTCAAGGCAAAGACAGCCCTTACATGAGAGGTTTACCACCCCAGATGTTTCAGACAGGAGCACAACCACCTTTCGGTCTTGTGATACGGACTCTCTCATTCTATTCTGTCAATGTTTCAATTATATTGGATTATGGATGTAATGTCCTCAAAGCAAAGATGCTCCAGGTACCTTGGTCCTCCACCCCTTCTTGTGTGGAAAATGACTAGTAAGTACAAGAAGCCATGGGCTTAATTTTAGTCCCTTTCAGTGAAGACCAGAATTGTGGAAAATCCCAAGCCTCGGTGCTCTGAAAATTAACTTTTCTTCAATTGCCTACATCAAACTTACAGAAACTGTTAGTTACTTCTGAAATGGCAGCCTTCCTCTTGTGTCTGAAATGCTGCAAGTATTTCTATTGATAATCACAGACATTCGCCAGCCAGCACATATGCCAGCAATAACAGTTCAGTATTAATGAAGTGTCTTTTTTTTCTGCTGGTAATGAAATTCATTCTTGGCATTAGAACTCTGCCTTACATTGTGAAAGTAAATAGAAGATGAACAGAAATGGCATTTATTCATTAAAATTGCAAAATAGCAATTAAATCTCCTCTTTCTGAATAATTTGTTCCAAAGTATCCAAATAACAGGTAATGGGAAACAGTTGTGGCTAAGGCTGATCAGAGGATAACAACTCCATTTTGTGGGAACCCCTGAGATTTTGAAACTTGATTATATTCAAGCACGTTCATTTTCACACAAGCAACCCCCTTCAAATGTAGCCAAAGTAAGGAATAACCTGCAGAAGGCTAGAAGTGAGAACCCCGTCACACCAGAGAAAGATGGAGCCTCTGCATCTCAGCAGTCAAATCGGGACCGCCACAGCATTCAGCACAAGTATGAACAGTTCTTCTGTCAGAGAGGAAGATGCTCTCCATCAATCATTACAATTCAAGACATACTGAGTTGGTGCTTCATCTACCTCAGCAATGGATCTATTGCAAACCCAAACTATTTCTCAATGGAAATTTTAAGGAAACTGGAGGTCTCCAGGAGACATTTCGACCACTCAGAAATCAACATGTGCTCTGACCATCTGTGGGCTGATAAAGCAGAATAGTTTGCTAACAGTCATCTTCCATCTAATATTCAATGTTACTGTAACACTTCAGCTAAAAGTGCTTGTCAGTGGGAGTTAAGTATCATCATCCCTATAACACAATATGTAACACAAGTGCGAAAAAGTAAAGGCAGTTTTTGAGATGACTCAGCTCCTACAAGGCTTGGCCAGCACGGACTCACTGAGTGTATGTTTCATTAGCAACATCTGTTCCTTTTGACATGCTATTTTCTATACTTCCTTTCAGTTTTCTCATAGTGACATGGATCTGGCAGAGCCACTTTGCTCTGCACTTTAAACCTTCCCTGTACTAATGAATGTCTTTTTTATTTCCTAGTGGATGCTCAGATGCTAAAAGGGGCACATGGGGGGACAACAACAAATTGGTTCCCATAAGCAGCTGCTGGAACCCTACAGTGATTCTGTCTGAGCTGGATGAATTAAAAAGCCCAAGGTGATATTCCTCTCTCTCTTCCCCCACCATCATTTGCTATCATTCCATATGTTCCATCCTCTTCAGAAAAAGGTAAATGTCACCCTAAAGTAAGTAAGAATTTATCTCCTTTCTGGGAAAGACAAACACACCTGAAGAAGATGGGGAGCTCATGATGTGGCAAGTGTTATTTATCTCATTACTCATGTATCAATTATACAACAGGTTAAAGCAAAGGCATGAAGGACAGATCACAGCTGAGGAGTAAGCGGGATACTGATAGAAATAAATATATTACCTGTTAATACAAAGCCAGCTTCTACTGAAGTTGCATGGGCAACAATATTAAAACAAACAGACAAAAAACAAACAGCATTACTGAATCATATTACTGCTGCTGCCTAGTAAATCATTATAAACTACACTAGTCAGACAGTGGGACTTGATCCTCACAGTCTTGCTGTCATTTGGTATTTTACCTAAATAATGACTCCAAGATTGGTTTAATAGTATATTTCTGAAACACGAACTTAATTAAATATACTAGGAGCTGTACTGCAGTAATACAGTGTGGATTTATATCTAAATTCTGCCTGGGGTCTCAGTGAAATTGCATCAGACTCACTATGTGTGTGGCAATCTAAATCTACTAAATTTAAATGATGGATAAGAAACGCTGAAACTACTTGCTTCACCAATTTTCATCAGATCAATTGAAATAACACATGATAGCATCAGCCTTTTGAAATGGGGGATCTGAAAATTTCAATTTTGCTTTTTAAACAGGAAACCTGTTAAGATTGTGTGTTCCTCAGACCATGCTTTGATTCTGATGCCTTCTTCCTTTTGTTTCTTTCTTTTTCTAGTTAAATAAATTTTACTGACAAATTCCCAATCAGGGATAGACCGATGTCTGCTGACTCTAATGTCCATTTTCTCAGTGTTGAAGTGTACAGAAACACACTGCAGATGTGTATTGAAGGTATGTGAAGGCAGGGAATTAGCAGTTTCAATGAAGAGCGCTGCAACATCAGATACCCATGAGAAAGCCATTATAGTGCTTAAATGGGGGCCAGGGGCACTGTTTTTCTAAAGACACAGATGGATGCTGAACATAGACTTCAGAAGATGAGCCTATGAGGAGCTACCTGAAAACCCTGACTTTGTGTCATTAACACTGGTGGGTGTTAAATGGTGGTACGGCGAGGAAGAGCTGGCTTCGCCTCTCCTGGCACCAGTAAAGGCTCAGCAGCAGCGCTCATCTGTATTAGTGACCAACACAAAACCTGTGAATTGGGCCCTGGAATTAAAAGTGCTTTATATTTTTGAAATTGCCAGTTAATAAATAAGGGCAAGCAGATTCTACAAAAAAAAAAAAAACCAAAGCAGTATAGTTCTGGGATTTATTGACCAATAAAACTTGTTATTGTGAACTGCAAATGGTTTCCTCTGTGCAGCTTTTTACATCAGTTTTTTTTTTTTTTTTTAACAGCTCCTATAGGGAAGAAATCCTTTTTCATTACATTATTAGTGTACCTGGGCCCAGATAAATGGACAGAGAAATGTGGTACAATCAGGGAACATTTAAAACAATAAGCCCCAGACAGCAAAAGAAAGAGTGCATGAGGAAGTGCAAACAAACAAAAGACAGTCAACAGTGTGATCAGAATAGAAAATTTGGCACTTGTTACAGAAACAAATCTCAAAAGCTTTTTCAGCCTTATATTTGGCTGCTAGTGAATAAGATAAACAGGCTGGTGGGAGGTGAGCTGAGGGAATACAATGTGAATCAAAGCAGGCGGTGTTATTGCTTTGCAAGGCAATGGTTAGGCTTCATGTGGAGTAGTATATCTAGCATTTGTCATTCGTTCTTAGATAAGATATAATTTCTCTTGAAGGAATGTAGAACTGAGTAACTTAAACGATGCCAAACTTCAAAGATTTAAAATGTGAAGTAGGAGTGAGAAAAGTTATGCATACCCAGTCTGATAAAAATAAAGATGACAAATTTCTGTGCAGATTGAGAGATTTAGGAATTAGAATTACAGCTTTCAGTCATTTTTCCTACTTCGCTTTTCTCATTCCTCTTATTATCACATTAAATAGTGCCACTCTGGGCAAATGGTACAGTGGCAAAAGTTCTGGAAAGGTGATCTCATTTAGTAAAACTATGCAAAACAGTCATCACACATTCACGGACTATTTTGATGTGTGAAATATTCTTACCCAAAATTGGGATTAAAAGGCAAAGTTGGGTTCCCCAAAAATCTAAAAAATGTCAGATGAGGAAAAATGAAATATTGTTTCAGTTGGATTGTTTTGTCTTTTAAATATTTCACCAATATATTATTTATATTTTGAAACAAAGAGTATTTTGTTTTCATTTAGAAAACACTGACACATCAGCAGCTCAAAACCTTTCTCCTTCAGCATTTTTCCTGAAGCAAGAAGTTCACCAAAAGCTGTTTTTTCCTAAGCGTTAACATTTTCCAAGGAAGAAAAAAATTCTCAACAGATCTATTTCAGAGCCACCCTATGCAGCCTGACACAGCTTCATCCAAAGGCCACTGAAGTTAATGAAATGACTTTTGTTGTTTTCAGGAGGCTTTGGGTCAAGCCATTTAATGACCAGAAAGGGACCAAAAGCCCTAATATAGTACCCCACACTGAAAACTGACTACTAGCAAAAAAGGATAGAGCTGCTCTGTAACTCGGAACATAACTGTTAGCAAAGTGAAAAAGCAGGTTTGCAAAATTAAAGCATGGATGATAGGAGTTCAACAATTGCTTCTGAGCTGCATGCTCCAATCTAACAAAACCCCCGTAAGAAGGGAGTCGTTGCAGTTCTGCTGCTGTGCGGGGGCAGAGGGTCGCAGCCTCCAGGCAGATTGTCAGTGGGCTGCTGAATGGCACCCAAGCACAGACAACCGGGGGGGAGCTAAACGATGAGGGTTACAATTAGAATATTTGTAAGTGGGAAGACCTAGAAATCTTGACTAATTAAGCACTTAGCATCTCTCGAGTGCCACTTTTAAATTAAGGCATGAAAATGTTTTGAACTGGTAACTTATTAACCCGTTCTTGCTGTGACCGGCCCTTCTGAGGAGGTTCCCTTTGCGCAGACTGCCGCTACCTGCCATCTTGGCCCTGGTGACAGTAATTTTTCTTGGTGAAAAGCACAAAGTCATTTACAAAATGAGGAAAGAAAATTATTCTCCCTCCATTTCTGACATGGAGCTCCCCTGCAGCCTGCAGACCACCCCAAAACAAGGGGCTCTGTCCCGGTGGGTCTGCCCTTTTGCAAGGTTCATTTTGCTGAGGAGACAAATTGACTCTTCTTGCTTTAAAACATGGGGAGCACTCCAAGTAATTAGCAGCTAAACGTCTGCTTTCATATCCCTGCATGTTCTGAGATAAAAATCCCACTGAATAAGCTCAGCAAGTACACAACTCCTAGTCAGCCGAAAACTATGGCCATGTGAAAATGCACTAGTAAAAATCCAGTATCTGGTGAAAACTGCTTGGTTTCTAATCATGCTACAACTCTGACACTTGGGCCTGACTCATCTGTCAATGAGGCTTAGGTCAGTTTTTGGCTTTGCACGGAAACCAAATAAAATCAAGAAAAAATATTGTGGTGATTTTTCCGGGCCTTGTGGTTTGTAAATCCATGTATTAGGTTGTCAGCTTGTACAAAAGTGTATAGCCTCACTGAGCCTGGTGAAATGATAATTTACACCAGATGAAAGCTCAGCCCGCGATGTGTGAGCCTACATGAGCAAAAACAAAAGGGTTTTATAACCCCGAGTTTGCAAAACAAACAGAAGACCTCCTGCCCTGCACAAAGAACTTTAGACTTGAATTATCACATGCAAAGTAAATATAGTTGGCTGCACAGCAACTGAAGCCTGTAATTTTGGCTTGCCAAACCGCAAAGGCTTAAAGACCTGTGAAAGGGATCAATTCTAATAATTCTTAGAATAGGTCCAACTCATTTTATATTTAGAATAAAACTAGCACTGGGAGAAAGGCAAGCAAAAAATGGCCATGGCTCATTCATTACTCGTATTCATAGAATTATTAAAGCATAAAAAAGGGAAAAACACTCAGCCATCAACAGGCCAATGGGGAATTATTATCATCTTACTAGAGGCCGATACCTCAGGAATAGCAGGATTTAGAGAATAATGAGGGCTTTTTAAAATTGAAAATCACATGTCTGGTAAGCAGACGGTTTTCAAGACAATGAATAAAGGCAGCTGGAGGATGTTACGAGACTGTACAATCTATGCTACAAAGCAAAAAAATAATAAAATGAAAGACGATAGCCAAATTAGTATATGTGAGGGCCAGTTACATCTAGCTGGTGCCTATGCACCGGGTCAGAAAAAGGCACAGAGATGTTTCATCCTTTCTGTTCTCTGCATCTTCGAGATCCAGTCGATTTCAGAATGCTTTGCTGCCAATCCCACTTGATGTGCCATTTTCCAAGAGAGAAGGATCTATCCGGCTACAGAAAGCAGGAACCCAGCTATGCCCTCGGCCGTGGGAGAAGTTTGAAGTACACCTCCCCACATGCGCAGCAAGAGGAGAGCTCCTGCTCCCAGCGTACCCCTCTGTGCTGCTGCTCCCCATCGTCTCTGACACAGACTTCACTTCTGACGGCACAGTATGACTTCAACTGAGGATTTCAGAATATACGATGGAAATTGACTCTGCTCACTTTTTAGTTTTTGCGTTAGCAAAATTCATGCACAAAACTGTTTTGTGTTAGACCCACAGTCACAGACTACATGAGATGATTTTCATGCATTGCACTTGCATAGGGAAATGGTTGTATTATGAAAATCAAAGCCCCAGGTGGCAGATTCTCAACGGCCTGTGCAATGAGTGGAATGCATAAAAAATACATGTAATAGGAACTATGTATATTGGAGTGATATGCCAAATATGCAGGTCTTTTGAAAATCTGGTTTCATGTATCAAAATTCAATCGCTTTTAATCTACCTTTAAAAATGGCTGGATTCCTAAAATTAGACTTAGAAGCCTGTGATTTCTGGCTGGAGAGCAGCAGTATTCCACCAGCAATTGAGTCAATTCTCATTAAGAGTCATGACTGTTTGCATAAACAGAAATGACAGTTTATAGGTAAATCCTACCCAGTGTGGAGTCCATTCATTTTAAATGTTATGCTCAAAAGGCCACAGCAGCATAATAATGTGAAGGCAGGCATGAAGACTCCAATAAAACTGCACCCACTGGGTCAGTGCCACTGCATAGCATGCTCTGGATATTTACAGAATGATTATACACTAGGTGGTCAATCAAAGCTCAGTCTGTCTGTCATAAATATTAGACCTAAAGGCCACAGGTGTGGATTTTACAGAACTGTTTCTTGTCTCCACTCTCATAGGGTATAATACCGATGTACCTTTATAAAGAATTTGCTTTCATTCATTCAAGCCTTTCTTAAAGTGACTCTTCTGTACGCTGCATCTATTATGTTAGTTTAATAAGGATACTCCCCTGATGCTCGTACCTCCTGGCAGAACTGTGCTGCCGTTTTTTTCATCTCTCCTGTGGTCATGCAGACAATGAAACTGGGAACCTGCTTACATTTTTCAACTTACACTGTCTGTCTTATCAGTTGATGGCAGATGGTTTGGGGGAATCTTAGAGGGAAAAGAGCCACTGCTAATGTCACCTCCATATCTTGAACTTTAGTCTTTCCCACTGCATGGTATTTGTTAGCAAAACATGGACACCAGAGCAACAGAGCAGCCTGTCTGAACTGTCAGAGCAGCTTTTCTCACCAAGAGAGACAACCACAAATATCTCTGTTCTGTGTATCAGATGGGGGAAAAAGACAACAACCCAGAAACACTCTATTAAGAGCAGTTTTGCAAATGTCAGGTGTTAAATGCTTTGTGGTATGCAAAAAGCAGTAACAGACTTTCAGCATAAAATAATGTTTTTACAGAAAGGGGTCAAAAAAAAAAAAAAAAGAAAAAGGAAGATTTGGGGTAGAAAAGTCAGGAGATAGGAAACAGGGGGAGCAGAGCATGCACAGGATCTCCACAGAAGCAAAAGAGCTGCTGCCTCCATGAACAGGCAGCATTCCTAGGGAGAAAACAACACTAAGAGACAACTGTAACGCCACGTGGCTGCGAAAGTGGCCAGCACAGAGAATCATAAGCAAGCATCACCCTGCGCTGGTCCAGCCACTGTTCTGCCTCCACACTAGGACAGTGCACTGAGCTTCTCAACTGTGCTAGTGCAGAGCTCTCCCAGACTGATTAAGCTCTCCTAAGAATTAAACATCAGATACACTGAATAACACAGGTGTGGTATCAGATGGATGCTGCTACAGTTTTCCAGGGCATGAGCTGTACATCCTACCTGTGATGAAACCCATACAGGCATAGCAGTTCAGACTAGGCAGGGGATTACAGTAACACAGCTTTGCAGCCTGTGGACATGTCTAGGTGGTTTTGTTGTTGTTTTGTTTTTGTTTGCTTGATTGTTTGTTTTTGGTTGGTTGGTTTTTTGACACACAGCAACATCTTAAGCAGAAACACATTAATGACAAGGAACTGCCTCAACAATGTATCTCATCTATTCTACAAAAACTTGTGAACTCGATTACAATATTTTTGTGTTCCCCTGTGATTCCAGTTCTGTCTTAATGGTTTAAGAATCATGCTGAAGGCATCACAAACCTAGGGGTTTTGCGTTATTCTTAGAGCATATTTATATCGCATCTCTAAAGCAAGCAAAGTCGTGCTTAAATATGTTTGAGCACAACTGAATTTCACTGGGATCCCAACAGAGAACTTGAAAGAGACACCAGCAACATCACCATTAAGCTAAAGATTTCTGCTATGTATGTAATTCACTTTTATAAACTCAGACTGCTCCTTTCAGGATTATTTTAGCCCAGACAAAATCAACATTATTCACAACAACTGATGGTTTCATATCTGAAATGGACTCACTACTTTTGGCGTTACTCTGCATTATGTAGGGCTTTGAATTACTTCCTGTGGATCTTGGAGAACTTGTCCTGGCTGGAGGTGCATGAACAGCATTAGCCTCTGTCCTAAGTAGAAAGTGGCTGTGTAGAAAAATAATGAATTTTAGCTTTAAAATTCTCTTGACCCAGCCACCTCCCCAAAAAGTTGTAGCTTGTGGTTCAGGCAGAATTGGATTTAACAACATTTGGACTCACTGAAGAGCCTGCCAAAAAACATGCCCAGGCAATCCAAACCATTTTCTAGGTGTCATTGAAAGGCTGCAGGAACTCTTTGCAGTGTCGTGGTTGGGCACCAGCACCAATTCTATAGGCTCGTTTTCCTATTTGAGGACAGCAATTGAGTTTTTCCCTGTTACATTCAGGAAGCAAATCATAGCCTATATGTTTTTGTAATGGAACAAAGAAATATTTTCATACAGACTTAGCCAATTGTCAAGTTTTAGCTAGAGGCTCAGAGGAGATTTTTACATGACCAGGAGGAGATTATTATTGCAGTCAAATTTTTCATGAAACTGTGAAACATGCATCATCAATATTTAATAGGAATAAAAATATAGCTGTTTTATACTAAAATTCACATATACAAATTAACACTAAAGGAGACTCTTCTGCCTCCTGAAGGATTTTAAAAATGCAGTATCAGAGTACTAGTCACTTCTGCTGAGGGTTTTAGAATTGGAAGTAAATATTTATTGCAGAATACTAATAATCTGTTTACACATGGAAGATGTTTCAAAGGACTGTCAGATACTTCTCTTTCTCTCCAGAGAAGAAGGCATTTTCTCTCCATACATAAAGATGCAAAAGGTATTGCCAAAATTAGGTGTGCATTGCTACGACTTAAGGCTAAGCATATTACTGTTAAAAATGGGACAAATCTTACATTCCTTACTGAAGTAAAAATTCTCACAGAAGTAAAAGCATGCCCATTTACCAGATCTTGAATGTTATCCAGGACACAAGAGGCACTGGCAACAGTACTGGAGGCAGCACAAGCTTGCCATAGTCACTGATCATCAACTGGGCAAGACACTGACACCTGCATAAAAAAGACCGCTAAAGCCAGAGATGCTGGGAGATGAATGAGTTCATCTTGTGCGATGATGTGTTTGGGATCTTGTAGATACAGAAAATTCACTGTCAGTCAAAACCACAAAGGGTCAACTATTTGGGGCCAGAGCAGGGCAAAAAGGATGGCATTCTGAATTTGTTCTTCTGTGACAGGATCAGTGTATGATCTTCTCTCCCTTTTCCTGTTTTTCCATTAGTTCAGAAGATAGTGAGGAAGATAAAACAAGGCTGGAACAAATGTAATTTTAGTTTTTCTGGTGCAGCCAAGACAACATGGTACAAAGCCCTACTTCAGCTGTCAAAGACAG
The DNA here is from genome assembly GCA_013399115.1 of Anseranas semipalmata. Lineage (NCBI taxonomy): Eukaryota > Metazoa > Chordata > Aves > Anseriformes > Anseranatidae > Anseranas > Anseranas semipalmata. The sequence continues at coordinate 3,880,356 of VXAA01000243.1, forward strand.
TGTGTAAGATGCTACTGTTGCTACTGCATCCTTTGTCAGCAGCAAGGAAAAGTTTTTAATCCAGATACTTCCTGACATGTGACATGAGTTATAGATTTTTGATAGAAATAGAAAGATCCTATCATGGCCATTCTCCTAGTGAATTTGCTCCCCAAAGTTCACAGATCCCTAGTTTTTACTATAAACTTGTGTGTACTGTCATTTATATCACAGTGAAATAAAGCACATATGCAAAAACCAGCTTTCTCCATTTCCATGACACGTTATAGCCTCTTTCCATTGCCCCCCAAATTAAGACTAGTCCCAAAATTAGAAGAATAGTTCATCTTGTCCTATGGATATTCAGCAGCTATTGATTCATTTCAGAAGGAAAAATTTTACCAGAAAATGCTAGCCACTTACCTTGCTGACACTCAAGATGAAACTTAGAGCTCAGAAAAAGGTTTTGTCAATGTATTTATGAACATATACATCAGCAGAGCATATCTCTAATGCTTTACAATTCATTCACTTAGTGGCAATTATAGCTTTTATTGGCTAAGCTTTAATGAAGTTATTCTTATACACAGAAGGAAGGTGAAAATCAGATCCTAAACATTGAACAAACATGTTTAAAAATAGGACTCCCCTCTCACTAGTGAGACCACACCTGGAGTGCTTTGTCCAGTGCCAGGCTCCCCAGTAAAAGACAGACATGCACATACCAGAGCGAGTCCAGTGAAGGTCCATGAAGATGACTAAGGGCTTGGAGCATCTGCCATGCAAGGAGAGCTGGCAGGCTGGGATTGCTTGGCCTGGAGAAGAGACAGCTCAGGGGGATCTTATCGATGTGTATGGATACACGATGGGAGAGAGTAGGGAAGATGGAACCGGACTCTTCCCAGTGGTCCCCAGTGACAAGACGAGGCAATGGGCACAAACTGAAACACAGGAAATGCTATTTAAAGACAAGAATAAGCTTTCCTGTAAGCACAGTCCAACACTAGAACAGGTTGCCCAGAGAGCTCATAGTGTCTTGGAGCTAGTCAGAAAGTGACTGCCACAGCCTGAGCAACCTGCTGCTGCTAGTTAACCTGCTTTGAGCAGGGGAGAGTTGGGCAAGTGACCTCCAGAGCTCCCTTCCAAATTCAACTATTCTGTGATTTTGTGATGATGAGGAAAAGAGACTTCTATACTCTCCTATACTTTCAGGAAAACCAAAATATTAATTCTACTCCCCATGCTCATAATGTTCATACTTCTTTCATCATCTCAAATCGCAATGAAAACAAAGTTATGAAATGTTTCATGTTGATCATCAAAATGTTTCAGACCCTAACAATGTGCTGTATTGCACTTTTACAGAACATGATATATTGATCTTACTAAATTTTTCAACACATCTTCACTCCAGTGAAAACGCCAATGAAAGCAGAATGTCCCATGAAACATTTTTGTTTACTATCTTCTTATATAAAACCTTTCAGTTTGAAATTGTTCAGCCTGTTCTTAAAGCCTGGTTCATTTTCAAACTTAAATTCCTAGCATGTCACCGATCTCGCTGAATAAATCCAGTATTTGTGCCTTATAACTAACGACACTTATCACTGATATACAGACATGTTATAATATACACAAAAGGCCCAATCTGAAGCATAGGAAGATTGCTATACACTGCAATGGACTTTAAAGCATCTCCAAAGGTTGCAAGTAGTTTTATTTATTTTCTCTTTTTGCTGTTGCTTTGGTTTTTTGTTTTGTTTTGGTTTGGTTGTTTTGTTTTGTTTTGTTTTGTCTTTACCTAGGAGATACATACATACTTCCTCTTTCAAAAAAGAAAATAAACAATAAAAGAGAAATTGCTAGCAGAAGCAAAATAAAATGGATAGCAAAGCACGTAGCAGAGGTCTCCTAGGTAAGTATGCTTTCTTAACTGAATCTTTTTTCTCTGCAGCTTCCAGTACCAAGGGAAAGAACTCTCAGCCAGTTTTGCAACAGCATTTTTGAGTATTGTCTGACTGCAGCTTTATGACAGAAAGGTTTGTTGCAAGCTGCCAAATTAGGGACCACAATAATTACCTGAACCAAAGACTCTGAAGAATAGCTTCTGGGTAATGGAATTTGATAATACATGCTGTTCCTTTCATGCCGTGTGTTACAGTATTGTCCTGGAACTGATGGAACAATGGTAGCAGCTCCATGAAGCCTTCCTTCCATGTGCAGATCAGCCATGTCAGCATGCAGAGCAGTGCCCATTCAGTGCATATTTTCCTTTCCTTTTCTGTTACAGAATTTCTTGCTTCAAATGTCCTGCAGTAAAGCTTGGTTTTATTTGTCTTTCTCAATTTTCAGAGACCACTGCATGCAATAATCCTTTTATACATTCTTTTAATTAGGTTGTAAAATGTGACTGGTTCCTTTCTGAAATGTATATTTATGCAATTAAGAAATATATAACTACTAGTATTTATCATTAATTATTATTTCACAGATACAAGGTAGGCACTTGCATTTTATTGCATGCCATCAATAAGTGAAGAAAATGCAGAGTCAAGTTAATCTCCCTGCAATTTCTGAAGTTGCACCTAGCCTAAAATTTGACTCACTCATGCTAGATACCCACAATTAAATAAATGTATTCTGGCCATGTTAAATGATACCAGATGAGGGTTTGACAAATACTTCAGTAGATCTTTAGATCACCAGACTGTTATAGAAAAACATAATGTTATTGTGACACTGATGACCATATACAGCAGTGCTTATTTCCCATTTCAACCTGGATCTAAAGTGTGATCTCTTATTTCTAGGATCATAGTTACACCAAAGCTAGATATACACATTTTCCATTGAACAATGTCAGCTAGGGGTATTTTTGTAGTAGCAAAAGCCCTGGGGTAGACACAGTCACACTGAGAAAAAACATTGCTTCTTTCCTTCAGGGAAGTGGCACACACGATTCTGACAAAGCCCTCTTTTACTGTTGTAAGTTGCACCCATACCAGGAGGATTTTCACGTAGAGCAGCCTGTCTCTTTGGTGAATGTCTGAGTGACTGGGATTCAATGAATTCAGTCTGCTGGTTTAATCATCAGTTTTCCCAGTAAAGACCAGGTACTGACAGGGGACATGATAAGAACACTGATTTATTGCTCCCCTCTACAGCTCTACCAATATATACAGCAGCAAACCTTTGCTATAAGGCCTAGATAAAAGGACTGAATAAACCCAAAGTTACTAAGACCTTGTCTAGACACAACAGTTCAATTTTTTTAATTATATCAGAACCATTAGTAATAAAAACTTTCCTTTGCTGCTACAGTATACTCTCATATATTGAATATGCTCAGCCAGCTGGACTAAGCTTCACAGTGGTATAACTGAAAGTATACTAAATGGAAAACTACATGATTACATTATGTAAGTGGATCGCTAACTTACAGTGAAAGGTCTTACAGTGAAAGTTTACCAGTTAAAGCAAACAGGGAAGAAAAATCTCCTGTAGATGATAGTACAAAAAGACAAAAAATGGTTTTTGATTTCCAAGAGGGAGAGGCAGGTAGGAGACCAGGTACCCCAACACATGGAAACTAACCCAGTTTTTACTTTCTAAACAATGACGCACCACTTGCAAAGCATTCTCTTGCTTGGAAGACACATACACTCCAAAAAAGCACTAGAAGATTCACATCTTGGTCCTTAGGAAGTAAAGAAACAATTCAGCATCACATTGTTTAGGCTCAGATACTAGGCTGTGTCAGTCAGGGCTGTCTTAAACTCAGCTTCTTAATAGATACAGACAAGGAGAGAAAGAGGATTGGTAGGGGAGACTATGTCTGCTGTAGGTTGCAAGATAACTTACTAGAAGATGGAATATGTAATATAACTGTTCTCTTACTGTAATTTAGCAAAACAGGCTATGCAGCTTGCTGAGGAACTCAATCACAAGCCAGCTGATGATAATAAAATTGTAACACAGTCAGTAAAAACCTTTTTTCTCTTTTCAAATTGCTCATTAAAAATACTTCATTTTAAGAACATGGTTAATCAAACTCTTTCAGAAAAAAATACGGTCAAAACCACAGAGCATACAGACAGTCACCAAACATGAGCCGAGGCAAAGAATCACAAGATTTCTCTCCAATACTCAGTACTTGGATGCATGGATTCAGAGAAATCAGAAGTGGGATCCAGCACTGCCTCTTTCTCCCTAACTATGATATTTACTGTGTCATAAAACAACATGACGTTAATAGAAACAGTGTTTGATATTATGGCTGTTTACCACAAACATTAATCACAGACAACAGTCTGAAGACAAGAAATTTAGTTGATGTAAGCATCCTAATTTATACTGGATAAGACTCTGCACCTCTCGGATATTTGCTCTTACAGTGATATTAACAGTGCTCTTGCAAAATAAAGCGATACAAGAGTAAGAATGTATTTGATAATGTGTTCCTAGAGAATATAACATGATAAAATTCTCAGCTGGCAGAACCCCTTGGAGTCCTGCCATTTACACCAACTTAGGATATAGCTTATTACTAAATTTTTACCCTCAGCAATGAAAAGTATTTTTTGCAATGTGTCACCTACACTACAGATGCAAGCAGGGATCCACAATCATTAATGAATAACAGTTAATTTTTCCTGTACACACTGGCAGAAATGATTAGTGGGTAAACTAATGAATGAAACTCTACACCAGCACCCAGACAAGTGTGGTGGGATCTCACATTATTAGACATCTTCGGTGAACTTCTGACTTCAGTGGGTGTTTAGCAATGCTCAGATTAGTAACAGTTCCCTGAGTCACCACGGGATCCCTCTGCACTAGTGAACAATATTCATAGACTATTCAGTATCATGCTTTCAAATAAATTATTGGACACTTCGTTTTTATTATTTACCCAGTGCTAGTCACATCACTATGACTTGGCATTAGATCTAATGTTTAACAACATGGATTCAATAAAAGAACTGTGTCCAATCTGGATGCCAAAGTCAACAGGTTAAATCAATGTAGTGCTAAGAAAATATGTCACGATGACAATGCAGTAAATATACAGGAAAGCTTTGGGGAGGAAAATGAATCTTCAAAAGCTGCTAAACTAGCAGAAGTGAATGACAGGATTTGGTGAGAGATGAGAAAAAATAAAAATACATGAAAAATGCCCAAAATAAAATAATACAAATTTCGTCCAAAAACTTTGGAAAATGTGGTTTAGCATTTAATGGCGATAAATGCCAAATAAAAGGGTAAAAGGGAGGCATTTACTATGCTGGCTTATAAGAACAGTATCAGTACTTGTAATTTACTTCTAAAAGTAAACTACATGAACATTTTCCAGCCACTTTCCACATAAGTTCCCATTTCTTGCCTGCAACATAGACCAAGCTTTAGCCTCTTTGCAAAACTTGTAATTCACTACTTTGGGTTCATTTCTTATTGAAAGGAAACAAAAACCACACACCTCTTTCTGAGGGCATATCTGGGGAAAAGAAATACTGCCATGGCACAGTACACCTCCATACACCTTCCCCTTTTCAGTGAATCTCGAAAACAAAATACATGTCTCAGGAGAACAGAGAGGTTTGATCCCTTTCTCTCTCCTCCCTGAACAGTAAGGAAGTTACTCACTCCTGAGAGCTGGCATCAGGCTTTAGGTGCTGGGTCTGATGTTCAGATTTCTACCTTAACTCCTACAATGGGAAATAAGCAGATTTAAGCACTCAAAAAAAACCAACCCAAAACAAAACAAAAAACAGCAGGAATAGCAACAGCCACCTACATCTGGAGGATATCTAAAACACAGTGGATAGCCTTCTGGCCCCAAACCTTCTACCTGGGCCATGTACAGGCTGTAATGTCCCAATATGGGAAAGAGAGTGCCTAACGGTCTTAGCAGCTTTGTGAATTAGACATTAATTTCTGCCTGTGTTTTTGGAAACCCCAATTAATTAAGCATAGCATATGCACACTTAGCATGCAGAGACTGCGCTTCCTGAAGAAGGGAGCCACCAAGCAGCCAGAACTGAATAATACAAAGTCTCATAAAAAGCATTACTATACTGTTCTTTGGCCAAGGTACTGGGAAGTGTTGGTATTCTTTTATCCAGACTGTTTTATTTATTATAATAAATTCAAATACTCCATATTACTGACTAGCTTAATATCCTTTGATTTTCTGGCTGCGTTGTGGTCCAGGTTCAAAAGCAATATTTTAGATTCTAGTAGTTAGTGTCTCCTAGGTATGTTACTTCCTTTATTCTTTCACTCCCTTCTCCCATCTCCCTAACTCACTCATTTCCCAATGCTCCTAAGTGCACAACTGAGTCTCAGGACCTGCAGCCTAGAGGCAGATGTTCAAGGAGTAAGAGCAAGGGTTAGAAGGAATGCAGAAGAGAAGCAGCTGTTCCAGCTGGTTTTCAGAGCTCTCCTTTGTCTCAGTGCAGCATGTCTGAAATGCATTCCCAGGCACCAAACCTTTTCTCCTGATACAGAATTAAATCACTTGAATTTATCTATGAATTCTACTCCTAATAGAAAGGTGATCTAGCCCATGCATCACAATGAAGTCTCCTTTTTTTTGGTCAGATGGTGCCTAAAAGAGAAGCCTTATGGTGCACAGGCTGGGTATGTGCATTTCACCAGACTCAAGCTGTCCTCAGGTGGTTTGACATAGGGTTGATAGTGTTCCAACAAAATCAAAAGGAAGGAGCAATAAAGACCTCTAAAGGTTTGGACCTTGGACTAGTCAGTGCTGAACAGAGCCTATAAAAACCCAGTAATTTTAGTAATGTGCGTCTCAGTCCACATTCTACTACGTGTAATGCTGCTACCTCAACAGCTATCAGAGATGTGCAAAATGAAATGGTGAAAGATTGTAAACTGCTTTGGTACATTGCAAAGCAGACTGTAAGCATATATGATCTGTGGATATATTTCTTTTCTTTTTCTCTGCTATTTTAAGAATAGTAATAAAGCTGTTAAAATTTTGCTCTCTTCTGTACCTGAGGTAAAAAATTACAAATGACTTTCTACCTTTCATTAATTTTTCACTATTATTTTTTAACTATTATAGCTGTAGCGAGTGACTAAGTTTCCATGAATAAATGAAGGTGCAGACTGAGATGCTGGCACATCTCTGATGAGACTAGTGATGCTAAACTTACTCTATAAGTGAAATACTTGCAGGGCTTTCTATTCTCAAGTTTATCCCACAACCACTGCTCTATACTTTACCATTCACACAGAATTTAACTCTATTGCACCTTGAACTAAACTTTTCTTTTAAGTTTTAATGCCCTGTCAGTACTTTTTATCGATCAAGAAAAATCCTTCAAGAACAGTGGGCACAACAATAAGAATTACACAGAGGAAAGCACGCTAAAACATATCAAGAGTATTCCTGTATACACTCATCCAAGAATTGAGGACCATGACCCCACTGGTCAAATAAGCAACAGTTTAGGTCTGTTAGTCTGTTAGTACTGACAAGAGAAATCTCTGATATCTCCGATAACACAGTCTGAGGTTCTGAAAAGCACAGCATTGCTGGTACACTAAATGGTGATCTTCCTTTTCAGTCATATCTAAATCAGTGTTACATGGGTCTTAACATAGGTATCAGAAGCAAAGTGGTGAAGCGATCCTTTGGCTGACAGCCAAAAACTTCTAAGTGCTATTCTTAGAAATACATTATATCGACGCGTGCTTTTAGGCAAATCACTAAGCCAAACCACATCACTTTCCTTATTTGCAAAACTAGAAAATAATAACACTTCCATATTTTCGCAAAGTTATTTGAAATCCATGCCTTGAAAGGTTCATAACAGCATTTGATATTAATTATTACTATTGTTACTTACATTGTAGGAAAACCGAGAACAGTCACTAATTAATATTTAAAAGGCAGTATGAATTGTGTTCATCTCCAGGGCATGAGTTAAAGGGTGTCTTTGACCTCTTCTCATCACTTGTTATGGAGGAGAACATTACAAATAAAATGTGGCAGATAGTAGTTGTGTCCTGGCCATTTTCCAATAGAAACACTTGCATTTTGCTTACTTAAAATTCAGTGAATTTTGTATAGTACTCTTCACTAGGTTCTCTGTATTATTATAGGATGTTACTAAAAAGTGCCTACAATTGTTATTCTTAATTTCTGTTATTTACATTTGATAGTGGTATATGGTCAAATTTTGCTTTTGGTGCCCATGCAAACACAGGAACATCAGTGGAGTTTCTTGGTTGTGATCAGAGATCAACAATTTGTTAAACTGAAATTGAACTGTGTGATTTTCCCAGCTGGAAAAAAGACACAAAAAGGGTGGGAGCTCCATCCTGGAGCATGACAAACAGCATACACTGAATGCTAAGCTGTTACCCTGAGGCCCCTTTGATGCACCCCTTACAACACACTGCAAAACTGAAACACTTCTGAAAGCTTCAGCTGGGCCTTTATCACAAGCTGATATTGGAATCAGCTAGACAGACAGAGCTTAGAGCAGAAATTCGCTAAGCAACCATACAGCAGCCTTAGGTTTATGACAACAGTCATATGTATAGCATACAACTTCCTACGAGTTCACCTCACAGGTGATGGGTGCTACTTACAGAGCTGCCACAGAAATCAGTTTTTAGTTCTGGTTTATTGTGACTAGCTTGCAGACACATAGTTATGTACTGGACCAGCCTTATTAAATTAGCATGCAACATGCTGACAGTTTAGCTTACACAGGTGGGACAATAGCCAGTACTTGTGTGGATATGACTGTATGAGTCTTCCTGAAAAAAGAAGTATCGTCTCACCATCTTTGAAAACTATAACTTTAGTAATAACATCATATATTGCCTTTAAAAGGGAATGTTCCAGAGATAAGCAGGGTTTACCGACTTATTTTGCCCTTGCAGTGTGGAGGATGCAATGGAAGCAATATAAGGTGCAAAGCAATGTGTTTTATCACATGGGAATCCATCAAGGAACTCTTCTAGAAGAAGAGACCATATACGGACTAAGACAGCATGATGTATGAGTCACATCGCTGAAATCAACTCTTGGATTCAACAGTGCCATTTGAAGGAACAAAACCATTATTTTCCTTAGCCATTCAAGCAAGGGAAACATACTAACTCAATTGCCAGCACAGCTACCAGAAGGAAATTGTGTATTCCTTTCGGTATTCAAGACATTGCTCTATTGCCTTATTCATAAGAAATTCAGCATCTCTTTTGAAAACAGCAAAACAATGACTTTGTCTCCATTTTAATTTGGAAGGAGTCCAAATTAAGCTATTATGAGAGATAAATGATATAATGAGAGCTGCATGCAATTTACTGAAAAAAAACGAACAAGCAAAATGACCTCTCAAATGTTTGCATTTTTCTTTCTTGAACTTACTGAAATTTTAATGTTCTAGGTAGCAAAGTCAAGTTTCATATTCAGCTTTCCTGTTAATGTTAACATGCACATGACAGGTTCCAACTAAGCAGAAAAATAGGACATTAGGATGCCAACCTAGCATTCCGTTATTATCAAGAATAAATGAACTCAACTTACACGGAGTTTATATATTAACTATTTCCAAAATACACTCCTATGTACAGTACTGTCTCATAGGAATTTGACTGGCAACTATTAGATGTTCTGGCACTGAAAAGAAACTATGAGAGCCCTTATTATTCTGAAGCTGTAATTGTGAACAAAAATATACTGCAAGCACTGATGAAAACACAGGCTCCACGACCCCGTGATCACAAACCTTTTGAGCAGTAAAGTCTGCTGGCTCATAGCAAAGGTCATCGTCAGTTTTGCAGCTCCAGGCTTTTAATCCTAAGTGAGCCAATCAGATCTGCATTAAGTGATGAACGTATTATGTTAATGAGCATAATTATGCTAATGAACATTCCTTCAAGGAATCTTCATTCTTGATTCATTAGTTAGATGTTATCATCTGAAACCAATGGAAAATGTTTTGAAAAACTCAATTAACCCCTTTGGGGCAATCACAGACCTTAACAGACTGTCTTTCAATGCTACCTCTCCTATTTATTCCCAGATTTGTACTTGTCTATAATCATCATTTCACTGGGAGTTCTCTGCCTTTTTTGACTTCTTAATTTTCTTTGTGACAGTGACTTCAACCCTGCCTGAAAAACAAAACAAAACAAAACAAAACAAACAAAACAAAACAGAAACAACAACAACAACAACAACAACAACAAAAACAAATCAAAAGCCTATGATCATGTTTTATTTCTGTGGTGCTGGTTCTGCCGACTATCCCAGCAGTATCATCTCCTGAACAAGCATGGGAAAATGCTAAAGCAGCAGAAAGGTTGTCAGAGCCTGCCCGTGCAGGACTGAAGTAGCATGACTAGCCAGGGATTAGCTTGGGACTGGCACTATCCTGGCCAGTAAATAGGCTGTTTTCTGTAGTACAACGAGTACTTCTTACAGATGGCACTTACTGTTTTGTACCATACTGCTCCTGTTTCACATTCCCGATCCCACACGATTACATGCATATCTAAGCTTGTGCTTACACTCCAATGTGTTAAGGCACACACAGTATCATGATAAACTATTAACAGCACAAGTTTTTACAGGCCAGCAAGCTATTTGTTCAGATGAATTTGAGGCATTTAAATGTTATTCCATGCATGTGCTAGTATTAATAGCATCCACATATGTAAAATTTATATCAGTGGACATAGATCAGCATCACTCCAGTAAATTCAAGGCCACATTATTTCAGCTCAGCAGCTGACGCTACAGTCTTACAAAAGATACACCTAAGATACACTTTCTAATGATGAAACATGGGAATATGTCTATTGATGGTTATATGTTCTCCGCAAGAAGCCTCTCTGTGCTGTAAGGTTAGGCTAGTTTACGTTCCATATCAGCAGTGCTCCCCCAGTGCGTTTTTAATATGCTTTATTAGCTTAATATGCATGAACATTGCACTTGCATGTGGAAAGCCTGGGGAATTGTCAACCCTGGATGCAGTTGCAGTGAGAGCACAGCTTTGTAGTCCTGAAGCCCTGACTGTATCTGGGAGTGCACACATGGCATCTGATTGAAGCTACAGGTCCTGTGACTCTCCTCTCGCCACTGTGTCATTACTTCACTCCATCAAACAGAAAAATAAAACACGTGAAGCACTCTGCAGTGACCTGCTTAATCCCACAGAGGTCACAGCAGAGACTGATTTATGATGATTGACAACTGCCTATGATTATGAAAATTGGTAGCCAGTATAGCATATATTACTCATGCCTGCAGAACAAGGCACAGAGAAATCACTTTCCTTTTTAGTATTCCTAAAGGTTTACCGTTCTTAGCTTTATTCAAAGAAATGTAAGGCCTAAGGAAAACAATGCAGCATATATAAATAGGGCAAACATTATGTCAAGCTATTTTTAAAAATGTCAGTCTGTTACTTGATGTAAGGTTCTGACTTAATATGTAAGGTAAAACAAATGAGTTTGAAAATCTCTGTTTAGTAGTTTAGAAAATGGGATCTGAGATTGCTTTAAACAAGGTCATAAAGACCTCTCAACCTCTCCTTTTATTTATTTTTTCGCTAATATATTGACTGGCTTGATGGTGCACCACAGACAAATATCTACATGCTTCACATAATGAAACAGTGTCATTACTTTATCTGGACAAACTCCCAGTGTAATTGCAACCAAAGTAAAACAGCTCTGAGACTGCAAAGAAGTGTCAAAACGGGAAATAGAATAGCATAGACCTGAGATGTTTTCCATTTGCAGACCTTCATATAGGTGTCTTTTTTCATACTTTTAGCTGTATATTGGAAAGCATAATTTGATGATAGACGTGAAAGTGTGTATTAGTTTTTATTTTGACAAATTCATTAAACATCACATAGCTTGAAAAATGAACCAGGAGGCACTAAGCCAGCCTGAGAAGATTGTACTTCATAAACTGAATTGCTCACACGGGCAACATTTTGGTGGAAGTTATAGATTTTCTAGCATATCCCTGATAGATAGCACTAATATAACTTCAATAAAAACTCCGGATATGTCAATATAAAATTTTTCCAAGCATCGAAAGATGTAAGATACTTCAGCTAATAAATTGGAAGACTCCTTATTCCTCAAGGTACACTAACTTACACATCAGATTATAACAAGTATTGAAACTGTATAGGGTACAGCAGGCAGCTGTAGGTTTGCTGCTTTTAAAAGTTACACTAAATTAAATTACCAATGTACTGAAAGTAATACTTGGAAATTAAGATCTAGAACAAGCTTTTTTTATAAAAATGTTAGCATTCTTCTATTTTTAACTGTTAGATAACACACAATTTTTCAAAACTGACAGATGAATGAAAAAGATAAACAGTATTTGCTGCATACAATTGATGTTCCTTCTCTTTGTTCCCAGCATATGACCTTTCACTTACCTCCCTAAGATTTACTGACTTTTTTTAAATTGCTACCACTTCCAGATTGATTTGGTACGAGAAGTGCTAACAGTTATCTTGTTCTGAAAAAAAGCCCAGATATAGGACTTCATAGACTGCGAGTGCATGAGACAGGATTGTGCATCTATATACATGTATGTGTGTGTGTGTATTTATATATGTGTGCATATGCATATGCACACAAACATAAATATACAGTTTAAAAGTTTAAATTATACAATTATTTCTGCATCTCACAAACAATGACCTACCACTCACCAAATGTGACTGGAAATAGCTGCCTGATTGTTTTTACACATTCAATTACCAGTGACTGTAACAAGAAAGAAGACAGGGAAATGCACAGGTATTTGAACAACTACAGTTGTTAAAACTGAAAGAAGATGCCTTGGAAGAAGGTTACAAAGTTTCAAGTAGGATGCTGGCAGGAATTTGAGACGCTACTTGCGCTTGCCTAAGAAACTCCTCAACTTGCAATATTCTTTATCCTTATTCAGGAGCCTTAATATAACATCAAATCGGTCAATAGGATCTGAAGGCATATAAACACCTAATATGGATATACAGTTCTGTCATTCCTGTATGCTACTTCTGACATAAAATGCTGTTCACTAAGAAGGACCTACTATTGGCAGTGTTCAACTTCAGCTAAGCACTTTTAAGTGCAGAGTACTGGGAAGAAAATAGATGCAGCTTTGTAGTGGTCTGACTGCCAGGGAAATCAAGATATGTTTTCAGTAGCATTTCTTTAGAAGAATGCATTGTGACTCCCTGTACACTTGCACTGCAGCACAAAGGGATGAAGCTTTCTTTGCTTTTGTTTTGGGGATCCTGGCAAAGAAATTGCTTTCCTTCTGCCTCAATTTATGCACGAAGGTACATGTATTCCCCATTGGGCTGTGCTGTTCCAGAGTAGCAAAGTGATCCATTACGTAATCCACATTAGCTTCCCTATTAGCCAATTCCTAACTAGTTAAAAAAAAAAATCAACACAATATATTTGTATGCTTATTAAATTATTATTATTATTGCTATACCCTCATTGCTTCCAAATAACCAAATATTGACATGACTCAAAATTCAATTTCTTCACTTTCAAAAACTACATTGCATAACTCAGAAAAGCTTTTTTTTTCTTTTATTTAGGACAATGGATGATTTTATTTTTCCTATAAAATACCTCCCCCCCCTCCCTGTCTGGCCCAAGGAAATGAAGAGATGCTCAAAACCTCTTGGTTTGGTTGCTGGTCAAGTACAACAGAAGGGGAAGAGGACATTATATCTACAACATGGTTGAATAAAGTACTAGTAAATACTTGAGTAAGATTTTCTCTTCTGTGAAAAAAAGCAATCGTTTCCATAATTTATTCATGAAATGTAAAAATATACAGGGCATATATTCCTTTATGTTTTGTCTCTTGACAAATACATAACTGATTAACCTAATATCCGTACTGCATATTCTTCCAGAATGATTATTTCATTCTGGATGAATTCAGAAGACAAAATCCAGCAGATGATACTAATAATATACTGGTTTCCACACAAGTATCTGTGCTTAGAGCACAATTTCCATACTGCGGATCAAGAGAAGGATTTAAACTCAACAACTGAAATACCTATAGAATTTTTCTGTGTGAGAAGGTTAGATTGGAGGAAATGCTATCCTGTATAGAAATACTAACTTGCACACTAAGTTAGTGCTACAGAGGTCTCACCAGAAGTTGGAAAGTCAAAACCATTTCAGTCCTAAAATTTTTAGTCCATAAAACATGTATTTACATGCTTGGTATGTTTTCTGTTTGTTTTCAAGAAAAGATGTCATTTTGAAGCTAACAGCTCTTTTGCAGCTGAAGCATTTGTCAAAATCAGGGGACTGCAGTCAGGAATGTTTAGAAGGACATTCTGGTAGCAAAGTTGCTAAGGATATGCATTAGCTTGCCTTATTTTGTCCTCTTGACGAGAGAAGAAAGTCAGATCTCTCTTCTCTTATGTCAGTCTTGTTTTGTTTCTAACAGCAGAGCCATTTATTGATGGTCCAACAACATTGCTTGTAAGCCATAATGCACTAGAATAATAAATCAGATAATAGAAGAGGTTAATAAAATTTGAAATGCTTGGAGATCAGACTCGGCAGAGAAAAGCCCTTCAAGTTCATGAATCTACTTCTTTTACTGTTATATTCTGGCAGAGCATTCCCCACCTGTTAAGAGGAACCAATTATGGTAGCTGAACAGACTGCATGGATGACCTGAACCTTGCTCAAAACAGATGAGAAAATATGACATATTCCTCTACTGTCGGAAAGACTTTTATAGCTGGTGGAGAGGAAACATCAAGGAAAGTGTTGAGACTGAAGGCTGGACTGGTATGTAGGTGTGGTACAGACTGGTAGGTATGTGAGACCATAAAAGCACTAAGAATATGACTTACTGTGTTAACACACTTGAAATGGCATTCCCCAAGAATGGCAACTTAAAATGAGGTATATGTGTTATCCTAAATATATGTACAAATATTAGTAATATGTATGTGCAAAATATATCTCATATCACCAGTGATGACAAAAAGTAGGCACTTTGTGTGAGCGCACGCGTGGTGGCAAAGCTGTATCTGACAAAACAGGCACAAGTTTTCTGGGATACCTTTTAGTAGGCTAAAACTTACCCTCTTATACTGTGAAGGAAGTTGGCACCAATTTAAAATTTAATTTCAAACTGATTCAAAAATAGTCCAATTCAGACTTTAAGAGCAGTACTCAGAAATTGCATTTATTGGACTGACTGGCTAAGGCATACTATGAGTGAACATATTTCCTAGCTTTAAAACTTATACAAATTATTTTGGACATCACAACTGTTAAAAATTTATGCAGACATAGAAAAGGAATAATGTTGCTGAATGTTTAATGCTATTCATTTTCCAGCACTGCCTAGGAGTAAACAGGAATGACACGTTCCTTTCTGATTATGGGCTGTGAGTAAGATCAGCCGGCTTCTTCATGCTAATTTCTCTTTCCTGTGTGTTCCTCTCACAAACCTTCACATCTGCCTTAGTCTTGCTGCCCACTAGCATATGGTGCACTTGTGTGTAAATGTACTTGCGCAAAACAAGAATAAAGTGTTTTTTTCTTTGATACATTTCCTTTACCAGAAGTGGAAGCTATTCCTTTTCTATTGTACTACACACGTAATGATCTCTGAACACACTAATTGCCTTAAACTTTTTCCTTCTTGATTTTAGTTATGCTGCAATTTCTTTCTTATCGTATCTCCCATTCTTATCACACTAAAAATATCTAGGAACAATATGTAAAAAATGGAGATTTCAGTCTTCATCTATACTAAAATGTATTTCTTGGGCTGTGTGAATCAGTCTTGTGAACATCCTGCTTGGTTTGCTTTCCCAGCGTATCTTTACTTACGCAGTTAGGTAAATGGTATTTGTTTCAAATTCAATGCAAAGTACATATATCTGAGACTTAATCCTATTTTTATCTATTTAGATCTATAGAAAAACAAGGCTGAATATATGAATAGGGTCTTACTGGTGTTTTAATGTCCACTCAGGCATTCCTCAGAATGATGGTCAACATGTTGATTCTGACTAAATGAAGCTGAAAATCAGATTTTCCCAATATATCACATCGGCATACACATCTGCTGATCAGTGTTAATTAGTCCTGTATTTTGCAGTTTGTAATCTGTGGATGTTTTATGTGGATGTAAATAGTAACACATTAGCATATATAATCTGTCTTTGGAAAGCTTCTGCTGAGCAAGTGACCAATAAATTGCAGTTGATGTAAACATTAATCAAATTGAATGCCAGTATGGAAAGGGTCTCAAGTTTAGAGAGAAAATCAACTTTCTACCATGTATCTTATTATTGAACTGTAATTAAGTAAGACCATGATCCTTTCTGAATATTCAATGACAAATAAATATATGTGTTTTAGCTTCCTTCATGCCACCCTGAAGAGCTAATCATTTGACCATTAGGGTGAATGCATGCCACTTAGTCTACAATGGTGAATTAAATTTCCATCTGTTAGATGAAGGAATAAAAAAAGAGAGAGATAGAGAGAGAAAGGGAAAATTTGCATATGTTAGTATAAAATAATTTAATCTGAGAGAGAAGAGGTCAGCATATAAAGCCACAAAGCAATGAGTACTTCACAAAAATGTAATGACCTATATTTGGCCTAAACAAGCTATTGTATGACCATAAATATACCATTACTGTGAACAAATAAGGATTGCAGCTATAGTAGGTAAATGGTAATAAATATATAATATACACTCTGTTGTCATGAGCAGAGAAAGCATTTAAATTATAGTGCTGCTGTGCACTGTTAATAACATTTTTTATATTATCCACCCTTCAAAATTTCTCTTGTTCTTATGGGACTTGCCTTTCCTCAAAAAAAAAAACCCAGCTACTGAAAGAAGTGAAGCTGAAATGGAGTATTTTTATGGATTTTCCACAGTGTGAACATGCACATATACAAACTGGACCGAACATTTCTACAGAAGGAATGTTTATCTTCACCTTTGGCTGAGAAAATGAAGGATCTGTGAATGGTCCACAGAGAGGCTGGCTGGAACACTGGAATTTCTCTGATACAGTGCAAATACAGATCGAATGGGTTATCTAAAATAAGGAAAATGATTACATCAAAGTATGCCAAAGAAGTGAGAGGACTTAAAATTCAGTTATCTGTAATCTTACGTGTATTTCTTTTTTAACTATGCCTAACAATGGTACTATGATGAAGTGTGTAGGAATCTACTCATTCAAAAACATTTTCCTAAAGCTAACTGAAATAGAAATACTTTCATAGCATGCTTCTAAGTAATAATTAGAGGGACACAGGCCACAAAATAGAAGTGATCATCCTGATGAGACCTAGGGGACTGTGATGATGTGCCAAAGGAGACAGGAAGCTAATTGCCAAAATGAAGAAAGGCAGGAAGGATTTCTAGAAAAGACACAGTAGGGAGCATGTTGGCTGTTGAGGGGACAAACCCTGGCACTCTGCTGCTAAGTGCTGACAACCATCAAGACGCTTTCATGTCAACAGTAACTGAAAAGGCACAATGTTTCATAGCAACGTGACTTTGGAGAACAAGAACGAGAAGGTAAAAAGGATGGAAATAGCGATTGAATTTATGCAGACTTGAAGCTGAAAGCAAAACAGCAGAGTTGGGGGCTTACAAAAAGGTGGATTATTTGTCAGAGCCTGGAAGTCTCAGTCTTATAAGCAGTCAACAAAGAGGAATGCAAAATGGGAGCTTTGGGGTTTGTTTTTCTTCCTTTTCCTTTCTTGTTTGCTTTCTAGATAAAATTGACATTTCTAGAAAATTGAAAGCCAGGGAGACTGGTTAGTGAGAAGTATTTTGCTGTGTTACATTTTTTTGCTTTATTAAAAAGTACTGTTGTTCAGGCAGATCCTACACTACAAAAAATGTGCGAAGTTTTTGCAAGAACACGCGAAGGTATGTGGCAGCTTTTCTCACTGTTAATGAGTGAGGGAAGTACTTTATGAGGAAACTGAATGCCAATAAAGGATGGCTGCCTTTTGCAAAAAAAGAGGTGGTTCCTTTCTTGACTGGGTTTCTAAGTAGGTTGGCCTCCTGATTAGAGTAACCA
Source organism: Anseranas semipalmata (assembly GCA_013399115.1). NCBI lineage: Eukaryota > Metazoa > Chordata > Aves > Anseriformes > Anseranatidae > Anseranas > Anseranas semipalmata. The sequence continues at coordinate 3,898,454 of VXAA01000243.1, forward strand.
TTTTTTTAATATATATATATTATTTCTTACTATTTCCTTTTAACCTTTTTTGGGGAGTTTATTCTACTGATATTGGTTCAACTGCAGTAATAACCACCAAAAGAATAAAATATAATGATCTTTTAAATTAGCACTATGTACTGTAAAGAAAGAAGGAACACTATTTCTGTCTGCAGTAAAAACAGTAAAAGCTCAGGAGTTTTTATACTGTTTTTAGTACAATTGCAAAGATTTCATGGGAAGGTAACTATAATTACCATCAAGTACAGCTTTGACCTTAACACGTACCTCAAAGGACAATTAGGTTCAGCTTTGAAGGGTTTTATTTTTAAACCTTTTGCTGAATAAAAACACTTTCTTTCTAAAGTCCAGACTTCTTACATGCCAAACATAGTATTTGTGGCTGCAATAGAGCACCAGATATTTCATGTTCTGGCTGTTGTAGCATATGCATAATAATACATAGCTCATGCAACTTTCATAGCTTTTTCTCTGCTGACTCCCTTCTAATATCTCTCAGAAGACATTTGTGGTGTTATTCTTTATTTTACATAGTGCTTGCACTCATCATGGATAAACATGAATAAAACTTTTGGAGGTTATCAGGACAGTTATTTGTTTGGAGACCTGATTAGCTTTAAGTACTATACACAAAACACATGCTGCCAAGCATGCAAGTCATGGAGCTCTGATGAGGTAATAACACAGTTTTTATTATATAAGTATGATAAAAGAGGTAAGTTCCAGACAGTACGATGCAGTCAAATAATAATTTTGTAACGAGAGATTAGGCCAGACCTGCAAACATCTTTAAGAAGAAACTGTTTGATCAAGCTGTGAACTTAAATGCAACATCTGAAAAAATTAATAAAGGACAAAGTTTGCAAACTGCAAAGACCATCCTCTCAAAAGGAGAAAAGGATGAAATGACAACTACCCTGTATTCCCCATTAACAAATTTCTCTTCAACGTATCTTAAGTAAACTAGCCTGAGGTATGTCCTGTGGACACCGCAAGAATGCATGCACGCTGTGTCTGTCCATGAATAGTAAGCAGGTATAAGATGTGAAGTTAGTAAGGAAGAAGCAAATTGGTTCACACAACTAGGCCTGAAAAAATGAAGAGATCACTGTGATGTCTCTAAGAAACTGAGAGTCCAAGACAGATCACAAGGACATGGTGTGTTTTTTTTTTCTTTTGACAGCAAAAATTATAAGCCCATTAAGAAAAGGTTTGTTTAATAGAAGTGGGAACATATGATACTCATTCTGTTCCTCTCACAGAATAAGGAGAATTGTAAGAGTTGGAAGAATAATCAGAGCTATCATAAAGCGCTATATTCTAATGGGGAAAGTCCATGCTTCCATTTCCTGAGTCTGACCTCTGAAAAGGCACTGAGCTTCCAGGAATCAAGGGTTTTTGTTTCCTTCTGTGCCTAGAGTTCTTCATTTGTTCAATGAGGCTAATATAACCTCTGTACCTACCTTTTATTGAGAATAAAAACATCAAAGGCTTACTCAGTGTTATGGTTATGGATCCCATTTTGTAAGCAAGACAGAAAGAATCTCTTCCGGAGACTGGTTGCAGCCAGTTTAAATATAGCAAAAGCTTTCCATAACAGATTATTGATTTGAGACTTCTTTGTTTGTGACTTGGTGTTTTTTTTGGTGTGGGTTTTTTTTTTTTTTGGTAACATTTTACCAGTACTTTTTTCCCCTCAAAATCTTCCCCTCCAAATATGAATAAAGCATGTTTCTTTTGAAGGATTTCTTTATTTTCATTCTTTCCATATTTTCAGTGACCACTATTGCCCACGAAAGACAGTTAGAATATTATTTTCTTCAAAAAAAGAAGTGCTTATTGCACTACAAACTATTACCTGACCCACGTAACTATCTTCATGACTATGAAAAGCTCCTGCTCTCCTTATCCATAAAATGCACTGGTTTCCTTTTTCTGTCTTTTTAATCTGTCACAATGCAAATATTCATTATTCCTTAATTTGTGTTTTCACCCTTGATCCATTTTAAAGTTTTTATACCTACAGAAATTTGGGCTCTGCCAAAAAATGAAAAGCAAGAACCTGAAAACTTTAGTGTACCTGAAACTCAATATATTTTGTGAAAATTTTGTGGTTTTAGGAAGGTAAAACTATTTTATTAACCGAAACTCAAGGTATATAGGCACCTAACTCTCTTCTGAAGCAATGCTATTTAAGCACCTAAATATTTCTGAAAATCTAGGCCTTAGACAAAGGTAAGTGATCACATAATGCAAATTGAGGTGTGTTTTTTTCCTTACTATTTCTTTTTTCCCTTGTTATTCCTTATTCTCTCCCCCACCCCCATTCCCTTCACTACTTTTACAATTCCTTTGCTAATAAACAAATAGTTCACTCTTCTAATTCCTTGACTTCAGTGTGCTACAAATCAGCCTAAGGACTGTAGAATTTGATGAATGTGAGAGAATGGTAGCCGAAGAGGTGGTATAGACAAGAGGAAGTAAATATCTCCTGGGAAGTGAGCAGGGGCTCAGCAAGCTAACTGCCACTGTCCTGATGAGTAAACCCCAACATCAGGAGACAGTAGAGGATGGGGTGACAAAACCAGCCGTTGCTGAGGACTTGATGTTCATGCCACATTGTGGAGGACTACCTTTAGGCAGGTTCTGTGGACTGAGTGCACGTTAGGGTTTGGAAGAGATCTGCTTGTTTAGGTTAAACAGAATGGAATCCAGTTCCTGTGCTCTGGGATTACACATGATGTGAACCAAAGCACAGCAATTGAAAACGTTCAGGAAATGAGCTTTGAAGTGCCATCCTTCTCCAATCCTAAACACTGATGTAAATGCATCCTATGTCATTTAAAATTCTCTTGACTTCACAGCGATTCCATATAATTTTCCCAAACAATATTTGGGAAATGGACCTAAATGAAAATTGTTTTTTAAATAGAAAATTATGTTCTCCTTACCAGAGAACACAGTAATTTGCATTGTAATAGGAAGTTCATATATCTTGTTCAGACTGTCTGGATGGACAGGAAGAACGTGCATGGAAGAAATGTTACAGTCTACGACACCTATAAAGGTTAAAAAAAGTGTACAAAAATATCTCTTGCAATTTAAAATATTGTTGATGAAAGGAAAGCTTTTAAACTTTTTAGAGCAACTAGTAGTGACATTTTACCCTTTAAGGATGGGAAGGTAACGAGAATTTTTCCCTAAATGTGGCGCACACTCAGGTGAAGCTGAAACTGAATTTCCAGCTACATCTCTCCTGCAGCTTGCAAAGCTACCTAAATCAAAGTGACAGTCTGGCCAGGAACTGAGAAATATGCCACAACAAATTCTTTTTAAATATAAAGTAATTTCACATGCTCTCCAAACCATTACCATTTTGTAATTTTAAAGAGAGATGAAGACAATCCTTGCATGAGGATATTTCAGGTGTTCTTTACTCGTACCCGTATCCACATTTTTAGTGATTGCAACTTTTTTATTCTATTGCTATGTTTATTAAAAAGGTACTTTATGTAGAACATTTTAAGGAACTCTTCCTTTACATTGTGTCATTTGCATTTTTCATTATTTTTTACTATGACTAACCTCTGTAATTCACTCCATGAAAAGATTTTTTTCTTTAAAGAAATTAGACCTACTTTTTGGATCATTAAGTAGTGCATAATCTTCAAATGGGACATTAAAAACTGTAATCAGTGACATCACCATGACAACCGATTAAGAAATGTCTAGAGAAGCTTCTGAAAATGTAATTTTTTAATATAATACATTTAAATGAGTTCATCAGAACAAAGCACCCTAAGTAGATTTATTGTGAACTGAACATCTAGTAATAATTTGGCTACATAATGAACACTAAAATCTTTTCACTGTGACTTCAGTAGTTTGGGAGGTGGCATCAGAATTCATACTTGACTTCGATAAACTTAGTGGGGGGGAGCATCGAAGAAAAATTTGGCTTTATTGCACTAACAGACTGCATTTCATTAATTGTTTTTTTGTGCATACTTCTTCCCATATTTAGTCTCCAAACTTGTAGCTACAGATTACACCAGGTGAGGGCCTCTAAGAATTAGGCATTGCTTAAATCCTCTTTGTGCTTCAGCCTGTAGTTATTACAAGATGCTTTGCCCATTGTCCTGTCCGCTCTAATGAGTGAAATTGGAAGCAGCAGAAACACCATTCTGGCACATATCAACAGTAAAATATAAATAAAACATGCCATAAAATGCCTACCTGCAGTATATTTTGTTACAGGGTTATATAAATTAAACGCTCAGTAGTTGAGGAAAAGGCACTCACGAGACTAAAGGCCAATCAAAATAATATTTTTAAGTGTATCACAGAAGCTTAAAGAGAAAAAAAAAGATTTTACAAATAATCTGTTTGAAGAGATTAGCTATACTTAATGAGAGTAAACTACCCAGCATGCTTACTGCCAAACTCCTGGCTGATCCTCAAAACAACTAAAATAATATCGGGATTTCTTCCTCATGTCTTCCAGTTTCCAATCTGTCCATTCAAGTTATTGCTTGTTCTTGTCTTTTATGGTTATGTCTCCTGCTTCTGCCAGCTGTATTTATTATGCCCTTTTCTAGAGTAGATCTTGCATTAGTTACGTCTGTTGCAAGCAGAATGCATGTTTAGAATAAAGCCTTTCCAAAATACTGTATTGTGTAAGTGCTATTGTTGCAGAGTGGAGAGGAGGTTTAACTTTCCATATAACAGACAGCCTTCACTTAGAATGATGCAGCCTTTTTCTGCTGCAGAGAGTTCACAACAGGGACAGTATGTCAGCTACTGTAATCTGGCACTGTTCTATCTATGTTGTCTGCGTACATGATATTTCATATCAGCTGCAAATCTGCCTCTTAAACCATGCTGTTACCTCCTAAAATACTGTGAAACTGGGAGTTTTTTAGTCAAGAATTTTCTCTCAGACTGATAAGACAGTCTGACTTTGAGATGATCACCCTCAAAAAACTTTAAAGCAGCTGCAGAAAAATGTTCTTAATGCCTTCTGAAATTTGGGTGTTTTGAATTGGTATCAAAACTAGAGGCATTCCCAAATCACCAATCCCTTTTGAAAACCCAGGCCATTATACTTACAAAACACTGACTCTCCATTAAACTCCTTGTTATTCTTTTACTAATGAGACACTTTACCAGCCTGTCATCACCCGCTGTGATTAATTCTCTACTTGTAAAATTTTAGCTCTCTCTCTGCTGCTGCTGTTAACGTGCTTTGTACCAAATAAAAATGAAGTTGATGTTTACAAATCCTGTCTGAAGGTTGCTTTAAAAAAGCCCTTCTTTGGCTTACGTTAATGAGGCCAAGTATACTGATTTTTGTTCAAAATTATTCTGGATAATTAAACACTGTAACAGACTACCATGGAAGGTGTGAAGCTCACCATTGCTTAAAAGGTTTTAAAATTTAGTATATTTTAAAATATATGCTTTATTATTACCTGTCTGTGGTCCACATACAGAGGAGTTCAGATCTGAAGATAGTATACACTCTTCTCATCTTAATATTTGTGAATCTAGGAATAAGCACAAGAAAAAAACTTGTTTTAAAAAACAGGATCTAGTCATATAGTCATCTTGAATAAAAACTGATACAAAATAACTACAGCACAGAATCTTGAACTGTGGAGTGCACATTACCTTACTACGAACTGTGTGAAATTTATCTCAAGCAGATTAGGAAACAAGACCCATAGCAATAGAAACCTGTAATTCTGTGCTGCAAGGACTTCCCCTAGGGTATTATTTAAAAATACAAGTCAACATGTAGTTGTTGACTGGTATAACGATGAGTACAGAAACATAACGTACGCTCCTTGACTCTGCCTTGACCCTCTCCAGTTCTGCATATTCTGAACCCCGTCCAACTCACAATCCAAGATTGTGCAATATTTTTCATAACACATGTGAAGTGAGGGAGATGTTCGTATTGTTAAGTAACTCTATGTTGAAGATATTTTTTATTTGAAAACAGATCTTTGAGATTGTCTAAGACCTTAATAGGCAACATGAAAGTGAAAGATGGGCCTGAATTACACGTTCTCTGTTACACAGTAACGTTCCTGCAATACAAGACTGGATGCCTGTGCATCCTTCGGTATTAAAAGAACTTATTCTGCTTCACCGTTTATAAAGAATGAAAGAAGACGACATCTAATTCATCTAAAAAGCACAGTGGCAGTGTTTGAATTGCAGGCCTCTCAGGAGCTAATGTATTTAAAGAGCTTTTATGCTGGAGACAGCCTTCTCCCTTCTTCATACTAAATAAATTTCATTAAATTAAATAAGATGAAGCCATCTGTTTTCTTCCAATGTTCTAATCTTAAGATCTTCTAATGCCTTGCAAATCTCAAATGTCCAAATTTCATACAGTAGATATGCCTTGCAAGAATGCAGATTCTGAATCATATTCAATCTTCAGTTTACTTAAAAATACATATTTACCAGAAAAAAAAATACACAGAACTTTGTATTCTCGTGCTGTGATTTTACATGTTTGTGTCTACTGTTTTCTCAGAGCCTGCAGAGGATTCCCATGACCATCCTGGGAAAATGCTTCACTGTCAAACATTTAAAGAAAACAGTAAAAAGGAACAGATAGATGAAACTTCATGTTTATTATAAAACTAAAGAAAATGCAGCAGGAAAAAAAATCTAGCATACAATGAACAGGTATGCATAAATTACCGTCACTTCACTGCAAGAGAGACAGCGGAAACTAGATTATAATGAAAGCTGAACACAAAAAAATTGGAAGCAACAATAAGAGAAAATAGACTACTGAATCTCAAGGCCTGCATTTTTCTCCCCTTGAGAACAGCATTAAAGCCAGCAAATTCTCAGACCATCTCCTTCCACTTGAAATCTGACACAATCCTCAAAACCAGAGAACTGCAAAGTAGTGTTTTAAAAGCTATATTGTTAGAACATTTATTGATCAAAAGCATAATGAGAACTAATTGAAAGACATGCACACTTCTTCTAGCAGAATGATCTCTCTTAGAAACATTATTTCATCCACAATTTTAAGGATGTTTAGTATAGTTTTTTAATATAGTCTGAAATGCCTGAATGAGATTTAGATATGACAGTGAAGTATGTACTTAAAAAATTAAAGGATATATACCATAATTGCTTCTTTGTACTGCTGTGTCAGTCTGGGTGCAAGATGTGACAGTTCTGGCACTGATGGACACCTGTCCATGGGGAATTAAACTGAACTCAACAGAGTATTTCACAGAAAGACATGCATAGTAGATCTACCAGGAAAGAAATAAGGGGAAGATCCCAAGGTGAAAATCTAGGGTACAGACAAACATTAGCGCTCTCTGCCAGCTGCTGGCCATATGAATTCAAATAATTTCCACTCAGAATGTCATGTAGGTTTGTTAGTGCTTAGTCAAGCTAATAACAGCCTACTATGTGGCATGATACAGATAAACCTTTAGAAGTGCAGACTCCTGGGTCCCACTGTGCTGCTGCCTCGCTACCTCATTTTAAAAGTACCATTTTAGGCTTGCATCATTTTGAGACATATTTGGAAAGCGTTTAAAAGCGTACCTTCATGTATCATTCCTGTTACAAACTACAGCCCTGATCTGACACGAGGACAGAGAAGCGTCATTATGTATCACCGAGTACTGTTCCACAAGCCCGGAATACCATGCACTATCAGCCACGGGGCCACCTAAGTTGTCTGTGATTGTACTGAGCACCTCGGCAGAAGGCAGTTATCGGACTGACCATATTCCACGTGAAGTCAGGTTAAAAGTGCCCGTTAAATTCCGTGAGAAAATTCAGCCATTAAAATACTAATTGTTCAATTCTGTTTGCTTATTTTTCTGTCACTGCATTTTCATTAAAATTATTTATCCTTCCTTACTAGGAACCTGCCACATAGACACTAATGAATAATCAATAGGAATACTCTACCAGTTGCTTTTAAAGGTGCATTTTAAAAAGGAATCCAAGTGGTTTTGTGTTATTTTGATACTTAACAAACAAAGTATTATTTACTACAGATTAAATAATCCAGTGTACTCAACAAACTGTTACAAACCTACAATAAATAAGCAAGTACTCTGGGAAAGCTTTGAACTCCGAAATTTTACTCCTTTTAATGCATTTAGAGCCATGCATTTTATGATGAAAAAAGAGATAGGAGCACGGCAATCTGATTCATAAAGCAGAGTTATCTGTTCGGTTGCGTTCACTGTGGAATGCTAAAAGTTGAGCTTTGTGTTTGAGTCCCTGCTGGATGGGTTACACTACATCCCCTCAGTTCTCTACAGGCCAACCTCCAGCAGTGCAATCAGCCCATGATTTCACATCCTTCGCATCCGTGTGCTCCCACTGGAGCTGCTGGGGTCCGTACGGTTGCAGGGAGCCCTGCCTACTGCCTGCACTGCAGGATTAGGTCAGAGCTGCTCTCTTTCTCTATTACATTGGTCCAGACAGTGATGAAGTAAACAGCATTAATGTTTTAAAAACATAAATAGCAAATACCAGCATCACTATAAACTAAGATGACAATTTTGGACACATGGATAACGAGTATAGGCATTGCTTTCTCAAGTAAAATTATTGCAAGGAGCTCTACTGTATAACATATGAGAGAGGCATGTATAAATAATGGTAAAATACGTTACTGGAGGATGCTATCCATTATTTCATAGCACTTATACGTTATAACATGCATTAGTTCTTATTGTCTTACTCAACACTGCCCTAAACAACTAAGGGGGAAAAAAGTCTGTTAATCATTTACTGATTACTAATAAATTATTTGTAAGCGGCCATAAATTAAATGTGTGATTTTCATAATAAAAATATATTATTTAGGGCACAGATCTGATGATACTAATGTAGATTCTATACATTTGTATAACAAAATTTATATATAGTTTAAGGTTAAGAATGTGGGAGAACTTGTAAGAGTGGAAATGCTATATACTAACGAAGTGCTACTGCCCTAGAAAGAACTGTACGACATATTGCGGTATGCCATCCACGTACAAAGCCATAACCACAGCTTTCCCTGTTGTGTCTGCTGCATTTGAGATCAGATCTTGCACAGAAGTCAGCAAGACTTTTAACACTGAGTTCATGGGAGCAGAACCTGGTCCTTGGGGCAGGGATCCTCAGCTGGCACAAATCATCCCATCTCAATTTGGAGTGTGCAGAGCCAGGGGTGGTTATTCCAGTTGTGCTTCACAGGACAACAAGGTATAAGCATTGCACGTACCCAGGAACAGACTAGTCCTCCAAACCAACAAATACGGAAGCAAAGCTCTCTAATTGCTTAACCAATTTAATGAGCTTCTGTTGGGGAAGAAACTGTATCAATTTCTTCATTCATTAGCACAGCAAAAGTGTTGCTTGCCTCCAAGTAGTCCACAACTTTGCAGAGAACAGCTTCAAATCAGAACTTCTACTAGACTTGGCTTTAAGATACAACGATGCCTTAAAGGAAGGGTCCTGGTAACAGCAACTAACTACATTGAAATTTTATGAACTAGCAGCCAAATTTGGCTTTGATCCCTCCTGAATTATTTCCACGCTGGTAATACTCAGTTTACTGTTACAAGATGGATGAGTTTTAAAACATCTGAAACTAAAGGTGTGCCAGCAGCAGTTTATGATCACTGCTGTCTCACATTGCATGTCAGTGTCCCCAGCTCTGTCCCTGCAGCTTGGTCTGACCAGCTGCATGTACTGCCCCCTCCAAATGAGTCACAATTAATTCAAAAATTAATTTCAAAGAACTAATAAAGATCAAGTTTTATATTCTAATAGTTTACCCATCTCCAAACTACAGATCTCATTCAAGTCAATGGAGAAAAGTTTCCAATGACTTCAGCCACAGTTGTTTGGGCCATTAGATACAACTGAAAATATATTCAGTATAGAAATGTTTTCTTACTGAAGACATAAGCATGAATAAAATATGTTAGTAAAGATATAAATGTCAGGAATGTCAACGGGATTTAGGGATTTTTGAGATATCCAAAATGGTTTTGGACCATCTTGAATGACAGGCAAAATGCAGAGCTTATCTGAGGAATGACAGGGACACCGGCTCACCTGTGATTTACCTGCACGCTTTAAGAGGAAAGTTGTATTTCTCCTACTGCAGCATCAAAGCAGAAATCAGGCTAAGAGTTGCCCCATAGTCCCCATATACTCCTGGCATGGAGGAAATAACCTAAGCATTTTACTTGGGGCACTCTGCCACTTCTAAGTTTTCTCACCAACTCATGCCCTGAGGGGTACAGTGTGTCAGAGACCCACCCGCTGCTGCCTACTTGGACAGGAGAAAAAACAACTCAGGCCTATCGCCTACCCCTTAACTGCAGCAGTCAGCACACAGGAAATTGAAAGCTTGCCTTCTATCTATAAAACAGATTTCCATGTGTAATTGGATGCTGACATAAAATAAGGTTGAGTTCTGTAAACTCAATTTCTGTTTACCTTAGCAATTTGGAGGAAGATGATGCAACCAGCACCAAAATACCATCAGCAGTATTTTTGTCAACTGCAGAACCAGATATGCAATCCTCCCCACACCCTTTGCAAGCCATTCGATACTGTGGATATCCTGAGATGTGTGTGGAAATACGTTCCAAAGTAAATGAAGCTCCGAAGTATTTCATCTTCAGCCAATGTACTCGTGTGAGTTTGGAGTGTTGATGGAGCATTTTCTCATCGTATTGATTACACAAAGCCTTTCCAGTGAAAAGACTGTGCATGTATACCATTAACACTCACCTTAGATATGGAAGTCTTGGGATGACAGGAAAAAAGTCTTTTATTTTAGGCCACATACGTGTTTCTTTTTCACAGGTAACTTTCCCACAATTTTTTCTTCATTTTCTTTTTCTCTGTGCTCAAAATGATTGTTAGACAAAGGCACCCTTTGGTGAGCAGCATCTGTTCTGCATACTAGTTCAGTTAAATATTGCCTGATAACTAATGAAGCTCATATGTTTTCTACAGGCTTTTCTTAAGGCAAACTTTGCTTTTCTTTGTATTTTGAATTTTCTAAGAATATTTCTCTTTCAAGGAAGCATTCTGGAACAAAAAGGAAGATAGTAAACTATCTACACTACCTTCCAGTGGCTTATCACAGCTAAAAATCTAGATCTCCCTTTTATTTTTAATCTACTAGTGGATAGCTGAATTAGGTGGCAGCAATACCTAACATTTTACATGCTGGATAAAACACACAAGTATAAACCAATCCAGTTTTTAAATCATATCTCACTAAGCATTGCTATCCCCATTTTTTACTAATGGATTATGAGGCAAGAAGCAAGAAGACTTTGCTGAGTGCTACCCAAATTCATTCCTCTCTCCTTACATTTCTCTCTGCTTGCACAACCCCCTGTTGGTGACAAAAGCAGGGTCAGAACCGAGAACAAAAACAGGTACCTGCACCTTGTTTAACAGCACAAAACAAATGCATGCAAGTAGTAGCAGATGGTACGCAGTTTTTTACATTCAAGTAAATCTTTCAGTAGTCTTATTCGCACACCCCACAGATCCTATCTCCTACTGATAGAAAGCAACTGAAAACAATAAAGACCTCATACATGAAAAGGAACCTGTTAAAAAACATGAACAAGTTTCTCAAGTAAGTGAAGGGATTGTGTGGCTCAGGGGAACGGTTATTGAATTTTAGAAAGCTTTAAATCTAAGAGGCCTTTTTGAATCCATCCCAGATTCAGCGAGAATGAATGCCATTACCATCGTATATGTGTTGAAGTATGTGAGATGAATTTGGTGTCTCAATCTAGTGTCTTTTGAGCAGTCATTCGGATCACAAAGTCACTATGACATCTTTCAGTAACTGGCATCCTTATTGATGGAATCAACAGGATTTAATGGCCATGGAGACTGAACTACCTTCGCTCACACTTCAGGCATATTGATGAGGCAGAGAGGATGTTTGTGCTGTCATTGACTATACTATTGCAGCCTGAAGATAAACAGTGGGATTTCAGTTTTCAAGGCTGTCAATCTGGCATTTTCCACAAGAAAGAAATTCACTGAAAACAAAGGGAAGGAATAGTACAGCTCCAAACGAGTTAATAATGATGAACGGCTTGTGAGACCATTGTTAATATAATTCATGTTTGTTTAAAATAAAAGGCATATGCCAAGTTTTGAGTGTCCTGATTTGCAGTCCTTTTTAAAGGAACCAGATGTATGAGGAGAGTGAGGGAAAAGACAGCACAAGTGGATACTATAGCACTGTTTTGAAAAGATACCACACTGAAACGATACAAATTCTGCATATAGCAGTTGGAAACCCAAGTGTAACATATTTCTGTATGTCAAGCAGCTCCAGCAAAACAAGAAAGTAACCAGAATGCATGATGACTAAAATTACTTCCATATAGTGATGGCTTCAGTAAAATTAGTCCTTACGGATGGGAAACACATTAATTTTTTATTTTTTTCTTGAAAACGAAATTTCTGACTTGACAGGTTTATCTGGAAACTTGGTGAAACTTATTGTGACATTTCATAGTAACTCCATTTTACTTCACAGGAGAAATTCAAATGGCTGCCAAGATTTTGTGAAAAAATGTATTTTTAAAGGAACAGCTGCTGGGTGAATCTCAAAGTTTGGAGACTTCTACTCTTCTATTGAATAAGCATGTGAAAGTGAGGGGTTTAATTTGAAAGGGTAAGAACTTAGGCAGACTGCTTTAATAATTGAAATGGAAATGGAGTATTATTCTTTAAGTGCTTGCTTTTCAGCAAGAAAATATTTAAGATTTTTTTCTCTTGAAACAAACAAAGAGGGGATTAACCACTGAATATTTATATATAGTTGTTTGATAAAATACTTGCAAGAAAATTTCCACAGCCCCAGCTATCAAGTTGAAATACATGCTAGGGATTTCACAGACAGTTAGGAGATGGAAGAGGAAATAGTTACCAAACACTTCATTTTCTTCATAGCTCTCTGGGACAGGCAGTTTCAAAATATTTTTCTTTGCAGTGCTGGGACAACCATTGCAAACAACAATGCCTAAGTATTCCAAGGGAATCTTTTCTTCTATGGGTACTTGCCTGGTCAAAAGACAATATACCAGAGAACTCAAAGAAGGACATTTTTCAAGATTAGTGTTACAATCCTATTTCACAAGTCCAGGAAGTTTATCTCATTTGTATGAGTTTCGAGCAGGCTTTACAATTCTGTGTGCTTCACTGAATGAATTGCTGAACCTTTTGGTAAGTTCCCAACATTCCAAATGAAGCCTTACTGCATTCAGTCATTTCATCCCTGGGCTTGCGACACTACAGATAACTATATATGTCACCTGTACCTGACGAATCCATAGCCTGAAGTAAGTAAGAAGACATATGGTTTCTAGCACAACTAATAAGTATTTTAGCAGTCAATCAATGTGGTACATATCTGTAAAGATATAAAGGATAGTTTGTCAGTTGGATGACCTTTCTGTCACCCACTCATTGAGCTGCTGAATTTATCAGCCTGGAGGCTACACACTGGAGACTGCAACAATTCTTTCATTGCATAAAGGTAGCCTAAGAGAAGAAGTTGCCTTTCGTAAGCTAAATGATAAAACACCATTGTAACAGAAGCACATGTGAACACATTTGCTTGCCAGTCTCATTTCTTGCAATGCTCAGGCTTTAGGTTTTGTCGTCGTCGTTTTTTTTTCCCCCAGGGTTTATTTTTCATTGTGTTGTTGTTGTTGTTGTTACTGTTTTTTAACCTCTAACTCTAATTTCAGTTACTAGTTGTAGCTTATCAAATCGTACCTGTAGGAAACACTAATTAATTATAAAATAGAATCTTCTCAAATTTAGCACATTTTAATTGAAGATTCAACACAGTTAACAAAATCTACTCCCTGCCTGCATTTTCTTTGGTTCCACAATAACCAGCATATTTTCTGACTAAGCAAAGACAGAAGTTTTTAGCTTATTAAGTGGGAATTATCAGAACACCTGCGTGAATTACAGGAATAAATTCCACAGAGTTTTCATGGTGCTATAAAGGATAAAAAGACATTAGTAGAAATCAATGGGTACTACAGCTCCAAATGATGAACTTTTTAAAAGGTCATTTTATGGTAGGGAGTAAAATCTGGATTTCATCACTTAGTTATCCCCTGATATATGTCTTCCTTCTGGAACAGCTAAGATAGACGGGCCTGTTATCAGAGGAAAACAAACAGGAACAAGCTCACAGATGTCACTGACCATAAGAAACAGCACAGGTCAAAAGTTCAGATTTTGGTTCTCACTCCCCAGAGAAAGTCAAAATGTTCACAGGAACTATGGCCTTAGCTTTTGATCCACACTAGTGAGGAAACTCTCCCCTTCACTGAAAGTTACTTTATAAGGCATTATGTTTATCTGTACTAATTGTATATGTTATAAATATATAAATATGTAAATACATAAATATGCATATATATTTATTCATATACATGTTCCTCATGGCTCCATTACTGCTCACTGGTCATTGTTACAAGACAGCCTTCATCAGAAATCCTTATTTCTAAATAGTGCATCATACCAACTTATCTTCTTTCTAATAACCTTAATCTCTCAAACGTTCCTTAAATCCCTTATGCAGTTTGTAACTGGATTGACCAGTGCTTGGTTGATAATGGACAACTAAAATATTGACAAAGAGGCTTACAAGCAATCCTGTTTTGTTTTTTAGAGACAAATTGTAATATCTGAAGCAAGAACACAAATCCTGTATTGCAGTTGGCTGCCTTCAGAAACTGCTACAGTAATTGCACATAAGTAAATTAGAGCTTATATTGTAAACATTAATAAAGTCTATACCATATTTGTGCTGACAAAGTGCAGTAACAGAGCACAATATCTACCTTTCCAGATTGCCAGTATTAAAAAAATGATAACAATATGTTTCCCTGGTTGGTTGTTCTCTAGAGATAAAGTTATGAAATTACTCTTGTAATACTGCAGAGGGTAGAAAATATTTCTATTTAATGATAAATATCTATACATTCTTGTCTGAATAAAGTAAAACAACACAAAGCATAATACATACATGTACAATATCGATGAAGGACAGGTGTACACTTAAACAGATTTCAAGCCCTACCATCTAGATCACAGTGAGTTGAGGACAGGTGAAGAGAATTAGGCGCACACGCACCAAGAAAAAAGCCTGTGTCTGACTTTCTGAAGCTTTCCTAAGTATTTTAACACATCAGTAAAATTTTGGTGGCATTGCTAGGCTTTAAATGGGTGCATAATTACTAATCACTTTAATTAATGGAGGGCTGTCTACATGCACATGTGCAGCAAGATCCAAACTCTTTGACCAATGCTCCAAGATGATGAATCACAGCCCTAAGCAGTGTTGTGTCAAATAAATAAGCCCAAATATGCAGTAGGTAGCTGAAAAGCAAGGCATGGTCTTCAGGCACAACACTACGTAAGACCAGATACTTGGTTTCTTACTTACAGCTGTCTTACACTACCCTGGAAGAAAGGGAAGGAGCTAGAATCTTTTGCACACATTTCTATGACTACCACGACTGTACGCTATCACAACACAGTAACTGAGCACAACATTCCCACACAGAACATTGTAGTTGCACAGAGAACTCTTCAAAAGGATCATATTGAGGTTAAGAATGGGTCAAAAGAAAAAAAAAAAAAAAGCAGGTAATCTTATCTGTTCAATGACATTTGGCTGGGAAAAAAGAAAGAAACACAAAATGACATCCTTTAATTGACTATACCCTATTTGCTTAACTCTAGTTATTACTTCAACTCTGTATGAACAAACACACAGGTTTGTATGTAATGAAGAAAACTGTGCTTACCACACACAGGAAGTGTGCTGTGGTGCTGCGCTTTGGTAATCTCTGCTTCATGTTTCATTTTAAAAGGTCATGGGATTAAGTGCTTTTATCTCAGTTTTACTGGTTCTTTAGTTTTGAATTTTGCCTTATTGGATTATACTTGTATAATGTTTCTACTAAGGCACTATGAGGCTATTAGATAAGTGGTGCCAAGAAACGGAAGTCATTCACCAGCATTAGGAAACACCACATCATTTGGAATGCATTTTTTCCTAATTTTAGAACACACTCTATGTTAAGACTATGTCTAAATATACAGAATATATTTCTTCAGTATTTATCTGCTACTATGTTGAGTAAACCAGTTTTCGTCCCCAGAACAATAGTTTGCAATCCTTTTGCCTCTGCCCTAGGGAAGCCACACCTTTGTCTGAGCCTTCATGCTGGTTCAACAATATTCCAGTGCAGTGCAAAAAAATTCCAAGTCTAGCATATAGTCTCATTTATGTTTTTTACTTCAGTATTTAGTCTTATATTTTCCTGTAAGGGCATTTGTTAATATATATTCTCTGTCTATAGCTCTATATGCTCTCTTGTAAACTGCACAGATAAAAGCAGTGCTGCACAAGGTTCTGGGAGCACTCTCTATTTTAGTGCAATTTATTAGTGCATTCTACAGTATGAGGAAACCCGAACTCTGAATTTAAGTGACCAAAACGCTACAGGGTGTAGTTTTGTAGCTTGCTTGTTATTTGGGAATCACAAAGGATATTCTATCTAAAGATACCCAACATATCAACATCAATCATATTCAACAATTTCAATTGAAATGAATGAGCTCCTTACTGGTCGAAGCATTCCAACCTTGCACTTGCTGCCTTCATACTTCTTCAGCTCATGGAAGCAATCAGTTAAGCATGGGACATGGCAGAATACCATCCTAATGTAGTTATTCTCTTTTGTATGAAGTCCACTAAATACACACACCATGATGAAATCAGAGCTGTCTCATATTAAATGAGCTGCTCAGAGACTCTGGGAATACAGACCTAGAAACAGGGCCTTCACTTCATGCCTGCTTTGTCATAGACAGTATTGGATCTGTGAGAAAAGTCCATTGCAAAGTATTCCATGCACTCAAGCATAACCCAAGGAGTGAAAGGATGACACTGTAGCTGGTTCACTACTACCATCACTACTGCTTCAGATGTCTATGTTCACAGAATGACCTTCACCTTAAAGACACATCAATTTCCTGAGCACTTAAAGACATTTCATTAGTTCATTTTATGCGGTATTGTCTAATAATCTTCTTTACATCTCCCCCACAAAATATTTTAATTATTACTTACTGGGACAACGCGGTTTAAGCTTCCCCTCATTCCATACACTTTTAACCTGACCTTTCCCATTTGTGCCTAGGACAGTTATGCAGCCTGAAGAGTAATTGTTTCTTTCTCACTGCATATACACACAAAATACCTACATACAGAGTGTATGGCAGAGAAATCAGTGGTCTGCTCTAAGTTTTAGATTCATAGTCCATAGAACAACAAAGTTCAAAAGTTCAACAACAAAACAGGTAAGGAATAAGAAGCTACAGTTTTGAAAGGATAAATTATTGCACAATGACCCTACTGTATGTGAGACTAGATACCTTTTTCTTGAGATTGCTCATTTTCATTGTCCAAACTGCAAAATAAAAAAAAAGAAGAAGAAGAAGAAGAAGAAATTGAAGGTACTAACATGTTTCACTCACTACAGACGAAGCATTACATACATAGGTATGGAGATAGATGGTGGAATCATCATTTGGCAGGCACCATCAATCTGCTGGATTGTATAGCTCCCACCTAGCCACTGCTCCTCATTGCTCTCAGATCAGACATTGGACTGGCAGAAGGTCTAAATCAACACAACAGAACAGCCCTACATGGATGTGAAATAACATACATTACCTGGGATCTAATGCTGAATCTGGACTGAATTTAACTACTTGGGGAGACTCACTAATGGCAGTGTCATGCAAAGCCAAGCCTAGCACATTTTGCAAGATTGGGCCTGTTGCCCTGAGTTTGGCGTTAAATTCACATCTCAGCAAATGCATCCATTTTTATTTGCTTGTTGTCATGGAATAAAGCACTGAAAATTGGAATCTTGGGGAAACAAATGCAAACCTTTCATTTATGTAAATTGGAAAATGATCTGAATTAAACAGACATGTTTTTTCTTTATAGTTGCTAACATTCTACATGTCTGAAAACTTTATGCTTGAAGGGGTTTATCATAAATAGACATTTCTGAAGGTCCCTCAAGGCAGACAAGTGCACTTCTAGAGAATTAGACACAGCTTTGTTTGAAAGCATCCTAAATTTCTTTAATTTCAATGAGAGAAAAATTGTCAACTAACATGTAACGTCAATTTTGCACCGATCATCTGTAATGTAGTCTGTCAGTAATATCCATTCATAATTCAAACTAACCTCATTTTATTTTCCTTTTTTTAAACAGAATTTCCATTGCTATTTTCTGCTTCCAGAGACTATAAAATAAATAGAAAACAGGTAGACTCCGTTTATCCATAGGCAATCACATAGCCTTGGAAAATGATTTTGATAACTGTCTCTGTAGACAGCTGTCTCCAATACAAACTCAAATTGCAATCTCTAAGGTTAAAGGTTAGAAGATTTCTTCACCTACAAGTCAATCTCCTCTAACCTGGCCATTAGCTTTTTCTAGTACAGTTTAAGTGCTACATTTAAAACCTTTGTTTAATTAAATATCTCTGCAAAGAAATAAATTGATTTAAAGTTTGTAAACTATTTATGTAGATACTTGAAGGCAGTTCCCAGTGAAATTTCTGCTCACACACCAGTATATACTGCAGTAGCTGTACTGACATAAGTGAAGGTACTCTAGAAATTCATCAGTGTAACATAGGTCAGATGGTGGTCCCTGGGCTCTGTAAGCTGTTGACCTATTCAGAGAAAGGTCAGTCTGTTGCAGAAGACAGTTTATAAGTGGAAAAGAACCTAACACATTCTGATGCTAAGTGTTTTTGATCTGACCAGGGTATGGAATCATTCGCACACACATGAGCTAACAGAAACACAAGACGTCTTGAAATACATGGAAGTTGATCTGGTGTGAGAGATTTTGCAACCTCAGACATACATCATTAAAAGAATTTAATTTAGCCACCTCTTTGTGACACTTGAGCAGAAACCTTGTCGGTCTTTTAAAGCAGAAATTTCCACGCCCTAACATGTATGTTCTTCCATACTTCCCTCAGTCAGTGGTTGACAGAGATCAAGTGAATTTTGCAAGCATGTAAATGGGCTCTTAACATACAGACCTGAATTCTAAAACAACAACAACAACAACAAACAGAAAGTAAAATAACTCTGATCAGAAACAAGGAAAACTTTAATGCTTGCTAACTTTTCTACAACAAATCCTATCCCCAAAGAATTGTCCAAGTTTTGTCCGAGCTCTGTTCTTTTCATCACCCCTTCATCAATTTTGTATGCAAAATTAGTCACTGGGATTCTTTCTGCTTCGGATAAGCCATTGTGAAATTTGGATATTTATTCCACATTTTTATAAAGCTGAACTGAACAAGCTGCCAGCATAACTCACACTATATTGATTCAACGCCAGTGCTAGTTAATGGAGAAGCCGATTCTCACTGAATCTATGACCTACTGATATCCCAAGGCAGTTTTTGTTTCAAATACCTCCAAACACACTGAATTATTTAGAGCGCAAAAATGTTACAAATGCTTGGTACATCTGCAGTATCTATACCTATGTATATAGGTATAAATCTCTTTCAGTGCTTCTGTAAACATATGTATTGAAATTTGGCTGAATGCACCACAGTTATATTGCTTTAATAAGTTTATAAATTGAAGCTAGAAGGAACCATGTAAGAATACAGAAATATTCAGATAATCGAGGTATTTAGCAATGTGCAGTCTTTAAGGAAGACACAGACGTGTAAGCACATTACACTTCTGCTGTATAAGGTCCATTTGATTTCACACAATATAGATTAGAACTCAGAAACTTGTCACAGAACATCACTGTTAAATACACAGTAACCATATGTCCTTCGGTCTCTGTTTCAGATGAAATTACTTGCAGACTCACTGGGCCAAATCATTTCAAGTGTAATTTGATTAACTGTAATAGAGTTACACCAGTGACAAATTTGGTCATTGTTACTCTATTGCCCTAAGGTTGGAATTTAACGATCCTTTTTGTGTCGTTAACCACTATTTTCGAAGGAGTACACTATGGTAGAGAGTATTTGTTTCCAGATAAGCAGTGTAAATTTTTTTCTGTGTGTGTGAAGTATAAAATCCAAGTCTTCCTTAGATATTCAAATAAAGCTTTAAAAGCATTGACCAGGACAATTTTTATAAATATTTTCCAGCTGCCCCATGGATATTGACACGCATATGTTCCAACATTAAGAAATGATAAGAGACTTAAGAACAGATATGCTCTGAGAAGGTATCTTCTTAAATTCTTTATCCAATCAGGTGTGAAACAGTATAATATCTTAAAAGGACACATTTGGTAGCATGAAAGACAAGTGCAGTGAGGCTTGAGCTTACTAAATTCATTGCATTCTTCAACCTTAGAGCTGCAAATAGATTATTTTTTAACCTATCAAGAGGATGGCAGGTATTCTGCAAGCAACTGGCATTGTGAAGCAATTTAAATCTTCTCTATTTGGTAGCTGGTTTAGTGATTGCTAAACTGTATGGGGTAAGTTTCTTATAGGCTTTTTGGTTTTTATTAATTCACTCAGTAATTTCTAAGCTAATAGCTTGCGTTTCCAAACCCGACACAGACAATGCAACACTGCTCAAAATGGATTTGAAAGCACAGCTTTAGGAAAGCTAGAAGTTTCACTTTTGAAGCAGAGTTTCTGGGGTAGGTTAAAATGTGTCTATGGTAAAACACAGACATAGCTGGTGCTTTGTGAACTTCAGACCTGCCAAGCTAATATGAAATTATTTGCTTAGTCTCTGGGAAATGACTGCAGTTATCTAACCAAGTCCATGCTAGGCTAATATGACAACAAAATATATTTTGTGTCTCTCCTGTGTTTTCATGGAACAAGAAGAGCTAGAAGTGTTGTTCAGTCATAGGTTTTGATTAATTACCTCTATGAAATAGATTTCATTTATTTTGAAAATTGTATAAACTTTTTACCATTTCAATCTCGCAACACTTCACTATTAAAGTTATTGAAATTTGCTGAAGTTCTAATCTTTTCCTGCATTATTAATTGATGTATATCATTTATCTTCCTTTGAAACTTGCACTTAGTACACAGACAGATGGATGCGCTGAAGCATGATATTAATCAAAAAGAAATCCAAAAATATGCTGAAGCATACGGGCATCTTAGGCCAACCACATACTTGAGTGCGCATTTCCAATCTGGGCAGAGAGTTAGGAATCCCCTCGGTTTTGTATAGAACTACACACATTTTCATGCAGATAGAACACTTTACATGGTATTTATCAACAAGGAAGCATCCTTCATCTAGTCTACTAATGTGGCTTGTTCTGATGCTGCAGCTTCTGATGCCCAAAAGGCTGTTGCCTCCATATGCTCACTTATAACTGCCATGACAAAATCTCTGCTATGAAGAGACAGAAAGAGAGCACAATATCAAGCTTCACACATGAAGAGGAACAAAGTTGTCACTGTGCGAAGGATGGAAACACCGGTTCAGAATGTTGCTATTTCACACTGGCAACAAATCTTCAGCTCTGGTAAATCAAGTGGGAATTATAAAAATGCAAACATGTATGATGGGGCATGTTCTGTGGCATGCTATTCTATATATAATATCTTCTCAAAATATTAGGAAGTATGTTGCATTGTGTAGAGTGAAATTCTCCTCGTAGTTTCTTTCTTCACTATACCAGAAAAAAAATACAAAGCAGGTACTGAATGTATGTGCATCTGCTTTAGGATTCACACATCTTTTACATTAATTTAATTGCACATATTTCTATACATACATGTTTTTCTACCATTACAGTTAATATTAATGCAATCTACCTCAGCCAATCAATATGGTGTAAAAATACAATTATTAACATAGCCTTCATGAGTATAGAGCATTTTAAATGCTACTGCCTCCTGCATGGATCTAAAACCTGACTCATGGCTAACTATACCAGCCTTTTAGTGCTCCTCAGTTTGACAGCAGGTCCAGTCAATAACTTCTCGGTAGCTATTACTATTACCTGTTATTGAGCGGGGTTTTCACCTCACAGCCTAGGTAAATATTTTAATTATGATCCCTCTGGCTTTGTATGACATGAGAAATTCAAGCAAACTGTATTTTTAACAGGAATATTTTACTTTCAAGGAATTATAGACAAGTGGGTATGAAACTGTCCTAAAAAGGCCAGCAGAGCCAAGAGACATGCAGAAAGGTAAGACTGCTTCTTTCCTTGTCCAATGTATTCAAGATCTCAGCCTCTTCAGAGTCAGATAAAAAAGGGAAGACATGCCCTGTGCAAGCAAGTGTTCCTGGTCAGTCAGATTTTTCAGATAAGTGAGAGGCATAAAGTTCAGTTCTTTGTTTTATTGAGATCCATCTTATATGACTGTTCACAATGTCTGCTTTTGGTTTGACCCTTGAACCCATCTTTTTACAGCATCTATAAAGCCGTCTTTCTTTTCTCACAGATGTCTCAGGAGGCCGTTTGTCTGAGGACCAAGAGGGTATGCGCGTGCAAACAACTGCATCAGTATCAATTTGTTTAAAAACATCCATCTTTACCTGGAACGGTTAGCCCACCTCCTTGTGTGTATTGGGACAAGTAGGTTCTGTGTTTTGAATGTGTTAGGAACAGGTATGAAACTGAATTTACTCTGAAGGCTGTTGAAAACTACAGAATCATCTCCATTCACTCTCCTGGGCTCTGGAACCGGCTCAGGGAGCAAAACGTCTGCAGTGCAGCCAAGGGACTGATATGTGGATGGAAGAGTACCAAACATAATCATAAGCCCAAATTGTTATGAATCACCTTTACCCCATGGCAAGGGGTCCCATCGACATTTTTTTTAACCAGACAGTTACCCAGAAGCTTATAATGGAAAGCTAAATCCTTTCTTATTATTGTTCACCACACAGAGAGAATAAAGATAATGGACCTGGTAGTGCCACACTGAAAACAACATCAATATGAGTTCCTTCACACACTGTACTTTTAAGATTGTTTTCAAGGTATTCTCAGACAGAAGTGTTCTTAAAGTTTTATGTCTGAGCATGCTATTTGTGTTTCAGTCTACTATTATACATGACCAAGGATTTTAAAATGTGTATTTCTCTGACAGTATGAATTGTGATAGATTTCAGCATTCACTTCTTACAGTCTAGCTTCAAGCTTTTGTTGCACTTTATTTGTATTTTGTGTCTTAGTGGATAACACAAAAATCCTTATATATGAGCTGCGAGTTTTATGAAGTTTTTTTTTCACACAGAACCCCATATTCAAAATCAAAATTACATATAAACAGTATTTGCCAGAGCAGTCAAATCACTGTCCAAATAATAACTAAAAAAAATGATATTTTCAAGACTATAAGACAAATTAATATAAAGAGCATTACGAATCCTTTGAAGCACAACAAAAGGAGCCATGGTTAAAATTTTAACAAGTTAGAATCATTAGCTAAACAAATTCTGACAGCGCAGCCTTGCACTTCCAGTCACACATGCTCAGAACAAAGGCTTGATATGTGAGGCAACTTTAATAGGTCCCTCTGCACATGACTAATTTTTCCTCAGTCATTTTTTATTTCATATTTTACTCTGGATCCTGAAATGCCATATTCTATTAATCTGTGTCACTCATAAGTATTGTTAAAAGAACAGACTAGCATTGAAAGAAGTGCATCTCATCATTGTCATACATATGTGGGATGACAAAGGAACGTGTTAAAATCTGCAAAAGTAACAATTATTAAAAGTAGAACAAGCTATTCTATAACCTGTTTTTCTCTAAACTACATTCCAAAGCTGCACAGAGACAAATGGCAGTGGCATGAATTTGTCCCAAAAAAGTCCTGGTTTCCATTCACACCCTCGGTAAACAAGAAAACGGGGACGAACTCACTGACACTGCCACAGCTGTACAGCTCAGCTGATCTCACTGAAGGACCAAAGAGGAGGAAATGGGGTATTTGCCTTTTTTGCTTGTAGATGACTCTCTCTGGCTGCGTGAAACACAGTAGCATCATGTTGAAAATATTTTCATGCATTCAGTAGAATTAGGCAAAAGCAGAAACAATACGTTTTAAATAAACTGACTCTTTGGATAATACTGACTGACTGAGGTAACCTGTAAGAAGGCTCAAAGTACCAGTGCAGAATTGAACATAATTGCCTTGTGTCTTAATGAAAGTATAGTATGCACCTGGGACAGAAAGAGGGTTGAGAAAATGTTGATAAGGCTTATCTGAGCACAGAAGGCTCTTCTAAAGTTCATACATATACAACAAAATTCTTGTAATGGTGCTTACCACACATTTCATATACATATACTTTTTCCTTTAACAACAACATTTAATTGTAAACCAATTCTATTAACAGACAAGAAAGGAGAGGGAAGAACAGGCAGTAGAAAAAATATATAGCAACGTGAAGAATAAAATACACAGAATCTTAATATAAAGTCATCTAGAAGATAAAATTGCCAACACTGAAACATTTACCTGAGGAACAGACAGTCCAACTTCAGTTATATACACTATCCCAAGGAGGAAATAAAACCAAACAGACAATTTAAGTAATTATGACATCTCAGTTGTTAACCAGCCTGCCCCAAGCAAAACAAAATATTATCACAAAAGTAAAATAGCTGCACTACACTGGCAAAAACAATGGGTGGGAGGGAGGGTATCTGATGTAACAGAAAGATACTTAACAGCTTACATCCACTGGATGTAAACGTTTTTTAATTTCATACTGTGAAAGACCTTATTGGATAATGATCTCAGTGAACAACCCACACTTATACTGCAGCTTTCCCGTCTGTACTCTGCAGAATTATCTGTTCCTAATTTCCAGCTTTACTTCCTGACTTTTGAGGACCAGTTTCAGTCTGAGGAGTGGCTGCACTGAGTAAGACAGAAATCCTCTTCCTCTCGCTCACTGTAAAGGTGTAGATGAGCACTGAAAATGCCACTGACAATTTCCTTGTAATTGATTTAAATTAGGAGTCTCTCCAACTTTCAAACTGTTTCCTAATTAAGTGCTATACGAATGATGGCCCTGAATGTAGAGGTTTGAAAGCTGAATGTTTCAAAAGAGTAATGTAGCAGAAAATTATCTGATTTTAAGACATTAAAATAGTGATGAGATGATAATCCAAACAGGTCAGAGACATACTTGTAAAGAAAATAAACTAAGCCTAAATCGTGCTGCATGATAACATATGGTTGTCTTTTACATTGCTGTTGCTTCTTATGATGCTTTTATTAGACTCATTTTTAAGTGTCTGCAGCCAAGACATGCTGGAGGACTTTGAGCTCCCCCAGATACTCCATTATATAGAGACCCCATGAAGGATCCCTATTCTGCCTGCCTCCCTCCGCCAACTTATTCAGTCCAATCTTCAGTGAAGAAAGAGATAACCTGTTACCCATGGACTACTACAGAACCAGACAGAACTTGGACCATCTGTTCTTTTTTTTTTTTCATCTAGATAAACAGATCTGAAAGCCACTGAAAGTACCCAGTGGAGTCTATTCTACCTTCAAGAAAGGTGACAACAGGCAGTGTGGCTTTTTTGTCTAAAACACAACCATAACACTTACTAAGAATTATTCACACCTATATCTTTAAAATTATAGTAAGTAGACCTTTACAGCTCTTGTATAGCAAGATTTTACTAAATATTCTAGCACAGTTAAGATATAACATAAAAGGGGCATTTGACCCTAACTCTGTTTTTGTTCCCCAAACTACTTGTTTGGGTATCTGACTAAGGAGGAAACAAGACAAAAGATGAGTGGAGACAGAGATGGAGATTTACAAAACAACAGACAAATGTTTGTCCTGGTATCACTGCACCGTGATTACACTGCTAGGCTTGAGAGACGAAAACTCACTCTCAATAGTATGTATATTTTGCTCGCCATCAAATCAGACACAAGAGTGTTGTATCTGTCAGATGCAATGTACTAGGACCTGATAACCCATATTCATCTTTCTCTGAAGAGGACAGAGGGGAAAAAAAAAGGGAGACCTTTACGTCAACCTAACACTTTGATTGTTTTTTCTAATGCAAAAACCTAATTGAAGAAGCTGAAATGCATTCAAAACAAAGTAATTCTATCCATCTAGGTTTAGTGGAGTGGAGGAAGAGAAGTGAGCCTAAAGTCAAATCAAAGGCTATATAAAACAGTCAAAATAGCAACAACTCAGAGTCTTGGCTGAAGACACGCAGAGCACTTTGGCAATTATTCAGCTACATCTGCATTTGCATCACACCCTGGAATCCCCTAGCATTACCTGCAAAAGATTCTGATTAGTGATGTATTGTTTCAAACCTCCTCGTAAGCAGTTTTATGAGGAAAGTTGTGTTTTTCCCCAGAGACAGATGGTTAGATAGACGGGTATTAAAAACAGTCCTTCTTACCTTTCTCTGTTCCTCCACAGGGCAAGCAAGACTTCCTAGAGAGGAGGAGCAAAGAAGATCATTAGACACTGCTAAATGAATATAGTGATTTCAGTCACCACATAGAGGATGATAAAAGCAAAGGAAAAAAAATGGTCTTGTTTGACACACTTCTACTGACAAAATTTGCACAAATCAAACAGCGCAATTATACTTAAGTGATCTTTACAAGTGATCCATTACTCCATCAATCTGATTTTAGAAGAATGATTTCCCAGACCTAAATCTGCCAAACAATACAGTGCTGAGCTTGCGAGTAGAACATATAAACCAGGCCTCTCAGAAAGGAGGTATTATGACAGATATAAAGGCTATAAAGTCAATCAAAGGCAAATTCTTTGAAGCCTGTGGCTTCTAACCTAGAATTAGAAATGAACAAATATTTTAAGCTCAAGCTGTATTTGGATCTGGCAAGCATTCAGTTCTGGTCCACCTCATGTTTATTCCTTTGCAGGCCTGAAGACAGGATAATTACTTTTGAATAAGACTCCTTTTTGCTTGCATCACAGGAAATTTTTTGTGAAAAGTAAGATTTTAGTTTAAAGTTCAGTCTTCCTGCCATCACCTTGGAAGCTCTACATAGCTCTGCTCCTCCCTTTCCATTTTATTTAGTCTATTCCTCATCACCCTTCACCTACATCTCTTCAAAAACAATGATCAAATGTCCACTTCTCCCAAAGCCACTTCCACACTCTTACCTTCCCCATCTTTCCAAGAATACTCTGCATGAGCTAGTGTTGTGGTTTAACCCAGCAGGCAGCTCAGCACGACAGAGCTTCTCTCTCTCCCCAGGTGGGATGAGGGAGAGAGTCGGAAAGGCAAAAGTGCGAGAACTCACAGGTTGAGATAAAGGCAGTTCACCAGGTAAAGCAAAAGCCACGTGTGCAAGCAAAGCAAAACAAGGAATCCATTTGCTGCTTCCCATCGGCAGGCAGGCGTTCAGCCACCTCCAGGAAAGCAGGGCCCATCACATGTAACAGCTGCTTGGGAAGACAAATGCCATCACTCCAAATGTCCCCCCTTCGTCCTTCTCTACCCAGCTTTCATTGCTGAGCATGGTGCCATACCACCATGTGGAATGGGATGTCCCTTTGGTCAGCCCGGGTCAGCTGCCCTGGCTGTGTCCCATCCCAAATTCCCAATTGGCAGTGCAGCACGAGAAGTAGAAAGAAGTCCTTGGCTCTGTGCAAGCACTGCTCAGCAACTAAAAACATCGCTGTGTTATCAGCACTATTTTCATCAAAAAGCCAAAACAGCATCATACAAGCCTCTATGAAAAAAATTAACTCTATCCCAGCCACAACCATGACAGCTAATTTACCCATACTACTGTCCCCCCTACATTCAATCTGAAGGCTCAGGTTTTTGCATTCACTCTTAAGTTACTGTACAAGTTGTTCAGAATCCTTCACTTCATCCATTTATCTCATTACTTCTTTCAAATTTCATTAAACTAGGCATTGTTTTCACTCATGCACAGTCAAGTTGCTTTGATTGGAATAACATTTCCTGAGGGAAGTGATTCCTATTTCACTTAATATTATATATTACCTTTAAAAACAACGTGAGGACAGATTGGAGCTTAAGATAAATGATCGAGTTGCTCATATTTATAACAGCTAGATTACTTGGTCCTAACAGTGCAGAGGTGTTGACAATTTAGGCAACAGTTTGTAAAAGTAAGACTGGAATGAAATCATGGGGATTTATTCTAGTACTGTTCTCTGTTCTGTGTCCATATTTCTGAAGTTACAGGTAAGAATTCTTTATCAGAGAAAAGGAAAACACAACATGAATGCATTAGCATTTCCAGGACTGAAAGACTGTTCTCAGACCTACTGTTATCTGGAGCCACTGTGATTGAAAGAGAGTCCCACAGATACTGCTAAATGTAAGTAAGCGTAACTTCCCTACCCAGGGCTCAGTGAGTAACCCCATCCGACAGAACTTAAACTTCACAGGAGTACCTGAAATGTCTCTAGTTGAAGTTTCTTTAAGGAACTCCACAACATGGATTCTAGGTGTTTTAAGAAAGCCTGACAATCAAAACCTAATGTTTACCATCTTTCTCTGAATGAAACACTCCTCCACTGTTTGATGAAAAATCTTTTCAAGCTGTTGCACCAAATAGTTGATAGTAATTACATTTACACCATTTTCTTTATCCCATTTTCTCACTCTAGGCATGTGTGTGCCATGCAGCTTCAAGAGGCAAACAGAAAAAAGCTCTGCAAGCTCTTTGACAAAGAATATTTTTGGCAAACACGCTGCACTAACATGAAGTGTCAGGATATCAAAGGCTCCCTGAGGAGTTCAGCAAACATATCTAAAGAAATCCAAAGGAGTGATTATGAGTCCTTTTCAAGACTGCTAGACCTTTCTTCAAAAAACTGAAGCCTGAAGAAAGAGTCAGTTGCTTATCTTGAATGACCTTCTTGATAAGGAAATAAAGTGGAATGAGGAATAAAAGGTGTTGAAGTTAAAAATAATTCTGTACAATCTGTGATAATATTTCCATGTATAATTAGTATTTAAAAATAGAGCAGTCTGTTAAGATATTTAACTATTTCATATATATGTATTTAAGAAACATAAATGCTCCTTCATCATCCAGGCATATGTGTAGTAGCGAAATGTGGATCAAATGAATACCTTGATATTAAGATTTCTCTGCCGAGACAAATCTGAATGTTTTCAAATTCATATATAATTATATGGAATCCTAAAACAATGACTAATCTGAATATATCTAAGAGTCATAGGTTATCTATTAATAAACTCATTCTGCCATTTTTTTAAGGTAAGTAGCACCTGAATTGGTTTTGTTTAACTGGTATTAATTAGCACACAATGGAGATAGACCAAGAACATTTTCATAGTCATTTTCTGGAGTGCTATTACCTGATACATTTCTTAATGCTTTCTACTCTAGCACAGAAACTGAAAGGAAGAAGATGTTTCAAATTAATTTAACGAACACAGAATTTTCACAGCAATTAGTAGATACTTTCAAAATATTTATGCTTTCAGGAGCATTTATGTCTTCACTGGTGGCTGTTTATGTGTATCATTTACACTTGTGAGTTGTTCTTTTTAAAACTTTCCATTCAATAAAACTCAATACTAAGCATTGCCAGAAAGACCAAAAAGTAGCATCTACTTGGACACCAGAAGTGGTAGAGCATTTTCCATCAAATATTTTTCACAAAAACATGTTTTCCACAAAATGTAAAAAAAAAAAAGAGAAAATTGCATAAGAATGTTAGTTCTATTACATATCTCACTTAAAACACTTAGCTCTAATTAACTCAGTTGCAATTCCTGAGTTACCACAATAGATCATCAGGGATGAAACCTGGCTATGTGCTGAATGTCAGCTACTAAGTTCCACTGGACAATTACTGCATGACAGTCGCATAAGAACCTCAAACCTGGATGCAGTTTACTACTTAGACATATCAGAATGCTTTGTTGTGACTTCAAATATTGAAAACAAAATCCACTGAAGAATCATTTGCATCACTCTTCTTGGTGAAAAGCTGTGATATAAATCATTGTCTCGGTTTGGGTTTAAAACAACACTGAGATGCTGAAAGTGAACAAAGCCCTGTAGTCCATGTCCACAAATCTGGCCAATATCCTGACTTCTTCCTCCACATTCAGCATATCCTCCTTTCTGCAAGCATTTTCTTCCCAGAAATCCCTCTCAGTGCCAAAATCTAACCCTTTGCAAGTTTTGGCAGCCCTACTTTTACCTTTTGTTCCCTACGATTATTACTTCCCAGCTGATATGAGACTTTTCCCAAGAAGCCTAACATCTTTTAAGACCTTAAAAAAAAGTTTGGTGGATCATTTCCAATTTATCTGAAGAGTGCCAATTTTCATAAAGGCTAATTTTAGGTATGGGAGTCAGTCCAAATTCACTCACTGGAGAATTGAGAGTGCATATCTACAATGAACACAACTTCAGGAAGAAAAATGATATCATTCACTCCACACTGATGTAGTTATTAGAACTTTGCTGGGAATAAATTTCACTAGCATCCTGGAACCTACAACCCTTTGCATGGCTGGATGGGACAACCCAGACATTGATGCATTTTAACCTTACGATGACTGACTTTTTTTTTTTTTAAATGAGCTTAAAAAGCCATTTTCTTCTACTTTTCAATAACTAAAACTTTATTCAAACCACTACAATATATAAAGTAAGCTTACCCACTTAGGAGGGACTACAAAAAAGTGCTAAAGATTTAGAGAAAGAAAATGGTTAAACTAAGGAAAAAAATCCTTTAAATTTGACCAATTACCAGTCAGTAGTAGGAAAAAACTCTGAGTACTTTAAGTATTAAAGAATGTGCCAATTAAATATACACAAAAAAGAGCTCATCAGTATATTCAGAGAGGAAGAGAACTGCTGCCATCTCATTTAGCAAGCACAAGGGCACATCCTCAGCCTTTTATAATTACACGTCACTCAGTGAGACTGTGCACATCCCAGCTTGTTCTTCTGTGACAGCAGTAAACATGGTTTGATGAAAACTGCTAATTTAGAAATTAGGCACCAAAAATAGAATCTTAATCTGCCACTCCAGCAAGTATGACAACATAAGGGATAGATTAATCTGAACTTTCCTACAGCAGACAATCTGGTCTCAACAAGGGGTGTGCGATAGGCAGGTTATAGATGATGATCTTAATGAACCACTATTTCACCACGTAGTTCTAGTAACGTCCTTCATTTCTATTCTGTTTAAACCAACTTAAGTAGAAGTAACAAAAATTTCCATTCAATCTGTCTGAGGCATTTAAATTGAATATTTCTCCTTTAGCACTAATCTATTTCCTATCTCTCCTGAAATTCAATGATAGCTAATACTATCATTAGTGGTAAGAATGCAACTTTGTATGCCCTAGCTCAGCACCAGAAAGAAGAAAATAAACACTGTCCTTTCATTACCAAAGATATAATGCTGAAAGAGAACCATAATTTTGGACTTCTGTGTTGCAATGATTTTGACAGGAGCCTTATTGCAGTAATTCCAGACAACAAAGAGATGGGAATGGAGTGGGGGTGACGTTAAAGGTCAACCCCCTTTAACAAGGCTGCAAAAGTAAATCTGGGGAGAAAAGAGTAAGGTCAGCCAAGAGGATTGATGACTGAGGAGTGGAAGCTAGCTAAGAAAAACAAAATACGTCTGTCACTCAAACAACAGCGTGTGTACCTGATGAATGGAGAATGGGAGGTCATTCCATGGGAGGGAGCACAGATAAAAGTGGGACTAAGGTGAGGGTGGAAGGACATAAAGAGCTGTGAAGCGGAAGCCTCCCTCCCTCCTGCCAACCACCTAGAGGTGGGCTGCATAATATTACTAATTCAGTTTTAAGTCATACAAAGACTCACCTGAGCAAAAGGAACACTATCAATCTTGTACTGCAACATGCCAAAATGCCACCCAGAAAGCAGCACCCCTGGGACTGCAGACATGTATCTCTATTCACTGTTTAGTCTCTATTCACTAAACTCTAGTTTGCAAATAGAGAGGGAATAGTAAGAAAGAGTGATCCTAAAGTGTATGCATCCTTTCACTTAAACATGTCTGTCTGGAGAGATGACATTTTATTTTAGTGCCAATGAATGCTAGCTCCAGGAACAATAAAAAAAGTACACATTCTCTTTTGGTAAAACTGAGAACACCCTCCTGTAGTAAGCAATCACTAACATACAAACTATGTTAATTCTATTATTGAATTAATATTAAACTAATTAACATTGGATGTACTGATCAATAAAAGTAAACACTTCCTTTACTATTATTAATATAACATTGTATATAGTGTATATATATAAATATAAGTATATAATAAGTATATAATAAGTATATAAGTATATAATAAGTATATATATATATAAATATCTATGTGTGCATATATGTTATATATACACGTATAAAATACTTAACGGTGAAGGGTATTTCGAAGTGATGGCAGCATTATCATACTGCTTCCCTGATTTCTGAGGAAGCACAAAGAAGCACTCTTCCTCGTCGCCTGGGGATTAATAATTCTCCTCTTACTCTTCTGCAGCTTCTATTGTTTGTTCTCTATAGCATGGTAAGCTTGCACAGAAACGATTCTTTGTGATATCTGAGAGATACAGATTTCTAAGACACACAGAAAATTGATTCACAAGAAGACACATTCATATAACAGAAGTGACAATATCTCATTTCTGTATACCCTGAGCCACAAACCATGACTACCGCAGATATCTGAAACAGGGATGAAACCCCATCTACTTTTATCCCTCTAGCATAGCCAAACATACTTATAAATGCTAGAACAGAATTAATTGCAACCCAACACTATACATAGTGTTTTTCTTCCAATCTCTCTGCAAGTTTAGCCTAAATTCAATATGTTTCTACTGTAGGCTATGTTTACTGAAATAAAGCTACATTCAACTATGGGCAACCTGTCTTTGAACATATGCTGTAGGCAGCAATCTAGCAGAGAAATGGGCAACAAGCTGTGAGACTAAACTTTTATCATCGTCTCTATAAATCAAGATGAAAGCTATAGACTTCCTCCTGTGGACCTCATACTGCCTTGAGAAAAAAAAAAGTTAAAATATTTAGATTGAAAGAACCAAATAATATAAAGAGAAAAAGAACTGAAAATTAAAATTAGTTGAAGCATTTGTCCAGTACTAAATGCTGATCCAGTTGCCAAGAATGACTACTTTTATTTCTTTTTAAAAGATATACTTGACAGCAATGACTAATTAGTAAGATTAATGACGGCTGTCCCATCCAGAAGTGTTCTGTCTTCAGTTCCATTCACGTTGCTAGCACAGACTACAACTAAGAATGAATCCCCACTAAACCAACTGTACAGCAAGTTGCAATAGTACAGCTTTAGTACAGCAAGTGAGGGAGACCGCTTGGTAATTTTAATCTGACAACTAATTAAGCAATTTACAGCATTTCATACAGGCAGGTGGTATCACCTGAAGTCCCTGAAATATGAAATCCATACAGATTCCATTAAGATTCCAACATACATCAAATTACTGTAGAGAACTTATTTCGTATTGATGTTTTTTGTAATAATAATGAATTAGGAAAACACTGTCCTTTGTGCTTGCTTTGGAGGATGTCAAAATTCTTCAATATATGGTTAAAGAGACTTTGCAATTCCATTGTGATCATGCTTGTATTTTGAAGTGGGAATATTAAGATACAAAGATGTTTACTGTACATTTGCTACAGTCAAGTACCACTTCAACAACAAAATCTCAGTGTCAGTCAGGGACTCAGACAGGATGCAGAGACTGAAGGTTTTGACAGACTTGTGTCTCTTCCTTTTATTCCCCTTAGTATTCTCTAAACATATCAGCCACATGCCCGTGTGTCTACATAATGGACTACGTCTTGATAAATTCACCAATTTAAATAAATGTGTGGCCCACTGTTCAAGCTATGTGCATTTTATCACCACTTTTTTGTCATCAGAGATAACAGAAATAATCTTACACTGAGCACTAGCACCAAATGTAGAAGCTATATGTAAAGATACAATCCACATTTATTTTTTTTAATCATTTTATCCTTTATCATTTTACACTTAGGACAGAATTGTTCTCTGAAATCTACAGAGCAGAGCTCACCTCTAATACGCTGTTCTTACGCTGTATGCAGAAGTCCCATTGATCTCACTGGGTGATCCACTCAAAGTGAGAGCTGCTTATTAGAGTTGAGCTTCGATGTGCAGATCTCAGAGGGAAATTTTGTCCTTCAGATAGAACTATGATCAAAACATAAATTTAGGCCAAAAGGAAACAGGAGCACGTGGACAACTACTGCACTGGCATGAGCAAAGTACTAATTGCACAACATAGCTAATGTGAGTGCCTTGAAATGACCTTTAAATTGCTGCATAGGCAAAACTATACAGAGATGCAACACAAGGGCAAAAGATATTCCTTATATACAAAAGGCATATACTAAATTGTGCTGTTCATTGCAGCCAAACGGTAGAAAAATAAATTACTAGAATAGTTTTCCCTTTTATTCTTTGTCTACTAGTTACCATGTCCTCTTCTACTGTCTCTCTAGTATCCTACACACTCCAGTCTTTTGTTTAATCCTCTGCCTTGGGAATAATTAAACAGGAAAAATCAACAGTAACTTTTATACTTATTATTACATCATTACATATTGTCTCATAATGACAGCAAGAAAAAAAAAAAAGCTTATAGTATCTTTATGACTTACCTTCCTGTTACTGTGGCTCTGATAGAAGATACATTGCATAGACCTCCTACACATATCTTTGTTGAGTTAGAGCTTTCTTATTCAAAACTATTTATCATAACCATGTCAGACTAATAGGTAATATGCTGGAGAGCTAATTATGTAGTATCCAGTTTGCATCAGTGCTTATTTATTCCCTGAGACAAAGCCTACTGAA
This sequence comes from Anseranas semipalmata, assembly GCA_013399115.1. NCBI lineage: Eukaryota > Metazoa > Chordata > Aves > Anseriformes > Anseranatidae > Anseranas > Anseranas semipalmata. Next base: position 3,933,529 of record VXAA01000243.1, read on the forward strand.
GAAGCAACATTCTTGCTTTTGTTTTTGTTGGACTTAAAAGTGGAGAAATACATTCAACACCATGTTTACAGCTACAGAAGGTCAACTTACCTGTCAAAAATTTTAGAAAGAGGCAAACATTTCCAAAGCTCACTTGATAAATTTGTTTTTAATTTAAAAATCTCTGTCTTGAAATAAAATATTCAGGTGTCTTGTTAATTCTAATGTGCCAGTGCACAGTACATTGCTGAGGCCAAGACTGCAGAAATTCCACGTGATGGGCATTTGTGACAGCAAGGATATCTAGAACCAGGCTATTTAACACTAAATAAAACTTTGGCAGACACAGAACCTCCAAGTTCCATCTCGAAAGAGTCATTCTCTAAATACTGGAAATTCAGTGACAGGAGGCTCCATTCGACAGCCACTATGTGGGATCTTCCACTGCGATGATTCTGTTTCTGTTACATGGTGGCCACGGCCATTTTAACAAGTTAACAGGTTTTGAAATCAAGTGTCAATGTCTGGGAGTGTTCCATGACACTGTTCAATTTACTAGAGAGACAGTCTCTACCCCACCTCAGAGAAGGACTTTTGAGAAAATTTTATGGAAAATCAAAGGATGTTAATAATAAGAACAGTAGTGAGGCCACAAAGTTCTGGAGGAGGTTCTGCTCTTCTTCCTTTCATCACCATGAAACTAATATCTCTGGCAAGTACAGCTGTATCCTATCTTTGCCAGCATTTAAAAAAATGATGGACCTTAGCTCCTTCTGGTGTTTCCCAGCTGCCATGTAGCCCGAAAAATCACGCCTTCTCAGAATAAATTCAGTAAAGGACTGCTTTTGGTGGCCTTGATAGAATGCCTGTGGTTGCTCTCCTTCTGTTTGAGCCACTGCTACTGGGATGTGGAAACTCAGGACTCTCTGATGTCCTCATGGTTACAGAACATCTACTGAATTACATCAGTACAGAAAAGAATGATGAGAAGACCAAACTGTGGCCATGGACTGAATGGATGAGACTGTTTCTGAGGGGTGTTGCTCTAGAAAGTGTGAGAGTAGTGAAGAAATGTAGTGTAATCTGACATTGTTTGTTTAACTTGAATCATTCAGGCTGATGCAGTCCAAATCCTCGAACAGAATTGGAAATCTCTGATTTTCAGGGCAAATCTCAGCAAGTCTCTGATATAGCACCGTACATACCAACAGCAAATCTCAGACTTAGCTACACAGTAAAATGTAAATAGTAAATGACATAGTAAAATGTCACCATGAATCTTTTTTGTGAAGAGAGGCATTTGTGGCCTGTAGTTTTAGGAAATAATAAAGTTTAGCCCTGTATGTTCAGTAGAATCTCAGGAACAGAAATAAAGCCAGATTTAACTGTAGATAAAGCAAAGGTAACATCTGCTATTAGAGCCACAATTTCTCAAGAGAACAATGATGTCTACATTAGGGACAAAGAAACATTGACTATGCAGGTCTCGTAACTGCTACAAACACACATGGATTACATAGCACAACTACAGCAGCAGGAGAAAAAAAAAACATTTTATCTAAACACATACCCCAAATTATTTTCTTTCTAAACTTACAGTTCTACATTTGTCTAAAACTTTTGAAATGGAAGGTTTATCGAAACCAGGAGTCCCGTTGTGCATTGTATTCAACAAATCAAAGTACTTTGTTGAAAATATGTTATTCTGATGGATACTGATGAAAGTCATGGGCCATACTGAGCTAATTTCAGCAAGAGCATAACACTTTTTTCTTTACCCTTCATCTCCATCATGAGCAGCTGTGCACACCTGCACCAACATCCACTGATGAACTATTCTCTCTGTCCTAGTCTTGACTCTCTCACCCCAGCCAAAATGCACATCATCACATATGTATTCTTTCATGAGAATTTCTGCTATAAAAGAGCACGTTTTGTTTGCCACTGTGATTCTGAACAATTACAGTAATTATTGTATATTGTGATGTAGTAAGCTACTAGCTACCAAGTTCTTCTTGGTCTGACTTTTTACTCTGGCTTCTATCCCAGCTTTTTGGAACTGCAATCCATGTGGTAGATGAAAGGTATAGCTCATTCATGCTGTAACAACCTCACCAGAGACCTGAATCCCCAGGCCCTGTGAGGAAGACAGTGTGGTGGAACTAGGCACTAAAACCTGCTTCCAACATCAATTCCTGCTCAGCACAGCCACTGCACTCTGTGTGTTAGCCTGGTTCTGCCGGGGAGACGCCAGCCACATTCCCTCCAGTGCTTCTGGTGTGATCCGTCCTCTCCTGAGAAAACCCAGAAACTGAGTTCAACTCTCTTGCTATTTTAACGACACTTGAAAATTTATTTTGACAGCCATTAAATACAGTAAGCAGCAGTCAGTATGTTTATGAGATATATTCCTGGTATACACTTCAAAGCACAAAGACAATGGCAGCCTCTCCTCCTGAACAAGGTACTGCAAATGACAAATCTCTTTAAAAATTAACCTCTTCTGTCTATAAGAAAACACACAGAAAACCCAGACCGATGACAAATGTTTTAAAATCATGGGTGCAGCCAACATGAATAATCCACTGTACACTGCGGAAATGAACCCAGGATAGTAAATAACACTATTTCTTTCATTAACCACAGAGAGGAAAAGCATTTTTTTTAATAAGAGAAAAGTACGCATGTTAACCATACTTTCTAGAGATGGTAAAAAGATGCAAGTTATGCAGAAAGACTCCTCCTATTAGTAATATGAGTAAACAAGTATAGGTGTAAGATCTCTTGAGGAGTAAGTACATGACAAGGAGGCTACCAGCAAACGGGAGAGAACAGCACGATGAATAATATCCACGGTATACGTGACAGTTTAAAGACAGCAGGCACTGTTGCTCTTCACAGCCACCTTCTTGCAGCACAGAGAAACGCAGACGTGCCTGCACTGCGGGCATACCCTGGGTTAACTCGTCTTGAAGAACTGTTAGTGAAGAATAAGGATCAAAGAAACGGACACAACTATCATCCACCCTACTGGGCATCATACCAGCTTGCAGTTCTCCTTTTCCTCTTCTGCCCTATATTTCAGGGGAATAAAGCAATACACTTAAGCATGCCAGTAATTTCATTCACTCTGAGCAGACTGCTAAAATGCTCAGAAGAGCTTTCAAACACACACCCATTCTTCCCCACAAATGATCAAATCATGGGCTGTGGAGAACAGTTTTGACTGCATTGTATATTGCTCCTCTCTTCATGCACAAATAGCTTCTTGTGAAAACACACTACAGTTATAATATCTTATCTCAGAAAAAAGGCCAACTTATCTACAGGCAATCCTATTTGGGTTATTTTATTATATTCATATTTATGCATTTTACAACTCCGTGCAGTGCATAGGTCAGGCTCAGTAATGTCTTGGCTGCAGAGTAACAACAGCAGGACCCTCACTGGGACTCTAATTGCTAGCAGAACTCCTCAGCTCTCTTATATATATGTTATGCTTGTATGTTTTCTTGGTTAAATGCTGTCTTGCCTTTTGATCCCGTTCCTGCTGATGTGGCTGAGTGATAATTATCTGCCTGTCTGGCCTACTGATACATATATATAAATGAATAGTACAGTTGAAGCCAGTTGGGAACTCTTATTTACTCTGACCTCAATTAATAGAATAACAGAAATTTCAATGTAACTAGAAGGCAAGAAATTTAAAGGCAGTTTTTAAAATGACCTATAATTAATTTTCAAGTCTCAAAATCTATTGAGAGAAACAGACAAGACTTAAAATAACACTAGGCATTTAGCTCACCTCCAAACAATTGCCTTTCCAATTATACCAGTTACGGTGCTACCACAAAGTTCATGTGTGTTAGCATGACTGTCTCTCCCCCGTATAAGGCAAATACTTGTATTTTGCTGAATGTGACTTAGACCACTAATAAAACCAAGAAAATAACCTACTACACGGGTCATTATTTTTCTGCAGTTAATTCTCTCTATTCCCTCCTACTTAGACCTTTACTAAAAGCTGAATAGCTAACCGAAAGTTAGATAAAACATTGGATTTGTGCAACTGTAGAAAATAAAATAACAGACAGTCTCTGACACACGCGAGTTAGACAGGAGGATAAGAAAGGATGAGACAGGAAAAAGAGGCAGAAAGGTCACTTTCACATTTGATTATATATTTTATTACATTCTTTATGTCTCTAGAAAGTTTTACATCCAGATTCAATTCTGCCACTCCCGCTCTGCCCACATACCAGCCCCCCAAGATAAATAGAGCATTAGGAAGAACTGACATTATATCAGAGGACATATTAGATCATTACATGACCTTTTAATCTGCAAATCAATTATGATAAACTCAATAAATGCAATTACAGGAAATCCTACAAATATCTAACTCTTCACAACACTATATTATTTTAGCAATCACAAAATTCCAGCTAAAATCGGTTTTGTACAAGTATAATCTATACTGGCATGAATGATGAGGGAAATTGTACAAGGATAAAATCCTTGGGAGAAATTAATGCTAACTGGAGAATTTGATGTTAGCAAGAGGAAAGAGGTCCTTATGCAAGAAGAATTTTATGAACCCCCAGTAAGCAACTGGAACTTCTCTACTGGAAACCAGAAAGACTATGATTTTGTTCCTAGACGTATTGATTTATGTACAAATCAATGAAAACAGAAATTATTTAAAATGCATATAATCACATAACTAAGTGAAATATTCCATTGGTTTAAAGTTTGATGGTATTATCTACAAAGATTGATATTATTACAACAGATTATCCTTTTCAGTGAGACTGCAGACAGAAAAGTGATGCTGTAGAAGTATAATATCACATTTAATCAGAGTTCTTAGAAATAATAGTTCCATTATATTAGCATTTGAACAGCTTTTCAATGAACCAACAGGCAGTGTGTCTTCATCTTTTATTTTTAATCAGCTAATAAATCTACGAGTTGCCAAAACCATGCCGAAATGTTGGCATGAATTCTCATTCATCATAATTTGACTTCAGTAATGTGCAGTCCACTTTATCACTTCTGCACACAATGTCTGGAGGAAATAAAAGCACATTTTTACAATTACCTTTCTGTAATTGGTCCACCAAGCTGCCACTCTAGTATTTTGTTTATTGACTGAACATTGTAGTTTAGAGCCTCTTCTAGAATAAATCACAGTGGGTGAATAACAAACGAAAGCACAGTGGCATGTTGGGATTTCTGAAGGGCAGAAATGGGGCTGGAAGAAAAGGCATAGCTCCTAAATTCTACAACAAAAGATACAGGAAAAGCGTACGAGCTGTTGAAATCTAAAAGAAGTGTTACTGGGCAAAGTAAAGGTCAGGCTTAAGACTAATTATTTGTGGGCACTTCAGAGACAAATAGAAAAGAGGAGTGCAAATCATGCCAGAAAGAGAGAATGAGGATAAATAAACTTATGCACCAGAAAAGAAAAACAAACAAAAAACAAAACAAAACAAAAAAAAATTGCTTTAGAACCTAAGAAAAAGTTTATCAGGTCAAACCAGATTCCTCCAGCCTGATTCTTCCACCTGTTTTTGACAGTGAGCACTATCTAGAAGAACATAACAGAAAGGCAAACATATAATGACACCTCCTCAGGTGCTCTCCCCTCCTCTAATGAGCTATAGCTCTAGTACTCACACTTATTCTGGCAAGTGTTAAGCAGGGGCTTAATTACATGGTTTTGAAGGTGTGTTTTTGTTTTTTTTCCCTCACCTACTGGTTTAGTTAGGTTCTGTACCGGAAAAGACAAATATTCCAAATTGACTTTCTCTGTGCTGTTCACAACTGAAGAGATCTCTGCTATCTCCCCCTAAAGGCATCTCTTTTCCAGGCTGTAAAGTCTCATTTGATTTCTTGTTCCACACACAGAACCTCTCCCATATTTGATTATCCCTGGTGTGCTTCTCGGGAAAAACTGAAACGCTTTTAACACAGAGACATGTTACTGCATAAAATACTTGAGATAGTACTATATCTGTCAACTGAATATATCCTAAAACTAGACCTGAGCTATTTTAAGCCAAACAAGTTGGACATGGATAGCAGTATAGTCACAACAGCTTAGACGGAACAAATGGAAATGTGGTCACAGTAGCCTAGACTAACTTCCTTGGAGTTTTTCAGAACACAGTACAGGCTCTCTAGTCCACGCTGAATGCCAAGTCACTGCTCTTACAAACTGGGTAGTAGATAAATCCTACAAGCTAAGCACAGAAAAAAACAACATATCAGAAGTGCTGAGCTCCATGGCTGCATGAACAGTGCTCTACAAATTAAGTGCACAAACTATACTAGAGAGGTGCTTGATAGTGGTGCCACACTCCAGAAGGCTGCCTGCCCAACACAACCCTGCAGGGACTTCTAGAACAATGTCTCTAGCTTTAGGGGCACAGCTCAGCATAGGCATATAGCTGCTCAGGCCAAGACAATTCTGGCTGTATGGAGAAAGCAGAATGGCAGGCACTTAAAAAATCTTTCTGTCCAACATGAAGGCTGTTAGTAATACTCAATTTTTAAAGTAAAAAGTAACCACTAGGTTGCAATTTCTGACTTAAGCATCAGAAGCCTGCTTGTGTCTTTTGAAAAGCCACACACGCTGCTTTGTGATCGCTGTTCAGTGCTTCTCTATTGGTCTGACCTGATAGTTCAAACCATGTGAAGAAGGTGAATCTCTTTGGAAGGATGATTGATATCAGACTTTTAAATAGACCCATCATCCGCATAGGAAGTGAAATAAAAACAAATAAAAGCTTGATGATGAGCTGCCTATTCAGTTACCTATACTTATTTTTCTGAAAGGTCAGATAATTGAAAAGTGCAATTTACTTTGCTTGGAAAAAACAGAAGGAAGCACAAACCGTGACACAGACTTCCTAATAGCGTAGTCAAGACACGTAGTTACACTTTGCTTACCTCATCTGCATTGTTTTCATTTACTTAATTTCAATTAGATTGCAAATTATACAGGGATTAAGGTGTTTCTACTGTGTGACCCATTCAATTTTGCAGTCAATTGATTTCTACTTATTTAGTAAGTGTCTGGACATTAGTTGCCTTAGCAGTTAGATTTACACTTGAAGTCAAGTCTCCAGCATGGCAAAATGCTCACGACTTGAGTTCCTCGCCAACAGGACAGAGGAAACAATTTGCAGAAAAGGAACTGAATGAACATCATCTATCACAGAACTGAAAGCAGTGATGGCATGATTAGACAACAGAAGCACAGTCTGCAAACCACTTGCAGTCATCCTTCCATGCCACCAATGTGTTGAGCTGAAGATGTGCCTTCAGTTTTGGCCCATTTCTTCAAGAAATACTGATGGAGAAGACTAGAAGAGGCTGAGTTTTGAGAAGAACAATGCAAACTGTTAGCTATGGAAACAAAGAAGGGGGCAAGGAGAAGGCTGAATCTGAGTTGTTCAGGCTAAAGAATGAAATGCTAGGGGGAGGGGAGATGGGATGGATGTAGTAACAGTCTTCAAAATACAGCACGCTCAGGCACACAGGAACAGTGATAATTTATGTCTCTGGTCAACATGGCAGCAGCAGGATTAAGCTGCAGCCAGGAAGCTCTGGGTTAGGCTGGAAGAAAAATGTTCAAAACACTCAAGTACTCAGGAAGTTAACTGGGGTAGTTTAGTCTGTCAGCAGAGACATGCATCTGTCAGAAATGACAGGGTTCATCTTGATTTTCACAAAGGACAGAAATGATGGCCTTTAAGATTCTTTGTAATCATTTGAGAATCTATACAGCATTAACCTTCTCCGTAATACTAAAAAAAATCTGGAAACACTTAGGGTGTTTTCTTTCTTAAGCAAAGGGATTTTAAAAAAAGGGATCTAGAAAGATTCTAGTTTTTTAAACATTAGATTTAGTGAAAGTAGACTCCTTGCTTGCAGGCCAGCCACCTTAATGTGTTATTGGCACAGATGTCATAAGTTAATAGGATGATGCAGAGACAGATGCAATCATTAATCAGTCACCTCTTCTTTGTATGTTATCACTTTGGCAGGCCAAGTTTCTTCCGACGCTTTGTAATGTCCATTGTGAAGATTAGAAGCTAATAATGGCATTAGGATAACTAGGAAGGCAGTTAGGAAGGATTCTGAATATTCTGATGATATTTGTAGAGCTGTCAGTGGAATCACAACATATGGCAGCTCACATTGGTGTCTAATAAGTAGCATGTATTTACAGATGTGTAAAGGGAAAAGGCATTTCAGGATCTGCTGTTGGGCTTCGTGCTGTGCTGAAAGAGTATAACTAAAGGAAGTGCAGCTATACTATTACTTATGAGCAATTACACCCGAGTCTCGCACAAAAAGCAAGAGCAGCCTTCATTTCAACTGCTTGCATGTTCATAAGAATGACTGCACTCGACCTCTAGCATGCACACAAACAGAAAGAAAGCATGGCAGCCATTCCCTCTTGTGCCTCTACAACTGTAGTTTTCAATGTATTTCCTCCAAGAAGTTTGGTAACAGCAACCGCATTCCTGCATCCTTCCCTGAGAGCAAAGTGACCCCACAGACGGGGCATTTAGTACAGGACACACTACGTACGGTAAGTCCGGTACCTGGAAGCACAGGAGAATACTGTTGACACTAACTCAACCATTTAAAACACAATATAGGTAGAACTAGCCAGATCTTCCACAAAAGTGTATCACCAAGTTGAAAATAATTTTTTTTTTTTTGTCCAGTGGAAACTTTTCTGTTTTGTGTGGAGTCCAAACCTTCTTTTACCCATTTCCTGCAGTCTGTCCAGCCCAGAATTAGAATGTCACCCTTTGCTAAAAGCCCATCTGGAGGAAGCTTGCTGGCAATGGCGAGAGCCCCTCTTTAAGTTAACATTTTGGTTGCCAATCATGCTTTATGTTAACTCAATTTGCATTGCTCTTGTTTAGTCTTGTTGTTTAGGGGGTTGTTCTAACTTTCTTTGCAGACTGAGCGGATGTGCTTGCCACAAAGTATTCACTGTGTTTGCTCTGGTTTTATTTTTTTTCCTTGTGAAGCTTTGTTTTACTTTTAAGAGCCAGAGCAGAGTAACTTAAGAGAAAAGCATTCAGACACAGGCACAGATATCATTCTGTAGATTATCACATAACGAATGGTATGTTTGTATGAAATACATATTTATGTCCCTCATCCTAAAAAAACCTTGATGTCAACAAAATTATATTCAGCTTGTAGACGGTAATCAGTACTTATTAGGAAAGGGACCTGGAAGAGAACAGATGACGCAAATGTATTTCTAAATGCCTTAACTGTGATCTAGAGGAATTTTGAGAAATTAAGTCTTAAGATACAGGAATGCAGTAGTACTACTGCTAAGTGAGTATTTATGAAGAAGAAAAAAAGCAGAGTTATTTCACAGAAGGTTACTGAGAAGAGTGTTGAAAGAAAAAGCATAAATAAAACAAGTAGCTAATATAAAACAAGCAGCAGAGAGGAAGAAAGGAAAGCAGTGAAGAAACTAAAGCAAAATACTCAAGAAATGGTTGATGCCCCTTCTCCCTCAGATCTTGTTCTATGATGCATGTTCAAACCACCCTTCCAACTAGGATATCATTCTTCAGGTGCAGACCAGAAGGTACCATGAGTCAAAAAGAAACAGTCAAGAAGGAAAAAAAAAACACTGAAAAATATAATGGCTTTGCTAACTATGCCTGTGCATTATGCAATATAGTCTACCAATATCACATTGATTTTTAAAACAAAAAGTACATAAATAAATAATTCTAGAATAGTTTCTCATACTCAAAGGCAAGTTATACATAAAAAGAATAAACTACAACTACATTCTGACTGAATAACCAGAAATAATGAAGGCACTTCAATGACCTTTTCCATTACAAACAGGACATAAAACATAGCAATGGATCCGCTGGGCCTCTGTCAAGTGATGCCAAGTGATGCCAGTGATACTTAGCACTGCACAGTGATCCAGGCTCTTTGAGTGGTTAAGTGGGGCACGTTATCCAGGCTGGGTTCCCAAGAGCTTCCCACATCTATGTTGCCTCTCAAAACAGCATGTCCCTTTGCACAGAAGAGGCTCAGGGGCCATGCTCCAAGACAGAAGACATATTTAGGGGTTTATCCTTTCGAAGGCTATGCTCTCTAACTCTTAAGCCCCGAGATGGAGGCTCAACCTACTGGAGTCAATGTAAATATTCTCACAGTCATTGAAGGCAAGTTCCTTGCTTAAATACTCTGCTGCCCCACATCAGCAAATACTGTGCAAGACCGAGCTCTTAGAAGCTAACTGCAGTTTTCTGCCTTCTCATGCCCACTGGCTTTGTGCACAGAGTAGGTACTGCTCTTGTATGAAGACAGATTGCCTCTCCAATGCAACTGGAGGTTTAATTGCAGCGTGAAAACACATGCTCAAGTCATCTCCAATCCTGTAAACGTAGGTATGTGTAGTTAAGAACATTGAGACTTCAGCAGAAGTATACAGGTTCCTGGCAGTGATTCACGCAGCCTGTGTTAATATGCAGGTGTGGCACAGCATAGATCGTCTGTTTGGAAACCAGAGATACAACTGGAACACGGATGGGTTTATTCAATCTAGCTTTCACCTAGAGAACGCATATACCGGCGACAGAGACTGGAGACCCAGGCTTCAGCTGGAGCAGCTGTCCTGAAACCTGCGTGGCTCTGACTTGACTTGTGTTAGTGGCTCAGACCATCTACATCAAAGCCGACACACATATGCCTGTGCCTGCTGTGATCACACCAGCAGGGCAATGGAGACATCATTGCTTCACCCGCTGCTTGAAGACTGCTTTCCAGAGCGTGCAGAGCAGGCAGGCTGTTGCTGGCTTATTTCTTTGTTATCTAACATTTAAATAAAAGTAAGTTTGCTTGTTAAGCACAAGTTCTCTGCACCTTAATAAAAACAGTGCAGCTTGCAATGAAGGCAGGGTAATTCCTTACCATATGGCCCCACAACTGGAAGAAACACCCCAACAAAAGCAAACAGTTAAATTGTGTATGGAGAATTCTAAGTACTTCAAAGGACACTAACACCGGAGTCTGCATCAGACATTCACTATATGCTATTCAGTCCTAAGCTGACCCTAGTGAGATACTCTGACTGTAGTCAATATACACCTTTTAGTTCAAATGACACATACATTTTACACAACATGAATTCTAAGAGTTTCGCACAATTTCCCAGTAGTTTTATCAGCTTCGTTCATGCTGTTATATGTGTGTGCTTTTGCTGTTAATACTACTCTGCTTCTCATTATGTGTGGTTTTGTTTCCAACACGTTTTCTTATAATCTAAATAAAATGATTGAAATAAAAAGCGACCTCTTTTCACTTTCTACTCTCATTTCATAATTTATATTAATAAAACTGTACAAATATAACTTGTCTCATGTAGTGCCAAGACTACTGCTAGCCTTCCATTAGAAAAAAAAATGCAAAATCAGAGGAATGTTTCAAAGAATCCACAAAGCTGCGGTTAATTAAAAAAAAAAAGTATTAATTATATGCAAAACAAAATAAGATGTTCAGAGCTGAAAACATGTATCTGATATAAAATGATATATCTAATGCGTTAAAAAACCAGCACATCATCTTTTGCTGCCATGAACATCTCATAAATAAGGCTGCTTTGATAAATATTAGCATTCAATTTCCTTTCACTTACTAAAATTTCAGAAAACCACAACACAGCAATTTTTTGTGAAGTGCATTTACTCTATAAGATAACATTCCCTCATACAAATAAATCAGAAAATATTATTGCTTAAGGTTTCTTTAAACCAAAAGATAAACTAATTGACTTATTTCTGATTCATAGATGGAAATGATTAATAAATCTTCTAAAAAGTTAGAGATATGTAAGTATGATTTCAAGTTAAAAAAAAAAAAGAAATGTGCTTTAATAGTGATTATATATTTCTATGCTATGGGTAACAAATGGGCTTTTCTTTCCATGTTGTAGCTCCATCACTATTACCTGGAAAATCCCTTGTTAAAGGATAAGTTTTCTATCTGTGGATTCTACCTCTCATTTCTGGAAAACAAAACAGCTGAGTGAAGAACCCAGAATGATAAGTTTTAAGTGAATCCGCAGCAGTTTGACATGCATCACTGGATCTTTTTTTTTCACGACTCTAGTCTTCACACACTGCTGTTGAAAGGAAGCAGCAAAAAGCTGCTAATACTATTTTTCAAAGTAAAGATCTGTGTAAATGCCAATTGTTGACCCTTATGGCCTCCTACCCACCAACACATGTTTTTTCTCACAGCCATTATTTGATTTGTTGATGCCGACACGAGCCTGCCTGACAAGCCTACGCATCATCTTGCAGTTTTAAGCCATGTAAAGCTATCGTGTTCTTCAGGAGAGAGCGCGGAATACACAGATGGGCTTACACTCTACAGCCAGGTAAATGATCTAGCACTTAACAGTTTTATTTTTCTTGTTTAACAGAAATGATCCCTGACTAGTGTAGCATGAATAACCTTCCTCGGGATACTTCGAAAACCATACTGTAATAAAATATGTATCCCACTGCAATGATTACAGTGTCATCTATTGAATTTCTGCATGAACAGCCTAAATTGCAAGTTATTACAGTATTGCTTGCAATTTTCTGTTTCTTTAAACTATGAAAACTCACATGCTTATGGGGTAAACACTGTAAAAGACTGCAGTGCAGTGGTCAGAGGGGATGAAACCGGTATTGACTACATTTTTAGCATTTTAATATAACCACCCTGGTGTACTGTCTAGTTCTCCAGAAGACACCTTTCCATCAACCTTTTTTTTAACCATTCTAACTCACTAAAATTTTAAAGTTCAAATGTATGTTTAACATGTAATGACATATATTCACTATAAAAAGTGATCTCAAATGAAAAATCCAGTGCTTCATTCAAAATCTTTTAAAATGGGGTACTATAAAGCACTGAAATAGTTTTCCCCTTCACTTCCGGATGACATTCTTTCAAAAATTCTTGATCAGCACCCATTGTAATATTTACATTGTCATATCCAGAAAGGAACTCAGATGCCAAAGAGTTTGTAGAAGTCTAAACAGAACTCTATGCAAGAGCAGGGAACTGAGCCAACTCCTCTCAGCACCGCCTAATATCTATTCGCACAGAATTGTCCTCTTGCTTCATTCTGCCTGCATCCTCTAACATGTCAGTCCTATTCACAAAGTGTCCACGAATTACATGGTTCCCTGCTGTGCAACCTTTTAAAGGTTCAATGCCTAATAGCAACGGATTTTTTTCACTGTTAATGCTCACAGTATTCCGTGATGTGCAAACGTTCATGGAAGTGGGAAGAGGCACTTGATGGATGCAATCTCTTACAGAATGTACAGACTGATGAAAATCTATCTCCAAAGCACAATTTAACAATAGTTAACAATGTTCAAAACTCGAGAATATCAAACTACAGAGAATGATGTTCAATATTATTTTAGAATAAATATTTTCCTACTCCAATTCTCTTTCACGTTCAATGCCCAGTTTTAGAATAGGCCTGCCCAACTCCCTCTGCCTGCAGGACTTTATCACTGTGTGCACATAACTCAAAGTTTAGGCTCGTACAAATCTGGACATTCATATCTGGATAGATGCATAGTAGTATACTCTATTGATCTGGGACACTCATTACACGTATCTAAACTGTGGGTTTATTATGAAATGCACCATCATATGCAGCCCAAAGTATGTTTACATTATTTAACATTTGGTAACTTCTCATTCTCCAATTAAACTACCGGGACAGTATCTCTGAACACTGCACCTTGCATAATAAGACCCTGACAATATCCACAGTTCAGTATCAATGCATCATACATACGAAACTTCTTCTGAAAAGAATATTTTCGAGAATGGTCACATTATTATTTCTATACTAGTGATTTCACAATTGGCAGGTGATCCACTCATTTCCCCAAAGCCCCTAATGCACGTTGATCACAAAGTCAGGATTTAAATTGTATTTCTAAGATACGTGGGATCTGGCACTCAGACGCAGAATATGTACTATTCTATGCTGTTCTAGGACAATTGCTTTCTGAAAGACTCCAAGGTGAAAGGACCACAATGGCATAATGGTGTTCACTTTATAATGCTTTCAACGATTCAGCTAGAAAATTTCTATGTTGTTGTATTTTTCAGCAATGATAAAGAATATGAATACAAAATGATTAAATTCTAGAGAAGGGTATATTTCTCAGCAAGTCTGAATAATTTTAAGATATTACAACACTTACAATAAAGTGTTTGCTCTATTTAAATTTGGTTTTGAGGCTCTTGAACTGACCATGGATCACTGGTAAATGCCTTTTCACAGACGTCACAGGGAGTTGCTCTCTAGCTGTGGCACAGCTACATCTCTATTAGACGACCCATGCGCAAGTCAGCCTTCCCTTTGCAGTAGCTTTCCCTGAAGTGTTTCAGTAGCTCCATGGAAATGATCTGGTGAGAGACCATGTTATTAACACTCAGGCAAGCGTGAATGATCAATAAGGCTCAAGAAAAAAAACAGAGTATGCCAAGGTGACCATACAGAAACAGTGAGACAGAACTCTGATTAGAAAGATTTCTTTACTAGGAAGCATTTTAGTTATTTACTCAGGAAAAATTCACAAAGTTTGTCTGAAAATGGATCATATAATAAGAAGGTTAAATCCAGAAGGCAAATAAGAACACAATTGCCTAAATAGGAACCTCAAGTCTGGCTAATCCAGAGGGAGAGGAAGAACTGACTTTTTAGTTTCTCTTTAATGAGATAAGTGAAAAATCCGCCAAGAAGAAATGGTGGGGTCCATGCCACAGGTATCAGCAAGTACTTAATGTGGAATGCTTAAACAAAGGTATGTAGTCTAGAGGAAAAGAGAAAATGCCAACATTATAAATTTCTGGAGCTTCTTTCTGCCTCAAATCCAGCCTGACTCATGGTCCTTAGCAGAACTAACCTGAACACTGAATTTGTGATCTTCAGGGCAAAGGCCATTTCTTTATGTACAGTTTCTAAAAAAGAGTAAATGAACCGTGCACTTCCCTGAAAGCTAGTATCTGTCTACTGTTTCAACTATGGTGCCTCACCGAGACAGGCTTTCTTAACTTCACTTTAGACTAATGACTTCAGAACTGAAAAAAACAATGAAGAACTCATTCTAGAAATGAAAGCAGCACAGGAGCTAGTTCAGTGAGCCAACAAAGGAGAGCAGAAAGCAGAGGGTTTTAAGTTGTTAAGTGCGGGAAATATCATGTTGCCAGAAGTACTGGTAACTCTTGCATAAGTGTGCTTATGATGCACTTGCCCAGACAGATACCCTCCAGTCTGAACCTTCACGAACACTGAAGTAGGAAGCCAGGCACTAAGTGCCGCTCAAGAGGTAGGGAATCCAGAGTCTACAAGAAGGTTTTGCTTTGCAAATGTGAGAAATGGGAGAAATGACTGTATGTTATGTCCAAGTCACAAGGAAGCAGACACACAAAGCAAAGACTAAAAAGCTTGAGAAGATGAAGTATCGCTTTGGTTGGAAAATGAAACAGTTATTCCGTAAGAAAGAAACCAGATCATTATCATGTTAAACTCAATCTTATGAGCCTCGGCAGAGGGATGAATAGCAGAGGTGAATGAAGAGCAGCTGAAAAGCTGATGAGAAGAAAATATGATATGGTTATATGAAGGAGAATTGGTGAAGATATTCTTTAGGGAATTAAAAATCAAAAAGCAAATTTACAAAGGCAGAAAAAAGGCATATGACTGAGAACATATATAAAGTAACAGTGAAAGCAAATAAAGATAGCTTTATTTGCTATCAGACAAATTATGATGCTATAGCATGAACAACTACCAAAGAAAATGAAAGCCAAAAAGGCAGACAAGCATTGTACAGATTTACTTCCCATCCCAAAAAGTATAAAGGAAAGAATTATAATTATCAGCCAGCCCAACTTCAATTGCTCAACAGTTTGGAAAAGAATGATTAAATAATCAATTAATAATCACCTACAAGATAATAAAGTGATGAAAATAGCCAACACAGATTTGTCAAGAGCAACCTGTACCAAACCAATTAAATTTCCTTTCTTTACAGATAACTGGTTTAATTGATAAAGTAGAAGCAGAAGATGTAAAATACCTTCACTTTAAAAAAGCCTTAGAAACTTCTAGCTGTGGAATCTCCATAGGCAAGCTAGGGAAACATGAGATGGATGAAGGTAAATCCATAATTAATTTAAATGGTGTGTTCAAGGAGCAATTATCAATATTTTGGTTTTGAACTGCAGAAGGCATTTCAAATGGAGATTCACAGGAGTCCATCCAGGCAACATCTAAATTATCCTCCAGTGAGAGGACTGGGAAAAAGTGCAGTTGAAAGAAGGAAGGAGTTAGAAGGCAGAATGCAAGCATTCTGGATCTCTGTGATCCAAAATGATCTTTATAAATTGGAAACAAAGTTAAAAAAAAAAACCTCTAGGATGAAATTTGGTAGAGGCAGATGCAAATACTGCATGTGGGAAGAAGCCCTGAAATGCATCAATATGAAATAAAGAATAAGGGGCCAAGAAGAAGAAAGAATAGAAGAAGAGAATAGAGGGGCCTAGAACATAAATGATGTTTAAAAACCAAACTCACTCTTGGGGTACTAGCAGGACTGCAAAATACAAAAAAAATTATTCTCAGCACTGATAGAATATGAGCCAGTTTTGAGACCCCAAAATAGATGCTGTTAAATTGCAGACTACAGAAGAAAAACTATAAAGACAATAGATTTTAGAACATGACATATAAAGAAGAGCTGAAGAAACTTGATCTATTTGATTTAGAAAAGAAAACATTAAAGAGAGATTCATGAGAGACTTACAATGCAAAAAACTGAAAAATGACAGCCATCCTATGCACGGCAGGAAAGAACAAAAGACAGGTATTATAATTTGGTTCAAAGACTTACTTTAGATATTAGGAAAAGTTTTCTGACTAAAAGGGGTGCTAAGCCTTCACAGTTTTCTAGAAAGGCTGTAGAAACCCTTTTGATTTGTTGTTGCTTTAAACACTTCAGACAAACAGCTATTTTGGTGCAAAGGCATGCATAAGATCATTTCTTACAGACCTCCTAAATTCCTATAGTTTATGGATTATCTTGCTACAGATGAGCAACTTCTGTCTAAGCAAACTTAAAAAGTAATTTCTAGTTGCTTAAGGAAAAGGAACCTGAAAGTTGCTAAAATACACAGAATAAAATGGATATGCAACTCTAAGAGTGATGGAAACTCATTAGGGATGTCAAATGCTGATAGCTTTGTTTTATGTATTTATTGATTTTATTTTATTTAAAGAAAACATGTTTTCCAATAGTAAATTGTTACTACAGATAAGATTACTTACTGGCAAGGACAGCTGAGTTTACATTGTTCATTGGGGTTCAAACCTTGCATTCAAACACTAATTGCATTTAAGAAAAATGTGAGAACTCAATAGTTTTGGCAAAACATTTCTAAAAACGGCTCCTTCAGATGGAAAAGATGAGCCCCTTTGACATTCAGGACAAGAACTTAATGAACTGTAAACCATCACATATGGTGACAGCATCCCTGCTGTTGGAAGAGAGGGGCAGAAAAACAAATGGAAGAAAACCACCTTTTCTGAGTTGATTTATCAAATGACTCTAAAAATCTAAATTCAGTCAAAGTGACAGCCTCAGAAAGACAATTTTCACCTGGTGAGGACACTTGATCCTTTACACCTGTTTTGAACAACAAAGAAAAATATCTAGTGATTGTTTTGTACAAATGACTGACCACCCAATTCAAGCCCTGCTTTTTTCTAAACACTAATGACTTGGATTAGGCCTCAGGAGTGAGATTTTCAGCCCTACAGAGAGGATGCTTAGAACATATCTCATAGAGTAAACCCATCTGTTTCTCTAATACAGCTCCACTGGCTGATTTATTGGTGGCTGCCAAGAAATCACACCGCTCGTTTATTTTCAATGTTGTTTTTTTTTTTGACCTGTTGGGTTTTTAAATGGGTGTTTAATTAATACCTCTTATTTATGAAGAGCGTTAGTGCTTTTGTAAATATGAACAAACCAGCAAGTTGTCAATATCAAGTCCAAGCAGTATGAAATTGGTGTGAGAATAGAAATAACCTAAAAATCTGCATAAACTTCTCTTGGCTTCTGAAGTAAAGAACTTCTATAACAGAAAATTGACCATTTATTTATAACTGGCACTTTTTTTTTTTCTCTTTTACAGTCTATCAACAGAAATTTCTAGGCTTTATGACACATTTTCAAACACACGTAGTCAAACTTGGATTTTGCAGTCAAAAATTACTCCAGTAATTCTACCTGGCAATATGACGACCAGTTTTTGGGCTGCTGTGATATCCTGTTGATAAAGCTGAATGCATTTGTATGAAAACAAAACAATTTTTATTGCTTTTTTTTGTCTAATAGGCTAGCAGGCACACAACAGATATGTAATATAATGAACATACTACGTGGTAGTCCTACTTATTGATAATTATCTTTTACATATCTGAGTAAGCTTATGTTCCTGAAGGTGTAGAGATGCCCTAGAGGAATAAAAGCAAGAATTAACACTCTAGTGCACATGCTAATTAGGATTTAATTAGGGAATTTAAAAAATGCAGAGTGCATGTTTTCAGCAACTGCATAATTACGAACTTATTGCTTGTGTTTTTTTTTTTCTCTCATATTTTTTCATTGTAAATATTATAATTGTCAATTTAGGTAAAATTCAAGAAATTCAAATTCTATTTCGGTTTTCAGGAAAAAATATTTTTCCTGGTACATTTTCATCCATCGTAATTCTTCAACATTCCTTTCCAACTTACAGTATTTTCTTCCATTACTAAGGCATCATGAAAGATATTAAACTGCTTTTCCTCATGCTTTTGCAATGTACACAGAATGTTCCCTGCTAATTACACCATGACACTTTTCCTTCAGCCTCTGCTGTTAATCTGAATACCAGCTATGAGCTATGGGTCAATACAACTAGTTCCCCCACATAAGGTGCAGACCTTTTTATAATTATTTTTGTTCCAAGAAGGAGAACACGATGGAAATGCCAAGCTATATTTCAACGTCACAGCACTCCCCCAGCACCTTCTTCCCACTCCCACCTTTCTATACTAACTAGATTTCCCACCTCATTCGGAGACTGACGGAATTCTGACATCAATAATCTGTGAATTTTGGACCTGATCTAAAACTGCACAACGTTAGTGGGAATTCTTCCAACCACTTCTGTGCATTTGGGAATTCTCTAAGTCTGCTCACTGGAAAATCCACACGAGACAAATAAACATGCAGTAAAGGCAATTTTGAAGATCGCTCTAACTGGGCTCTGAAAGGAACTTTTGACTAGGGACTTTCTAATGAATGTGAATTAACAAGATGATTAAAGCTTTAAGAAAATTCAATTTGCATCAGTATTTTAATTCCTTCAAAACAGACTCTTTAAACATAAGGTAATCTTGTCAAATACCTTTCCTCCTTAATTATTAATGCTAATTGCTGTTCTTCATTGTTTTCTTCTCAAAATCAAAACTATTTCAATGAGCTTCCTTTGCTATTTCTTGATTTCTATTTTTACAGCCACAGTCCTCAACAAACCCTTAGACTATGCAAAGCATGTAATTTGCTGCAGTGGAAGATCGTCCCAGGAACAGCCCCCTGAGACTTCCCTCTTTTCCACGTTAATCCCTGGACATCTTTAAACACACTAATCAGACTCTCGCACGCTTAACATCCTTGCAAGTGACTACACCCTTTCATTCCCTCTGAATATGACTGTACATAGAGGAAAGAAGTAAAATGGTTGACTTTCTAAGAGCTTCTTGGATAGAATATCTGAAAGCATTGATAGCATAGCTTGTCAGACAACCTTTTTAGAAAGCCATGGCAGGATTTTATATGGCACAGAAAACACATAGGAAACAACAGTAAAATACTTATCTGCGTTAGCAGTAGTGACAATTTCTGGAACAGTGATAAATCAACTTGTGAGTCTAGGGATTTGAATGTCCACATTTACTTTCTGTGTTTCCATGTGATGCATTTTTATTAACTTGCTGAACCAAGATGTGAAAAAATGAAATGAAAACCAAGGGGAAAAAAAAAAGAGAAAAAGATCCTCCGATAAGACAGAATGCTGATGCTATGTTTAGTCGCATGAGTGATTTTTCCTGCTGTTATTTAAGCAGACAATTTGCGTTCTGCTTCACTGAAGTCACCAGGTTATTACTGGGGGAAAATAAAAAGCGCGAGAGAGATAACAGCCCTTTGAACACACAAGCACTCAACACAGCTGGGTTAGCCAGAAAGAAAACAATACCACAATACCTTGGATGTTAAGTGAGAAATATTGGTGATAAGCATTTATGTTATAAATTAATTCATCTAAATTCACACACAAATATTGTATATTAAAAAAATAAAAATCTGAATTCCTCCCTTGTAAAAATTTTTGAACCACTTTAAACTGATTTAGAGTTGCACTTTATTTCCTTTAATGTTAGTAATGACGCATATTAGGAACAATCAAAATATTCCAGACAACAAATTTGGAGGAAAGATTTCTCACATTTAGCAGCCTCCAGTTCCAAGGCAAGAACAATATCCATTGCTTCCAAAGATCACACTCCGTCCAACAAACCAGTGAAGTATATTCTTAAACACATGCATTTTATTGCCTCAGTGAAGTTGCATTTCAATAAATAAATACAAACTTTCGCGACTTTATTCCAGTATGTCTATATTGTTAGACTATAGATCTAGCAAAAAGCCAAGACCTCAGACTTCATTCTCTTCCCTCTGCTTTCATTCAGCATACAGGTTCTCCCACGCTCAAAACAGACTAGATTGTAACATAATACGAGGCGATAGCTAATACATTTCTGCTTTCAGTACATCAATCAACTGCCTTTGATATCATAATATTTAAATGATCGATCACAGAATGAAACATTCCATCTAAGTCTTTGTAACGATTACAAATTAAATCCTTTAAAAACATTTTTATAATCCATTTTTTTTGAAACAGTTTTTCTTTTCAGTAGCTGTACTGAATTTCAAGAGATCCTATTGGATTATGTTGAAAACCTAGCATGAAAAGGCAAAGCCTGTATTAAAATATAGCTGCATAAAAGATTTCAGACTGGATGAAATTTAGCAGACATTTTATAGATAATTACTAGCTCACTTCAAGATCTATTTGCTGTTTGACTGCTTACTATGTTTACAATAAACCAGGCATTTTCCTACTAGCGCTGTTTAAAGTAAGATCCGGGGTAGATTTCACCTTGTTGAAACGAAGTTTATTCTACAGAAATACTACATAGATCTTTACAAGATGTACCCTTCTACAAAAATACTGAAAACTTTTGAAAATATCAGACCAAGAATTAAACTGGTTATAAGCCATTCTGCTCTTTTTTTCTCCACACTTACAAGACTTCAGTAACATCAAAACCTGGGATACCACTGCGGAACTGAATGTGTTCAGGTTGCACAATTTTAGGTGTCTTTCTACATCTGCTAGATCTGCTACATCTTTTCTGGAGAAACTCATCTCTCCCTAGTAACTACTATAGAAAGCCTGACAAGACTAGGTTTAGGTTTAATTTGCAGGCTGCAGGAAAAGGAGGGCACTTCTGCTCAGGACAAGAGACACCTCCTTTCCAAGATGTACCTTTCTACAGAAATACTGAAAAATTTTGAAAACATCAGACCAGGAATCTAAGGTCAATTCCAAGGAATAAAGTCAGACATCTAGTTGGAGGAGAACTCAAGTGCATTGCAGCCAGATCCCCGGTCTGAATGACCAAGAAACCATCAGTAAAACTTGTTTTATTGACAAACCTAGCTTGCACTGGAATGAAAGTTGTCAAATAACATGCTGGTTGTTTTCACAGCCAGAGAACTCACAGCCCAACGTGAGCAAGTCTATCTCAAAGAAATCCAAAGAAAACTCTCCTACTAGGCAGAACTTGACCTGCACAAAATCTGCCTTCACAGATCCTAGCAGAACCAAATGCAGGGCATCTACCAAAAACAAACACTCACCAGTACGTACTTTAGTAAAATTAACAAAAATTACAACATCACAACTTAAGTACTTTTGTGCAAATTCATGTCTTGGAGTATTTCTGTAGAATTCCATCTACCTAAAGCAAGTCTGCAGACTTGAGTATGACAGAGGTATCCAAGTTGTTTTAAATACACTGGATATTTTGGGTACTAACAGTTTTCTAAATGCAGCTGCAACAACAAATTTTCTCAGCAGAGGTTAATAAAATAAGCCAAATTTGGCTTAAAAAGGCTGCTTTTACCATCCAAATCACCTCCCCTAGGTGTCTCTGTGTCGCATTACAATCCGGAATCTGCCTCAAACATCACCAAGCAGTACGACTAACTGCTGGGACCACCACGAGCTCTGGCATTTTGTTTCCATTTTTCTACATCCCGAAACTTTACCACATAGCATATTCAACACAACTGAATCCCTAACCTAGTCACTTCAGGCTATTGTACTATTTGAAGTTCTGCAAATAGTTGCACTGACTGATTCCCCTGTATTTGAACAAGGGATTCAATGAAATTCAGGGTTTCAGAAATTCTAAGTAATAGGTTGGTTCTGCAAAACTAACTTTATTATTATCATTATTATTATTATTTACTTTTTAAGGTAAAGCTGTGGGGGAATTTTCCACAAGGGATATTCTTGATATGAATAATGTAAAAAAAAGTGTACTCTAAATACAGAAGATAGAAAGTTCCACATCTGGAATCCATTAAAACCAGTAAGCACTGTTCCACTGACTTCAGGTGGAGCGGGTGGCCTGCTCCAAGTCTGTGCAGGGATGGTAGAAATAAGCCCTGAAACATGTAAGATAAGAGCTTTTGGATTGCCAGGAAAAGGTGAGACCACAGTGAAACAAAGTTTAACTTCTGCCGAGGAAGCAGCAACAGCTAAGATCAGAATTTAAGTTTGTTTCTTGTTTTTAGTTTTTTTTTCTTTTTTTTTTTTCTTTTTTTCCCTTTCTCTGTACTGCAGGAGACTACAGATAATGCCATATATAAAAAATAATTCACTGCTGGCAATAATACTTCTCTCCCTCTTATCTTTATTTTCCCCATCCTATTTTCTAGAAATAAGCTAAATAAACATTGGGTTGTACTCCTGCCACATTTTTAAACAAGAAATTTCACTTAAACCAGACTGCTAACATTCAGATATTATTCTTAAACCAAATATGTAATACTTGAAATTAAAAAATCTGAAATCTTCCAGCTCCTTCCAGACAATAGGTCCATTTCATTTAATATTATTAAAAGAACAAAATTTAACGTACAGCATTTACACCTGGAGCCTGTAAAGCTGGAAAGATGCAGTATTCATGCTGTTTCTCATACGTAATTGACCACACTGTCATTCTAACAAGACACATAATGAAGAAAGAATGATGAAGAATACTTGGTAAGAGCTCAGAATTTTTTCTTTTTATTCTACCTCTCTGCTGTCACTCTAGCTGTTTTGTTATTTTCCAGCACTACTTGATACTTTCTCAAGGCAAGCTATTTACTATATTGGATCTGTAGATCCATATTTAGCTTGGAAAATCTCACGCAGACGCTCTGTCACACACATCCACAGCTCCACACTTCCAGACCTTGTTTGCATCATGGCATGCTTCATGGAACCCAAACCTACACTGGGCTTCTAGCTCAACACTGCTGGACCAAGAAGGAAAAAGGAGTTTGCGCGCTGGCCTGGGTCCAGCTGGACTTCTTAAGAGAATACGAAAGATTGTTCACATCTTACTGCAGATATCCCCAGAGCCTTTTGGGGAGGCATGCTTCTTTTGCTGTGAACAAAATTCTGTTGTATTCTATTCCATTAGCATAGGAGCTTATCAGAACAAGATAGGGAACCATCTCTGAGACCTCAGTATTTACCCGAATAGCTTTTGTTTCCAGTGCTGCCCCAGTTAGAGGGAAGAGGCCAGATGACCTTCATGACTGAGAAATATTTCTGCTTAGGTAATGGAAAATCTGAGATGCTATTCACAAACAGAACCTACTGAATGGCTTCTGCTCCAATTCACATATTGCAGTTTAAGTACAGAAGGGGGAAATCGGAAGAGTCACTGTTTTATTCACGTGCCTCATATTTAAACAGCAAAGATGTGAGCCTCAGTAAAGATAAGTTAAAGTCCTTATTCACAGTGCATCCTAATGAGAACTCATATCAATTTCCAATAATTTATTCAGTAGGCCTTTTAAATCAATCCTTTTCCTCATCACTGTTTCCTCTATTTCTTCTTTCTTCCTTCCTGACTGCAATTAAGTCATAAAGCTGAACTTGGGATATCATTATCCTGGCTTTCCAAAATGTAAAGTCTACTGAATGGACCAGTTCCCCACTTAAGAAGCTTTAATGCATAATGTGGCTTTGGCCAAAGGTGGAGAGAACAGCACGTGCTTCCCTTCGTGGGTTTGATGCATTGTTATAAGACAGTCAGGCAGTACAGTGATGGGCAGCTAACAACTAACCTTAGAGATGGGATTTCAGTTTGCCTGCAGATTCAAAGAGAACAGCCTGTCAATGGCGTTGGGAGCTCACAGGTGCAAAAAAGAAAACAAACAAATGAACCAGAGCTCTACTTTTGTAAGGCCTTTGACACAGTCCCACATGACATCCTTACCCCTGCACTGGAGAGATAAGAAGGGTGGGCTATTTGTGGATAAGGAATTGGCTGGATGGTCACAGCCAGAGAGTTGTGGTCAACGGCTCTATGTCCAGGTGGAGGCTGGTGACAAGTGGTGTTCCTCAGGGGTCCATTCTGGGACCAGTACTGTTTAATATCTTTATCAATGACATAGACAGTGGGATCAAGTGCACCCTCAGCAAGTTTGCAGACGACACCCGGCTGAGTTGTGCAGTTGATACAACAGAAGGAAGGGATGCCATCCAAAGGGACCTGGACAAGCTTGAGAAGTGGGCCCATGTGAACCTCATGAGGTTCAACAAGTCCAAGTGCAAGGTGCTGCACCTGGGCTGGGGCAATCCCAGACATGAGGACAGACTGGGAGAAGAACTCAAGGCTTTCTCTCATTAGAACCATTCAATTATTATTATCATTTTAAATAGCAATAGTAGCAAAAAATTTAAACCTAAATTCTTCATATCTCTATAAGTGACTTGTGCCCACTCTTCCACACTTGTAACTATTTGACAAACTTTGGAGTTAGACTTTTCAAATAAAAATCAGGAAAAAGTATTCTTTCCTGTGGTTACACTTTTTTTTTTTTCCTAAGCTCACTTTGAAAAAAAGGAGACTGTTTCATTAGATTTCATATCAGGTGGTCATTCTTGAGCAGCTGACTGTACAACACAGGTACTGACTGATGAATAACAAAAGTGAAGAGTACAGAGTAAAAGCTTTCAGGATCTGCAAGTTAAACTTAATAATTATAATACTTAATATTAGCATGAATAATAATGAAGAACAACAGTGAAAATAAGTGCAAATTTTGTTGTCTTAATAAAAAATTAAAATAATAATAATAATAATAAACAAAACCCACAACCCAAGACTAGTTCCTAAACAATACATTATTATTTTGAAGAGCTAAATATGCAAGAAATATTGTGTCTATAACAAGTTAAGGGTGATACTTTTAGAGCCACAGAGGATCTACGCCTTTAATTTTTTACTCTTTAATTTTAACTTTCTTAGGGTGCTTTCATAGCTTCCTAAAACGTACTCATTCTTTCTAGAAGACTGCAACGTTTAAAATAGGCTTTAAGGGCAGCTAGTTTGCAATATGCTATGTAACCACTAGGATGGGACAGCACACGGGACGTGAACATTTACCTGTGAAGAGCAGCACTACTCACTCTTGCTTCCTCACTTCTGCCTAGCCACCACTGCAAACCCACGCGATAGCGGCTTTGTATTCTGCCCAACCACCATGTACACTTTCTAGGTAATTAGAATCAAAACAATCATGCTTTTAACTGCTGTGATAGTATGTCCAAAGGTCTGAAATAACCTAAAATTGAAAACATGGAATCTGCTAAGATGCTGCAGATTTTACTGTGCACAGACATTTCTCAAAGGGCTCTTGCTGCTCGCAGCTGTACCAGAAGTGAAGAGGCATGCAGGGAGATTGAGGGAAGGGCAGCGATTCTGAAAACACTACTCGACCTCATGATTTGAGAAAGTATTTGTGCCTTCGCTGCAAGAACTGAAGATTACGGAAGGCGAAAGCTGGAAGCTTTTCATACATACACTTGGATGCAATGAGGCAATTACCTTTGGAGCTCAATCTGAGCAGGGACTTTATGCATTTGCCAGAACAAATAATGGTGCACATAATACAGTTTCTGGTGAGGATTAGCCACTGCACAGTTGATTTGTACTGAAGAGAACCTGGTTAAGATGACAGGCAATTTTCTTTGATTCAAGCTTGACTGCTTCTTACTTGAAGACAAGATACTGTACGAGTTTTCCCAGTCTGGAATGCCTCAAGGTCCTCATCACATGTATCAACCTGGGGCAGTACTGCTTTGACAGAGAGATGAATTCTCTTGCACCCATGAAATTCTACTTTCAGTTTTTATTCACTGTAAATGTGGTACTCAGGACTTTAGATCTTTACTGCAGTTCACATTCCTCTTACCTAGTTTAAATACCATAACATACAACTTTGAAACATGTTCAGTCCATAATTTACATATCACTGAAATATCATTTTGTTAAGGACGCACTTCAGACATGCTTTTGAGGACCACCCCTCTTGTTCATGATCACATATCACAAACGTTCTTTACTCCACCACTATTTTCAGCTTTTTGAGGTTTCCTATCCACATGGAACTGCAGAGTTTCTCAGGGTCTACACAGCCTTCCCACACGCAGTCACGCTGCCAGTGCTCGGAGCTGGCTGGAAGCTAGGGCAGCAACTTCAGCACGAACCTCAACCTGCCTCAGAAGCAGCTGACAGCCAGCCTAGAGTGCTATGCTTACAGCATGTCTTACAGACAGACCTGACGAAGAATTTTGAATGAAGGAAGCCATTTTCTAAGGATAATATATGTAAAAATCGTTCTGCAATAACAAGAAATAAGTAACATATTCCTGAATGCCTTTTACTCCTGCCTATCTCCTTTCACAGGCATCTGCCAGCACTTGTGAAACATTCCCTCACATTTTAGGAGTCTATTGATATTAAGCCTGAAAGTGGAAAACTCTTTCCTCAGGTCCATTCTTGCACATGAGATAATACACAAACAAATACACAAAACTCTCCCTTCTGTTGCAGCATATCTGTGTGCAAAAGCATGTGTTCTTTCCCTCATCACCCAACTTTCCATCCCTCTTTGAAGACATTTAGTGAGCAACCAAACTGAATGTGTTTTCACACTGGCATACTAACGTGGCTTTATAAGAGTGGAGGCAGGTGTCTTGCAGTTCAAACAGGTTTGTATCGCTGTGAACTTACTTATTCTTTCAGAATGAACGATACTAAAGATTCTGTAAAAGAAAAAGAAGGTAAGGTGCAGCTGACAAGCTATTAGGTCAAGAGAAAGGTGAAAGACTCGAAAGATTCATAAAAAAATAAAGAGGCTTTGCGTGCTCCTAATGGCATTTGTGCTAGTGCATTGGGGAGGAAAAAAAGGCCACTGCAAGGTGATGTGAAGGGTGGGGTAGGGAGAATTCTGTTGCAGGAGGAAGGAGAAAAGGAAGTCAAATCCCACAAGGACATCTCAGAAAGCCACAGAGCTGCTGTGCAAGAACAAAGTAGAATATTGAGAAGAATTTCTAGTGAATGTTTGAGAAGTTAAGAATTGATCAGGGCATACAGAATTCTGCTAATAAAGAAGATTACAGAAACCAAACTAAAATGCAGCTTCTTACACTACTCAAAATCACTACAGACTGGGTGATTCTTGATCTAAAAGGTTACAGTCCAGCTGGTGGTCCAGGGGTTGGATCTGGCCATCCAGCATCCCCCCATCTCAGCTTCTGCCTTTTCTTGGAGAGGCTGAGAAACACCAAAGTCTGCACAGTGAATATCTATCCCAGTGTCCATAATTTTTTGGCACTATGTTGGCTGTAAAAAACTGCTGTTGCTGCCACCTAAGAAGAGTGGATAAGCATGTAGGCATATATTTCACCACAGTGTGGTCCAACATGGAATCAGCAGTAGGTATTACTGCAAATGCAATTCAAATCTTGGGCTCAAACCTCCACAGCTTCTAAAATGGTATCACTGGCAAAAAGAAGTGAGATTATTTCCTCCAGATATACTTTTCAACCACAGTTCCATAACTAGCTATTGCTGTGTTGATCTGACAAGTGGTAGAACACATACCAAAATACTACATGAAGCACAGACCAATTAAAATGGCTTTATATTGTCTGAAACTATTTGTTGAACCAGGTTGAGTGCTGGGAGGGGAATAAATGGCTATCAGAGAAAACAACTCAGACTATGCAAGAACAAAGTAATGTTATCCCTTTACCTTGCATCACATTCTTCCTTTAGGTTGCTATTTTCTGCTGAAGCACGAACCTGTTTGTCCTTTGCCAGTGACACGCATTAGCTTGTCAGGCCAACAAAGAGCTGCAAAAAAGCTTCTCAGCCAAAGCTTTCCAAAGTCAACGGCAGAAATCAAATTTTACTCAGGCTAATTCCAGTATATTTTTTTAATTAAAATTTATTTGCTGGTCTTAAATTATTTTCAGTGCTACCACCCACAGGTGCCATACACAAACCTATCTGTCTATTCCTTCCAGATTCTGTAGCAGTTTTTAGAATGTTGTTAGATTACGCAGACATTTAAAATGGATAACTCACTGCAGTTAGCAGTGGCTCAAACTTGTGTCAGCTTTTAGTTGCCTGTCTATCTAACCGAGCTGTACTTGTAAGATGTAGCTCCACTTCTTACAAAATTATAAGCAAGTTTCAACATGGATCTACTGCAGGTAAAGGCCTACTCAGTTTGCAAATTAAGAATTAACACTGTTTTCCTTAACACTGTAAAATGTTGAAAACAAACAGATCATGGGAAGTACCAGCTCGTTTTAACTGACACATTCACACCTTTGCTGATAGCATCTTTTGGCTAGAGAGAGCTTTCTGCAAGCTTGGGTTAACAATGCACCAGAGCTTATGTTTACACAGTGATAGCTGTATCCTGGAAACTGAAAAAGGCAGTTTCTTGAGCAATTCAGGAATATTATTTAGCATTGTATAATCTAGCTTCTTTTTCTTCCTCTCTCTATGCCTACTGCTGCTTCTGACACCACTACAGTGAACATTGGAGAAGTTTCTGGAAATTCCACTGAATTAACTGTGGCATAAACCTAGCAGAAGTGGTCTGTGAGGAGATAGGCAGCTGTATGCAAGCAGGGAAATAAACAATAGGAATGCTGCTGGGCTCATCAGTAAACACGATGAGGCTTAGCCTGCAACAGTCTAAATTTTAGTCAAATCAATTTCAAATCCAGGGACAATCTTTCTGTTTGACATTTGATCATTCCATGACTAGAACTTCTACGAATGACCACTGTAATCATAAACACATCTCTGCTAGAAAGTGAAGAGAACAGTCACTATATACCAGGATTTTCATTATGTTTCACTAGAAGGCCATTAACTATCCTCAAAAGCAAATTGAAAAATTAATGATGTATTTTTTTTTTCCAAATCTGCAAAGAAACACTTTAGCAAAATTAGCCACATACACAGTTTTCTATTTTCAAGTACAGAAATTATTCTCCCCCCTGCCCCAGCAAACTTTATTTTGTGGCTACCTGCAAGCAATAGCAACAAGTGTTTCCCACGTAGCTTCTTCAGACAAAGTACAGTTATCATCAGCAAGTCTGGAGATCGTTGGTTCATACGCTCAGAACCCAAAGGGTAGCGGTCTCATGTTGCACCAGGGGAGGTTTAGGTTGGGTATTAGGAAAAAATTCTTCATGGAAAGGGTTGTGAGGCATTGGAAGAGGCTGCCCAGGGAAGTGGTTGAGTCGCCATCCCTGGAGGTGTACAAAAGATGTGTAGATGTGGTGCTTAGGGACATGGTTTAGTGGAGGACTTGGCAGTGCTAGGTTAACAGTTGGACTTGATGATCTTAGAGGTCTTTTCCAACCTAAATGATTCTATGATTCTATGATTTTCTTCCTGGTGAACATTACAGAATAAAGCTTAAATGATTAGCATTTTTCTGACTCTTAAATGGTGAAGTCGTACAAACTCATATTAGAAGGACCAAAACCACTCTGTCCCCACTTTGGGTCATGCTGATAGCTTCACAAAAGGATCTACTTGCAAAAAAGAAATACACAGAAATTTCTTCTGCATTTTCCACAATGTCTTTGCCAACAAAAACCTTACCATCACCTCTGCATAACTCAACACACTGTTAGAGTTACTTTCAGTTACTTAAAATAAGATTAATGAGGTACTCACTTTAGTTCATTTTTTACTCATTAACAATTTATTCATTGTTAATGTACCCTAAATCAACGATTATGGGATCTCTGTTGTTTGCTTTTAGTGCTTTAGGCACTATCAGGATTTACTGTTCACATTTGGGAAAAAACAAACAAAAAACAAAAAACAAAAACCCGAAGGTGCACTGGATATTTTTTCCTCTGAAAATGTACATTTACAATTAAAATTAATTGCAATGATTAAACACAAACACTTTGCCTTCATTATCTGAGCACTCACATTAGAAAAGAGCAACAGTAAAATATTTATTTTCAAGAATTAGAGAACATTACTTTCGGCCTTAGTGAAATCTAAAATGCTCATTAAAGGTCTGAGCAAGCTTTGGAACACCCAATTTCCCATTAAAGCTAAAATATTGACCAAAGCACATACATTTCTTTTTCTGAGCTCACCTACAAGTCTAAATCAATTCTTCAATTGTGATACTTTGAAGCAAGTGGCTCTTTGAAAATATCAGGATACAAAGAAACTATAAGCATTCCTTCTTTTGCCCTTTCTTGATTCGGAATTATTTTTTTTTTTAAGAGGAGAAGAGCATAAAATTCCCCAAAACATCCTTACCAGTTAAAGTTCTATGCAGTACATATAGGTTTAACACCTCACTACCTTGTGAAAGTTATTTTCCATGAGGTTCTAATTCTATGAAAGTCAGTGACATTTCTTGATACTTACTTGCATGAGTATTCTGCATGACAAATATATATGAAACACATTAAAAAGTAATTTCAACATATTTATACCAGATGTTTATTAACAAACCCATAGGCTGGTTTTAACTCTTTGTATTTTTACGTGCTCTGGCTAAAAGGTCTCAAAATAGTGAGGTGCCTTCCCAAATAAGTAAAACTAGTCATTTCCCATTTTCAGCAGGCTCAGCAGAAGCTACATGAGGTGTACAATGTAGAACTAAACAGAAAAATCAGTTATTTATTAGCATGCTTTTGGATTCCAGTGTGTCACAGGACCTCTCACGATGGTCCATTCTTGCTTTTCAGAGACAAAATAAGACTCCAAGACCATCTAGGGCAGAGAGTGAGTACAAAATTATATCACAAGCTCAGATCTTTTGCAATTTAACATTTGCAGAATCAAACAAGGCTTTCAAATTTCTCTGACCCTCCTACCTCCAAAGCTGAATCCACTCTGGTTGATAAGAAAACTTTTTTTTTTTTCCTGTGGGTTATATTAATATGCCAATGTTCATGTTAACTCTACTTTCACTTAGATCAGTGATAAAAATAAACTACTCCAAAAAAGTAAAATTAAGTAAATAATTAAGTATCTTTCCAACATAAGACAATTTCTTAATTTTGACTGTATCCATTTCTGCTGTCTCAAATGGGATATAGAATACAATTAATCTACAGAATTTTCAAGAAGCAAATTAAAGCAAGAAATGTCTCCATTTTGTAATTCTGGTAATATTTTATTTAATTGCAATGAGCTTGCATTAATTCAGACTTTTTGCAACAAAACACCATCTTGTATTGACCGAACAGAAGCAAGCAACCTAAATATGTACACCTACTGATTTCACATCTCCAGATGAATGCTACATATTTTCTCTACTGCATTAATGCCAAAAAAAGCAAACAGAAAAATATCTTTTTGCACTGTAGTAACTAAATCGTTACAGCACTGCTATACCACAAGCAGTACTACCAGGATTACATTGAGGTTTCAAATAGTCAAGCTGGGTCATTAAAAAAGGTTGCTGTAGTGTCAATTGAAAAAATGCCACAACCCATCTCAAAACTACTTGGTCATCATGAGAAAAAAAAGAATAAATAGTGTGTAAAATCATATACTGAAACAAGCATGAATCAACCTGGCCATCACGCTGTTAATAGTTTCATCCTCTTGGTTGACAGACTTGGGAAACATTATATATTATTAATACGGCTGGCTAATTTCTAATTAGAAACCCATTAGCTGTTCTAACAACTGTAGATTTTGATGGATTTGTAGCCAACCTGGCAAACCAAAAAATTTACTAGGTGACCTCTTGCATTATCATTTAATGCCACTTGAAACTGGAAACAACATTCTGACCTTACTTCCTAGGGGCACACTATCCTCTCACCTTCGGGGGCCTTCCGGTCAGAGGATCATTTTAGTATCTCTTCATTCACACACGTTTTTCTTAACTAAGAAGAAAAAAAACCAGCTATTTCCTGGCATACTAGAGTTTATACATCTAAGTTTGAATGTGGACCCTAACAGAAAAGCACACATTGAAAGGCATATAGTCTTGGATAAGTCTTACTGGATCTGTCCACATCACCAAGTCGGTATACAAACTCAACACAGGTGGCAGTTTAATCTCAGGGAAAGGTGTAATACAGGAGTAACAGTTCAGTATTTGCAAAAGAAAGATTGCAAACATTTCTGAAGTTCAGTCTTCCCTGTGCTGCAGAAACAGGAGAAATTTAAGTAAAAGCAGAGATAGCAACTTAAGAAACACTGAAACTCATCTTATGTAATAAATGGAAATTCTAAATGGAATGTCTCCAGAATCAGTAAGAGTGGAGGTATGCTCTGACATATCCATGTACTGCTAAAGAAGTCTCAAGTATCCAGGTGCACAATTCTAAAGAAGATTCGAAGGCTTTAGAAACTTCAAACGTCACTGCTCATCAATGAACTGCTGCTTCTTTATGAATTTGATCAAATACTAAGTCTTATTTAAGATACTCTGGCTCCTAAGTACACCTGGCTACAATTTCCATCATTTTACTATGTTGTCACTTCTGTGGGCTGGTGTAAAATTCTGTTTTGTAGTAGAATTAAGTAAATAAAGGAAGAAGTTTCAAACTTTCGGAGAACAGGATACAAAGGACTGATCATTGCCTTATGTCCCAAAATAAATAAAGTATGCACTGAATACACAAACATGATATACTGGGAAGAATAATGCCAACCTGGCAAAGAATAAATACCTGCAAAAAGTGATTTAGTGCTTTTTGTCTCAAGCCTATTCACTGGAATTTCAGACAGGTCAAAGATGGCTTTTCATAGATCATAACTGGATGCCAAGTCACTGAAAAAAGACGTGTTTTAATCAAACAAGAAAATTTCTCATGAGATTTCACTTCTGAAATTAAGAAAGAAGCTCATGTATTCTGTGAACCTGTAATCCCACTCAAAGTAGCAAAAGTAAGGTCTCTTACATGCTTTTTTTCTTTTTTGTATACACAAATTCCCCGTTCTTCCCCTCCTCTCCCAAAATACCAAAACCAGTTTGTTTTTTTTTTTTTAATGATGAAACCTGAAGCAGAATAAAACAAACAAAAACCACCAAGAACTAGTATCAATTTATATAGTAATTATTGGAAAAGCTCATCATTACACCAACATTTACTAATAAGAGAATATGACTTTATTCTATATTTCATTAATAGAAAGATTTAGTTCAGATCTTATCCCCTACCCTATAACGAAGCTCTATAGTAATGTACACATTATAAGCACTGAAGATGGCTAAACTGTGCCAGCCAGCAAATGAGCTACTCCCAAAATTCTCTTCCACCAAAATACAAGTAAGGCTCCAGGCAGCCCTGTTTCTAGAACATACTTTAACATGCTGTGTTTTATCACTGGTTCTTTTGAAGATCTTAGACTCCCAGTGAAAAGCAGAAAGTGGTCATTCAAGACTAAGCTCAAAAACCCTATAAAATATACATTCTATGCAAATTTATACCTCTCGTATACACGTGGATCTTTGGGAATGATGAGCAAATGTTAAATGTTTGTAAAAAAGAGGCACAACTGAAAACTGTCAGAGCCAAAGTAGGATTGTGATTCCAAGTTTTTCAGTGTGTCACTGCCTGGTTATCCAGAGAACAAGCTGATACACTTCAGCCTCAAGGAATGGTCCGATATTGAGGACCTGGTAACAAATTACATGATAAATTACACATTATTTCCTTTAAGGAGATTGAGTTCTATGGTAATCAACATTTTATCAGATATTTTACCTTAAGTCAAGGTATACAAACACAGGAGTGGTACGAGATCATATGTGAAAACTCTCTTTTCTGAATTGTTGTCAGTAAGGACATAATGCACTTAGACACTACTGAAGGATAAAAGCTTTAAAAAAGGAAATAATAAAAAGCCAGCCACTGTTAAATTTTCATCTTGAGAAAACATTGTGGAGGAGCCTAGGTAAAACCAATAATAGAAGAAGAAAAAAGACCTTAAAGTTGACAAGCTGAGTAGTACGAAGTTTGTTCCTGTAGAAAAATCAATTGCTAGAAAGCTGAAAAGCCAGCAGATTGATGAGAGAAAGGAAAATTAGTATCTCATTGCTAGGCAATAGTGTTCTCATTGACAGCTCTGTACTCTTCTAAAGATGGTGAAGATGGGGTAGATAATATATATTTTGAAAATATTTTCCACTTATACCTCAGATTGCCTGAACTCAAATAATTCACACTGATTTACAAATCTATACTGTACTTCAAGTTTAAGGATGAAGGAGGTACCATCCAGAAATCCACTACTGCCACTTACAAGCTCACCGCTTTCTCCCTCTGGAACTGAAGCCGCGTTACTGCGTTGCAATAATCCCATCCGTGACCAAGAGATATCTGAGACCTACTCAGTGCAGAGACTGGCAGTGTCAGAGAACCAGCAGCCTCCTGAGTGCCTCTGTAAAAGTTAAGTGCACCTTCATATACACGTATACATAGCTTTTTAATAGTGTGACATACAAAATCAGTAATACATCATAACTTGAAGTTTGGCAGAGCTTCAAAATGAAAAGAAAAAGCAGTGTTTTCACTGTACTGGTCACCAAAGAAGTAAGACAACAGCATCCTAAATATTTGTCTAATTTTATTTCTCCTAAAACAAGTAACTACAGGATACACCACAAAGCAACACCAGATACTGTTGCAACACCCGCTTATACATGTTATCCTTTGCCTCTTGTTTATGAGGGAACATCTCCCTGCCTCTCAAATCATCATTACACATTTGAGGAAGGTTTACACACATTCTTGGCCTCAACAATAAATAACCTTTTTTTTTTTTTGCTTTCCCTGGTGAATTACAGCAAGAAAATGCACTTATGCTTTCAAGGTTGCGTGCACACATAGGAGGAAAGAAACTGAAGAAAACCCTACTTTCATTTTGCCCAAATTACAGTTTGTTTACAAGAGAGGTTTGTGGAAAGTCAGGCGCAAGTATTTTGTTACTTACTGTATGCTGTAGGACTTATTATGTATAAGGAGAAATCAAACCTAAGCCTTCCTTACACTGCAGGGAGCAACCACCTAGAGGTGGACATGAGCAACATGATCTTAACCTGCAGTTCACCACTTCAGCCTCTCTGGTTCCCACTTGCTCCTTTGCACTTTATACACATTTATACATTTAAACTATATACATACACAGTTTTTATATGTATGTAAACTATCACATGAATATCACAGTTTCACCTGAATGCAACAGAAGGATTGCTGCCAACACTATTACTAATGACTACTATGATAAAGTTAAAAAGCCAGAAGCAATGAAGGCGATTTGGTGAACTGCTGGATGGAATAACAGGATTATACCCGTTATCAGTGCTTTTCTTTCTTTCTTTCTTCAGAGCTTTGCATTTTCCACTTTTTCCTGTGCTTGATTTTCTGCACTAACCACATTGGTCTAACAGATTGCAGACCAAAAGCACATTTAGTTAACTGAACGTAAAATACCCTCTCATGCATCAGCATTTTGCTATTGCCTCGTATCTAAATAAACCCAGAAAATCTTCAGCATTCTGGAGGAGGAGAACAGGATGACTTGAGCAGATTAAGCAGGCAAATGCACAAGTTCAGCTAAAGCAAACAAATCCAACAAGCACTCTGGAACTTTGTTTCTTTTTACCTTAAGCAAACAAGATCAGCACAGAATATGAAAAAGTATTGTCTCCACTGATCTCTTTTTTGTTCCACACATCTATAAAACTTTTTTTTTTTTTTTTGTATTCTATTAATTTATTTTTACACAGCGTGTCAGACTCTCAGATCATGTGGGCCAAGTTTACATTAATTGTGCATCTGATTCACAGTGCTGACATCATCAATAAAATCTGCTTTGGTTCCTATAATTTGCATCCCTTGTCATCAGATTATATTCTAAAATAATTCATGTAAAATTATGAAAACAGATGCAAGAAAACTGTTCCTGCCCAACAGCTCTAATATATTAATCTGGGTATGGTCTAGAACAAAGTTTGCTTGAATTACTACCTTCACTCATGAGCAAAACTGACTTTCTATTAAAAATACTCAAAAAAGAATGGTTTCAAAGCTAAGCCCACACAATACATTTTTGTAAGTCTTCTGGGAAAGGACCCTTTTCTGATACAGAATTTCTAAAACACTATACTCCTAATGGCTGCTCTAATGACAGCACCTTCAAAGAGGTCAGTGCTTTATCAGTCTGGCAGAATTAGCTACTCAGCTCCTTAGGGGTTATTAAGTAAAAATTTCATACGATCTTTTCTCTATCCCTCCCCCAGAAGCAAGTTTTTCTCTTGTTGAACACAAAGACCAGTTTTCAGGCCTAAAAAAGCATGTCTTTGAGAGAAAATAAAAATAAAAATAAAAATCTCTCTAACCTTTTTTTTTTATATATAAAAAAAAAACTGTGACGAAACAGGCAACAGATGTGGGTCAAACTGGTAAAGGAAGAAGAAAGCAGAATAGACTTTTAGATACCTGTTACTCTAAATTATAGCCTTACGACACAAACTCTCAAGCACTGAGTGACAGTGGTCATACTTTAAAGCATACAGCCTGAATTTCCCTGTAGATAAGCATGATCTATGCACAAAGAAAGGTACATGTCAACAGGAATATTCTCACGGGAACTACTTCCCTGTGATGAAGACAGCTCAATGAAGACGGTAGTGCTTTCTTTATCCAACACAAAGAAGAGGAAATTTTAATATTGGTCCATGTACGTGAGTGTGTGAACAAACAAAATATATCAATCTAGCAGACTTACTAGATGACTTTGTGGTTAAAAAGTCTTTGTTGACTTATTTCATGTTGATATCGCCGAAGCAAAAAGTATGACCAGATGTCACACTTAGTCCAACCAGTTAATCTTTGATCTGTCTTGGACACAAAATCTGTGGTGTTTAGGTTCACAGAAAAGTTTCTGGTGCTCCTGCAGATGCAAATTCATCCTATAAACACATTTATATTAACAAAAGACTAAATCATACTCATAACCTAACAGACAGATAGCTGTATTGCATCCTTCTATTTGAATGAATAATAAATCACTGCATTTCATAAGACCTTGTCTATAATTTCTACTTTGCAATGATTTCTGCAAATGGAATCTCTCTAATATTCATTACTTAGAAAAAGCTGGGTTGAGGATCCTTTTATGTAGGGTAAGGTTCTCAGTAAACAAAATGTAATGGTAGGAGTTTCAAAATGAGCTCAGATACATAAAAGGAAGGTTTCCATGAACTAAGTGTTAACGTCCCATGTGTCTCCTGCTTTTAGCACAAAACGCCATTCAACTAGCACATTACCATAAGGCAAAGCGTTGATGCTGAACCTGATCTATGGGAAGGAAAAACTATAGTGAAGCTCATGGCCACATAAACTAACATTTTGTCTGCTAAGTGTGAGAACAAGTTAGCTTCTTCAAGACGTGAGGCAGTTACTGCCAAAACACTGGGATGGCCAGCAGTAATTGCAAAGTGTCCCTGAAAAGTGGAAAGGAAGAAACAGGTTTAGAATGGATATACAGTCCCAAGGCACTGGGATGATTTTGGCCTCAGCAGGCCACGGTGCCCAACTTCATTTGTAAGCTGTGAATTTAGACTTCCTACAATCTTTGGGCCAGTCCAGCACATGGCTCAGGGACAACATACTGATTATTTACATACCGTTATTAGATGAAATGTGGGCTAAGCAAGCCAGTATTGAATGTGAATTTCTCCATCCCTCTCAAATCTGAGTGACATGCTAATGAAAGAAAATGTGAGGATATAATTTGCAAAAGTAGGAAGAAGCAAGCTTTCCAAATAAAAGGGAGGATAGCTGGTGGACACAAAGTCTCTGTCAGGAAGAGAGAGATTATAATTGCTTAGGTTCCATAAGAACAAGTTCCTACCTAAAAGCAACAGAAGCTGTTATCACACTACCTTCTAACACCACGTATGAGCTTCCTAGACTGGATTGTGCCTTCCAACAGCCGTAACTGCAGCAACAGCCTGGAGATCTCCATGCTTGTTACCCTTTTTCCCTACATATCATGGATTTGCTGAGACTTAAAGCAACCTGTGTTAACAGTTTCCCTGTTTGTGAGTGGCCCTGAAACCTACATTCATTAACACAGTTTGAGTGCTTTTTATTTTATTTGTTGGGAAGAAGCTGGGAAACATGATTCTCACAATCTTTCCAGATTGCTTCCCTCCTTTTCTCTGCGTAAAGCCGGAGAAAGTCCTTCTCTGTATCAAAGGAAAGAAGAGGAGCATCCCACCAAAGGGGAATATCAGCCCTCCCTCCCTCAACCTTTTTGCTGTTCTGTTGCTGTTGCTCAGATCTAGGATCAGTATAATTACAGCAGCTTCACACTTGCAATTTTGTCTAATAATGAAGAAGATGGCATTAATGCTATAAAACTACTGCTGTCATGCAAGGCTGACCTCTGTACCTCTCTGGAGGAAGGAACTTTAATATACTTCTTCCTCTTAAGCCACAGCTCATCTTTGAAGTTCTTACACAGCATTGGTTCACAGCACATTGTGCACATTCCAACCAATAATATTCAATGCCACTTCTTGATGAGGATTAGTATTTACACATGACTTAGCAATTAGATTCGGTTGCAAACAGAACGGAGATAAAGAAGTACTCTGCTAGGACACTAAATACATAAAATTCACTGGCTTTAATTCAGTCACCCTGTATCAACACATGCTAGCATGTAGGATGCAAAGAGGAGCCAACAAATCACCTTAAATCCCATGTACTGTTTAAAGATTTATGATAAAGCAATCCACGCTGGCTGCCTTGTACTGAATGTCATTGAGTCAAATGCAGTCTCCAAAACTCAGCATACAATTTACAAACAGAACTGAATTATACTAAGTCCTAAGTCCTATATATACAAATATATAAAGAGCCATCAACTATGACAAAATACAAGTCTCTAAAGTATATTGAGACTATTTTCAAATTTTCTTTGTTAAAAAGCTACAACTATCCTATTACCAAAAGAAAATTCCAAAAAGCTGAGCAGAATTTTAAGAAAAATAAGAACTCGTTGTGCATGTGTGTTCAGGTGCTCTGAATATCAAACATGCATCACTTTCTCAGCATTTCAAATGTGAACATTTGTACTTTCGTACACTTTCAGGCCATGTAGATCTTCCTTGTTTAATTGCCCTAGAACACACATCAAACACGATTGAATGAGAAAGATAAGCCTTTCCTTTTTGAGGGAAGATTTGTACTATATTCTATTGAACAGGAAACTAAACCAACATGAAATGTTGTTTCCCTTCACATCCTGATCAAGGAATCAACAACACTGAGCAAATAAATTGTGCTTTATCACCTGTTTTATTGTCTCTTCATGTACAAGCACCATTGTTATCTACTGGAAACACTCCTTGAGTCTCTGCAACATCACAGCTCCACCACCATTTGATCTACAGGTATGACAAAATATTAGAAGGTTGATATATTTGGCAGGCAGAGAGGGGATGTGAAAGAAAAAAAACTGGAAAATGATAAAATATCACTGAGTGCCTACTATATTTATGCTTTAATCCTACCAATTAAATAACGTTATTATATTCCATTTACTGAAAGCAGAACTGCAATTTGTACACTTATGTAGCAACATGTAACACAAAACAGGATTTTATCATCAATTGAAACTGAGAAAGAGATACTTTGGATTTAACTCTAAACAGGCTCTAATAGATACATTTAGCATATCTGAGCTGAACAATATTAACAGCCATAAATACTAAAAATTATTTTTTCCAGTCTGAAAAATGTCAGGTAAACAATATGCTAAGCAGACCAAGAGGTTAAGAAAATCTTCCTCCCATCTATATGACAAAAGCAAGAGGCATTTCTTCATGCATTTTCCCAAAATACTACATGCCCAAACACAATAGTTTAGAGGCAGAAAATTTATAAGTGACCTCCTTTTAACAGGCTACATCTATAATCCACTAAACACAATGAGAATTTCTCCGCTGAGATCAGAAGACTCTAAATCTAGCACAATACATAAAACCAAACCTAACATACCTTTGGTTCTCTGCAAGAAGTGTACAGAAAAGCCTCTTTCAATTATTAGAAGTGAATATGCCTACCACTAGTTAATGTCATGCCAACAATATGTTCTTTCTTTTATTTTGGACGCAGTGGACTTCAATAGGATCAAACCAAAAAAGTGGTATAGTCACTTTTCTGAATTACTACTTAAGTGTACAGTGTATCAGCTACAGCAAATATTTCGTAACTATCACATGTACTTGCTGGTAGTGATGACAGAGATGACAATGCATCAAACTAGAATCTGATCTCAGGCAGGGAGTCAGTCAAAGAAAGCTTATGCTAGGACCCCCAAAATTGTAAAAGGAATCTGCAATAAAATAAAGCATTTTCATTTCTTTCTGGACTTCCAAACAATATTTTTCTCCCTTCTTTCTAACAATATTGAACTTCAACACACAGTTTTTGACAAGTGCATGTGTCCCTTCTATCTCCTGTTGCTGTGGGTTTTGTTCTACACGGCCATGCTGTCTGAATGCTTACGAGAAATTCTTCCTGAGTGAAGTGGATCAGATGCTATGCACAGAAAACACTACACATGAAAGTGCAGGATTACACTTCTACTGAGAGTTGTTTCATTATGATGCTAGGTTTGTGTTTATTGCCTGTCTTAAAGAACACGGCCATACAGGCTTTTTATTGTTTAATTTTAAGCTTTGTATTGATGTACAAATAATATTAAATATAGATGATTGCACTTATTGAAAGTACAATTCTCTAAACAGCTAGTTTGGCTTATTTTGGTTTGGCACTTTCTGTACTGTGATGGTTAGTGAAGAGAGGCTTTAGGGTCAAAATTAGTCTATGAGGAATTGATCTGTAGGCAACAGCTAATACAAAGGCATGGCAAACATTTCTGCAACTCATTTTTCAAATATAAAATGTTTGTCCAGGAAGCTTCTTGTAACAAAACTTAATTCTGAATAAAAAATAAAATAAAATGTAGAAGGAGGTATGTTGCTTCAAACAACACCTGATATTGCATCTTTAAAGTTCTGTGGTGTCTGGGTTCTAGCTGTTACGAAGAAGAACAAAAACGGAGTGAGAAGGAGTTAGGAAACATGCAGCCAGTTAGGGGAGGGGAGAGGAAAGCCGTGTAAGAAATAACATTTATTTCTGGAACCTCCACCTTCTGAAGACACCTGTCCTTACCACCTGCTTAGACCAACCAATTCATAATTGTTGCTATGTATCACACATGCGCACACACGCAAGTGTATGTATCCATAGCACATTTTTATGTGAAACGTGGACAATACTCTTAGATTGTGTATTGTTTTATTTTTGCTATACTTAACATTAATAAAAAAAAGTATGTGCTTCCTGAAACAATACTGCTATCCTCTATTTTTAACAGGTTGTTTACACTGGGGAAATTATTTTCTTTAGATAACCATTTCCTGAT
Source organism: Anseranas semipalmata (assembly GCA_013399115.1). Lineage (NCBI taxonomy): Eukaryota > Metazoa > Chordata > Aves > Anseriformes > Anseranatidae > Anseranas > Anseranas semipalmata. The sequence goes on from VXAA01000243.1 coordinate 3,975,821, forward strand.
ATTCTCTCTCTCTCTCTCCTTCTTTTTTTTCTTTTAAATCTCAAATGATGCATATTCCATCTGAAAGGCACATGCTATGGGACTGCATCTACCTCTGCGATACATTTAGGCAACATTCCCCCTACAAATTCTTCCTTAGCACACATCAGCAAGAGTACAAATGGCTTGCCTTGGAAGGCAGTTCCAATTTTCTACCTTGTTTCAATGTACAAGGAATATTGAAAACAAAAAGATTTCATTTTCCCCAAAGGCAAGAAGTACTACAGTTATAATTGTTACATAATTTTACTATTTTCTGACCCCTTCCCAAACTCCTCAACAGAGATGAAGAGTAGCCTGTAGAGCACAAGCTCTTTAGTTTCCACTTTGTTCCTAAGGGACAAAGACATTCCTAGTTTCAGCTGCCTATCCCAGTGACATTAATCACTCCAGAGCAGAGAGTTGCCACTTTGTGACCAGACACCAATCAGAGCCCAAATCTGACTCTCAAAAACCCTCTTGACTCCTTGAACTCCTTGAAATTTTATAGTCTAGTGTTTGTCTTGAAACTAAGAATCATAAAATGACTTACGGCATAATTATGGCTTGAGAAAAAAATGTGTTAAAAGCATAAGCTGTTTGAAGACAAAAACCCTACTTGAATTCAAAATAACTTATTTACTGTAAATGTTTCTGCTCTAATCAGCAAGCATATTAGAAATCAATGTTGGAACATTGAAAATATTTTACCCAAGAGATGGAAATTTCCTGGGGAAGCTCAAGACTGCAGAATAAATCTTCCAACAAACTAAGGACCTTCATAAATCTTAGCACATTTCACTTAGTTGTTCGAGAAACATCTGCTGATACTGCCACAAGCAGCAAGTATGGGACTGTGTACACATATGTGCTTCTTACAAGCCCTCCTGCAAAGGAGAACTGCATCTATGGGGTTATGCTGATTACTGCTGCACCAGCAAGTTTGTGTATATTTGTATTTCCACAGACATATCCCGTATGAAACAACAAATCAAAACAAAGTAATTTGCCTTAATGCGCTTCTCCCCTAAAGAAGGAATTCCATGACAGCTGTTAATTGTGTTGCTTAACGTACCAGTAGCAAACGACACGGAGATACTACACCAGGAACGCGAGAGCTGGCAGTGACCTGGAAACAGTCCTTCCAAACCAAACGGGGTTCACCCTGCCGAGACAGCTGAACAAAGTGCTGTGTTACTGCTACCTGCGATAGACGGGATCTTGTTGAAGTAGAAGATACCAGGCAACGGAGCTGAGGATGCAGCGTTTTGCCTAAGCACAATTCTTACCGTGCCATTTGGAATATATAGTTTAGGTACAACACCGATATTACAATAATGGAAGAAAAAATACTGTATAGATAAGATGTTAACTGTTTTATACATTATATTTTAACTTGTTAAATAATGTATAATGCACTTACTCATACTCATTTTAGGATAATCAAACAGAACACAAACTTGTCAGTCACAGAGTACATTATGATTTTCTTCATTACAGACAGATTTTCATCAGAAACTTTCACTACATTTTAGGGACATTCTTCAAGACAAAAGAATTTCTTTCTCTAAAATTCAGATATTCTTGTTGTAGATTTTTAAAACCCAAAGTCTTTTTCCAGTATGAGATCTGAAAAAAAAAAATCACTTTAAAAGCTTGTTGAAAATTGAGTGTATCTGTTTACGTTAAAGCTCTCTGTGAAAAAACAGTTGTATTTCCTAAAGACGACTGCTAACATCTCCCCCCGCACCACCCCTGCACATAAAATTCATTCAGGGATAAATCCGTTCAGATTTGCTTTCACAGGCAGCAGCTGAAATTTTAAATAAATCCATTGAAGTATCTCCATTATAAAACTGATATCTGAGTTGGTGGAAACTATCCAGTATTTTTACTCAGTAATATGAACATTTATGCATATTTGCTACATTTTTTGTGTTACATCATGCAGTTCAGAACCCACACATTAGTAAGATCAACAATTACACCTTGCTTTATTTGGAGCAGTCATAACTATGGATACAGCTTTCAGTACAGTTAAACAAGATCTTCCTTTCTGAGCAAATGTACCACTTCAAACTCCCTATTACAGATACAAAATGAATGGAATAGTACAACTTAATATGCTTTACCAACATACTGCTAAGTTTAGTAGCTTCATGGAAATTTTCATTGAACTTCTACTCATTTAGTAAACTTAGTGGGAGTATTTAAAACAGATTCGCAGAAGCCTTTGAAAATATGGGAGTGACAGATCATAAAAAGGAATAAAAAGTAGATTCTGCTCATTAAATGAAATATTGCTTGTATGAGTACATTCTCTGCCACACAATGCATTATGAGATCTTTCAGAGAAATATCTACATATTTTGTAAGTAAAACAGATTTACTGCATGCAATAATAAAATACATACCTGGGGAGGGACCTAGCAGGACTCCATACTTTGGAGCTGTCCTGCAATTAAACTTGTATAACCTTTATGTCAGGAATGGTACTGAACATTGAAGTACATTTCCAAGCAGTAATTAGCTTCAATGAAGGACTAATATTTCAAAATATCTGCTAGCCTGGATGATGTGAAATCCTGCATTATATTATTTAGAATATATACTTAACACATAAAGAGCTTTTTTTTTTTTTCTTGCCAGTGACTGAAAACCATGACACTGCTATTGTCAAAATAACTGCTGGTAACTCCCTCTTCAATTAGCAAGAGGCTTTTCAGCACTGGAGCAGCCAGGATTCTGGCAGTGCATGAGAACTAGTACAGATGTTTCATGCATCTGTCTTAATGAAGAGCCAAGACAGTGAGATTACAACTTTTAAGAATGATGCCAAATAAGTATTTATTTATATACTTCCTACATACTTCTAGCGCTTTTACTTATGATGGGGCAGCTTTTTCATTTTTCTGCAATACGCTGCAGGAACAAACTCTGGAGGTGGATTGAAAGATGCAGAGCAACACCAAAGAGATTAAGTGAAATAAAACAACAGCTTTAACACTTCCAGAGAACAAACAGCTGAAGTATTGACTAGTAGGTTACAGAGAGATGTCACCGTCCAAGTTAATTGCACTTTTTGCATCAGCTTTGCAGATGGATAACAAAGTTCTGGTTATGTTTATGTATCATGACTCCAAGATATGAAACAAGTAAAAGGATGAAGGAAATCACCCGCACTGACTTTTTTTTCCTGCCACTAATGCAAGAGAAAAAGAGAAGATGTTTATATGGTATGACTGACATACAATTTAGGCTTTAAGGGAGCATAAGAATTTATCCTTGTTTACAGAAAAATAGAAGGATAAGGAACTGTTTTGTGATAGCAGAGGCAGAGCATTCATTATCAAACACTGTCTTACAGATACTGAAGCATTTGGATTTTAGGATCATGGGGAGAACAAAAAAGAGGTTGGATAAGATACTTGAAGAAATCAAGACAGAAGATACACAACTACTGAGAGCCAAAAGACCTAAAACTAGCAATAACAGTAGTTATGCCACACATACAGAGGACGCACAAGTTGTTTAAGAAGCAGTATTTGACCCAGTGGTTGCACCCTCTTTCTCAGGATCTGTTCAGAGCACAAAGATATGGGAGTCTGCTTCTTGACACTTCTACGAGTCAAGAAACTGACTCTTTACGGTAAGTAAAGGTCCCATTACAATTCACCAATCCAAATTCAATTTCAGGCAGTCATTACAATTTGTCTTGCCAGAAAGTCCTCATTTTGCATTTCCAGTTTTGTCCTAAGTCTTTATGGTAGCAGGTTTGCTTTCTAACAGCTGCAGAATTTCACTGCAGAAGTGCCTCTATTGATTAGGACATGAGCATGAATGAATTAAGAAAAGAAGATCTGATTTAAAGTTGGAGGCTGTAACTCTATTCTTTTATGACAGGAAGAGCTATCACACTGAAAAGTATTTATTTGGTTCAATATGTTGCTAACAGAGTTCTAAGCCAAATAAACATCATATAGCCCAGGCACTGATATTTACATCTTCCTAGAAAAAGGAAGAAGGCAAGTACACGAGCTATCCTAATCAGAGGATTTAATTTTTTTTTTTTTTAATTCACCTTATTAAGCCAATATTGCTCTTTAAGTCTTTTACTTTCAGTATAAAGCAGATTACCTACCTGTGTTGGGTGAAAACTGCAACAAATATACAAATCAAATCTCGGTATGAAATTTAGCACTTCCTGCTCCCCAGCAGGTTGACTCTAAGCATCCAGGCTGCTCTGAAGCAGATCCCTTGCCAATTTAGGTTCATGAGAATTGTGCATTCCCGGGTCTGTATCTTAGCAGCTGGACAGATGCACAGTATCCCCGGAATATGATATCTGCCCTTTGAGGCTGGACAGGTGAGGTGGTGTTGGTGGAGTGGCTCGACCCCCTGATTCCACACATCGACAAACAGGAGACGATGGAGACCAGCAGCTTAGCTCTCCTGCACCGGCCCCTGGCCAGCAGCGGGCAAGCAGATACTGCCAAGGTAAAATACCACAGGAAAGGACCTCAGCTGTGACTCTGGGCTTCGCTTCCCAGGGTCGGCCTTCTCCCTGCCTGTGTGATCACGTGCCCTTGCTGTCAGGACAGAAAGGAAGATTAAAACTGCAGCAGAACCTACATACTTGCACTGAGAAGGGTCCAAACTCAGAAAGACAAGCAGCATCAAAGATTCCAAGGATGCATAGCATGAGATTTCAAATATTACTGAATTTGTAAGAATATTACTAATTGTTTTCTGCCACTTCAACATGTTATTTAAAAATAAAAAATATATATATTTCATTCTCTGTGCTTCAAATACAAACAGTGAACCACTTCCACCAGAAAGCAGACTTTTTCTGCAGCAAGACACCACTGCTGTGGTATCAGTTATTTATATTTGCATGACAAACAGTTACTGGCTCTTTGCCTAAAGCGTTGGTGTTGGAACATTTGGTCCAAACAGCCCGTCTGCCAGCTAAGAACTGCGCTGAATCTGTCAGAAGGCGTTACATAAATGTGTCACCCTTGACAGCCTGCATGTGTGTAATCTGAACTACAATAAATGCAAGTTATTGACCACAATGCATTCGGCACTAGGGTTGCATACACCTCCCACGCAGACGTAAATAGTGATTGCAGCTCTAGTGCCATTTCTATTTTCTGACTGAGGGTGTTGTACTGTTGCCCACCACTTCAAATATTATTTTAGATTCATGCACACAATAGAAGTGGGCCAAACCAGCCTCTGCAGTCAAAAAAACACACAAAACCACAAACAAAATAAATAGGAAAAAAATACACGCTCCTATCCTTGGGACTCAAAACCTGTTGCATATATTAGGATATTAAGTATGATAAGCAAGTTCTCAAACCACCATAGTTAAGATGCTGCCATGCTCACAACGTGTTACCACAGAACACCTTTTCCCCTAGTCTATATGCAAAGCAAGCAGCTCGGGCAATCAAGTTCTCCAATCATTAAAATGAGCCACCAGAACTCTCACCAGTCACTCTTCTGCACGTCTTTAGCTGTACGACGCCAGATGTACTCCAATCCACTTGTTTCGCCTGTGCTGCGATTGCAGTAATAACTCGGAGGCAGAGCTTGGCTCCCGGTGCAGGCTGCGGTAGGAAGGCCATTCTCCGTTCTGCTGGAGCTCTGACCCCGCTCGCTTTGAACTCAGTAGGGGCTGGCTGTCAGAGAACAGAGGAGTAAGCCCAAAAGTACCCACAGAACAGGTGGTATCAGACAAACACTTTTCTGTCAGGATTCCACTGATATTAAGGAAAACTCACTTTCAGTGCTTCACAAACGCAGAAAAGCATTCTTTCCAAAGCAAATGGAATGAATTGTAATAACTGAAAACAGCGGGAGCCCTCACTGTTAATTCTGGGAAAGGGATCTTCAAAAACTGAACAGTTACCATCTCAAGCAATGATAAAGAACTTTCCAGCCATTTATATAAACACCAACTGAATGTAATATGAATTTAACTGAACAGCAGATGGAAAGGAAAAAAGTTGCCTGTGCTTTTGCTGAAGCGCTTACCGTAAATGAAGCCAGCAGGACATCTACTGAGTGGCACCGTGCTTAGATAATATGTAGATCTTCCCTGGCAAACTTAGGACGCCAAAATGTACCACTGTTTTTGAGAGCTTAAAACGTGTATACAATATACAATTTTTATTTGTCCTGCTCTCTGGAATACTAAGAAGTAAATGACAAAATCCTACGTTTGTGTCTTTCTACTACGTTACGGACACACATTCTGTCAATTTTAAACACTCAACTTGTCCCTCAGCTTGAAACAAAAATGAACTATATTGTGGTCTTTTGTTACTTTCCCTCCTTTTGGGATGCTGAGTATTAAAGTCAATAAAAACAAGTAATTGTCCTTATCAAAATAGAAAACTTAACTTTGTTTAGAGGTTTCTGAAACATGATTTGTACTTTAAATATGTTCATGATTACTGTAGTCAGCAATATAACCTCACCTCATGGCAGTCATTTACGGCAAAACTATGTGCCTGCATATATTTTACCCTAATCTTCAACATAAACATGCTTAGGCCTGGGAATTAACCTACCGAACTGTACTTCACTCCATCCCCTGGAAGAAGAGGACAGCTCAGAGACTGCCCTCAGGCCCTGCGCCGACAGCCGTCCCACACGAGAGGCCTGCTGAGGCCCGGGCGGGTTCCGGCACATACAGCCACATGAGGGGCTGCTTCGGCGGGAGGCAGGCAGAGCTCCACAGGCTGCCAGCCCCAGCAGGGGCTGCTCTGCCAAGGAGACAAGGACACAAGTTGTCTTTCAGACCCAGATGTGCCAGACAAAAAGCTGTTTGCCGAGTTTCTTGTGACTGTTCCTACTTCCTCCTCACAGAGCTGCTTTTGTCAACGCCATTCTTACTTGCTTTCAGTCAGAATGAGCGGGATCGTTTTAGCCAATTTCTGGAGCAAGTCTCTTTGAATCCAGCTTTCTGACTGAAATGGGTCAGAGAGCTTTCAAAAGAGCAATTGTGCTGGTAGGGGAGAAGACCCTACAGGGGAGAGCAGCAGGGAGCAGGCATCGCTTACAGATGATAATTGCTTCCATAGGCAAAACTAGATGCAGAAGAGGACATCTGTCGCTAGCCTCTGACTGTTTATGAGCTCCGAGTTAAGCACACGCACAGCTGACTGAAGAGTGCACTTTCCAGGCTGCCTCGACGCAGCTAACACAGCTACGCAGGCCTGTGACACACGCGTCCCTTCCTCTGCCACACCGACCCAACCTCAACTCATTTGTCACTGAGTTGGCCTGTGTGGAAAACAGACTGCAACAAGTCCACGACAAAGCATCATTAAATATTTTACTGATCTTTTTGCCTGCATTTGAATGATTTTACTTTCCATGCAACTTTAAAGTACTTTTTTGAGAATCATACAGTTAGGCCAAAGTAGTCCACAATTCAATGTTGTGTAGATACTGAATGTGAAAGCGTTTTGTCTATTTGCCATTGTTTTATTTGTGCAGCATTCTTGAATAACAGGAAAATATTATGACTATCAGCAATGCAACTCATCCTTTTTGATATCTGAGAGTTCGCAGGTTGTTTGACAATACACCATGCTCTGTGTTATGCTAGTAAAATTACACTTTGCCTCTCAAACTAACAAGCATTTCCATTAAACATAGCATTCTCAGCAAGATGTTTTTTCAATAGTGAATACTTTGATTGACAAAGGATTAAATTACTGTGGAGCCATTCATTATTTGAGGCTCTTAACACCTGTTAGGTGTAAAATTTACCTTTTCACATCTCCACTGTGCAAGGTATTTGCTCCCACTTCATTATCATCCTGTGTTTTACACCAGTGATGACATTTCAACATACAACGAAATAAAATCAATGCCTTTTTTAATATAATGCTGAGGCTTTTTTTTTTTCCAAATTTATATTTAACAATTTCACAGACTTTTTTTCCCCAGAATAGATTCTATGAAAGAATTTTGGAAGTAAAGCAATGCCGAACTTGGAGCTTCTCTTGTTGCCCCCTGCAATTCGACAAGATCTTTTTTTTGTACTTTCCAACCAAGTGTCTGTAGACACTGCTGTTTGTTTGAACAGGAATGGCAAGCAGTAATGGACATAATACATAAATGCTTTGGGACTGTCAAGAAAGGATTCCCTAAAGCACTATGAATAATAAATATAGAGGGGCTCAGTATAGCTATGCAAATATAGCATATAATTAAACCAAAAGTGTATAATCATCACCTGAATTTTCTCTTATACTAAGGAAATTCATTATACTGTTTCAGTAGCACATAGTTAAAAACCACTGAGACTATCAGAGCATCGCAATGTATTTGTACAGGCAAGAAGTGTTTTAATAAGGTGCTGTGCAGTAATAACTTCAGTGTGTTCCCAAATCACAGCATTAATTTACAGTCCTTTTATAAAACTAAATGGATTTATTAAAGTCTGATCATAAATTAACACTAACAATTGATATAAATTGCACTGTTAGTAAGATTTCCTTCAGTTATGCTACTGTTTATGATGTTATAAACCAGACTTTTAACCTATTGCATGCTAAAGGGCAATCTGTTTAATATGGGAAACAGATTCGAAGGCAGGAAGGTGACCTGTTTGCAGAATTCTTCTAAATCCCAGGACAATTACACAGAAGCACTTTTATACAATCTTGACAAAAATCAGTGGAATGTAGCACTGTAGCAATGTGCTTTCTTGGGAGATTTTTAATTAAACAAATGCAAGGGAAAAGGTAAGTGACAAATAAACAGTTTCTAAAGAATCACACTGATCAGAGGTTAACTCACATAAAAGTGGCAGAGAACAGATGCAGTATTAAATAAGACCTCAGGAGTTAGGCTGGCCAGAAGAGGTCTCAGAGTCTTTTAGGAAGTGCAGATCTGTATGACTCTAAATCTATTCATGCTCTTAAAAGCATTTAGCTCACTTTGAGCATGTTCAGAGACTCAATAAAATATGCATTCATGTATTCAGCCACATATTAAACCAAAGCAACTTGCTTTGATATTTCCTCCTTTTGAAAAGTGTTTCCATCAGAACATTTTCTTAAGCCAACTCCAAGCCACTGCTTCAAGAGCCAGGACTGCCACTCTCCTAACTGGAAGAACCACATATAATCTACAGGGAGCCCAGACAAAACTCAGATTAGTCGGTCCATTTTTGGAATCCTCGGGAAGAAAACTCCTCAGAAAATCAAGCAGCTCATTGATGTTTGAGTCAGATGACTCAGAGGAGTCCAGAGAGGTCTGGCATTTGGACAGGCATCTGCAGTCAGTGTTTCCTGGCAGTGCTAAGCGGCTCCTCCATCACTACATACAATTTTTTCACTCATCTTCAGAAGATCCCTACCACTGCTTCTTTAAATCCTTTTGGGAACACACTCTGAATTTTCACATTTGCAAAACCTTAATTGGAAGCACCAAATGTGCCTTTCTAAATCCCAGCAGACAAGAGACTATACAGATTCAAAATGAGATATACCCACCAGAAGAAAGTGGAAATTACATGCTTAAATTCACAAGAGTGATGCTCAAAATTATCATCTACTCCCTACAAACACATACATTTTCACCAGTAATATCTCAAGTGTTATAGACCTGCTTCTGCACATGCCCAGAAGGATCACAGTCTTATCAGAGCTGAGCAGGTTGGTACCATCTCACACGGACTCCCTGCAGAATCTTCAGCCTAGGTGCTCTCCTGCTATGCTCCCCAAAGGAACATTTGGAAAGGTACAACAGCATAAAACACAGCACCAGATACTACTTCATTCAGAAACACAGCTGGGAGTGGAAAGAGGCAGCTATGGAGAACGGAGAGCAGAACATGGCAAAGCTAGAACAAACGTGCTCTTCTGCTTGGTCTCTGCCTTGGCCGCACTTGTTTTCACTATTAAAACTAGAGAAACACGTTCACTTTCTCCTTCTGGTGCAGTCAATTTGTCTCATATTCTTCTTCTGGCCCAGTTATACGGTACATGAATGTATTAACAGTTTACATGCTGCTGCGGAGCTCAGCTTCTATCTCCCAACTCCTTCTTTCCATTCAACCTTGCTCCTGGCCTCAGACTTCATGGGGACAGGCTGGAGCTTGTCTGATCCCTTGACGAGATAATTCAACATGCTAAACCAAAATAACCTTTTGCTTGTTTGTTTAGGGGGAGTGGGTATTGGCTCATTTTTTGCTGCATCAACGAGTTGAATCGGCTCAATAAATGGCCAGCAAAGCACCAGCCTTCACACTGGCACAAGCAGCCACACAGCTGGATGCAGAACTGCTGCACGAGAGTGCAGGGCGCACCACTACCTTTTCTTTTGCAAGATGTGGTGTGATGGAAAAGAGAGCACGGCTGTTTTTAGAGAAAGTCTTGGGGGCCTGTCACAAACATGGTTTCTGGGATGTGAGTCTCAGCGTGGAATCTCAGATGCTTTCTGCCCCAATGGTAAGCAGCAAACACCTCAGAGAGCTATGACATAAGCTGAGAAAGAGTATTTTGGTATTTCTGTTAACGATGATATCAAATGTGCAATATTAAGATCTTTTCTATGCTTTCCTTAAGCTTTCAATACCAGCTTCACAGGTTTCTTTTTTTATCTGAGTACCCTGTGGATATTCTACTTCCAAACTCAACTAATCAATTCTGCATTTATGAATAATGTTGACTAAATTTATCATGTGGGGACTGTTCAATACAAAATCAGATAAAAGATGTAAAAAGGAACAATAATCAGTTTTGTTGCCTGTTTATTATGGGATGAAAGAATTTATCAAGCAAAGATCAAAAACAGTTCTCTATTTCTTTTCTAAATATTATTCTCTAAAAAAATACTATTTTGGCATATTTTCAAACAGAATGAAAACAGGAAATAATATTATTAATGAAAACATCTAAACAGCCTAAGGTATTTGACCTTTCACAAAGCTCACTATAAATAGCTTCCAAAACTGTGACTTACACTCTACAACTGCAACAGATTGATAAGGGACAATGACAATGTGAAGGGAGGAAAGCAGATTATGAAATGCTATCCACTATTTCAGGTACTACGATGCAAAACATTCATATTAATACCTTGAGAATACCAAGGTTATGTGGTTGAATTTGGTCATGTGATGAACTGCTGAAAAGTATATGAGAAATTCACCAAAAAAAAAACCAACGAGCAAAAGACTGACTCATTGCTGTAAGAGCAAGTTCCATTTGTTTTGAAATAACTTGTTTCCTTTAATAATTTCCTAAGTAACCTGTGACTCTGTGTTATGTCATTTTAGATAATATCTTAAGTAATACAACTCTCAATCTAATGAGAGACAGAGAGATTTGGCAAGGAGGAATACATTAAAAAGACAGGGTAGAATAATGCTTTAAGTGGAGTTGCACCCTCCCAAAACACACTATTCCATATTGCTATGATGCAATCTTCTCCATAGTAAATCCATCTTAAGAATGAATTTATTTCCACTGCCTGGGAAAAAGGCAAAATTCATAATTCCACATCAAGTCTACTAGGAGGGTTTTCAGTTCTCTCTGTTTATTGCAAAAATAATGTGAAAAGCGGTTATAAACACAGGTAAAACAGTACTGCTAGCTAGGTTAAGACCTTCCACAGCAGTTTAGTATTCATAAAATTGCCCCTCAAATTAAAACATCAAAATCAAACAGGTAGGACTTTTATATACATACATTTATATATCTTTATGTGGTTACCAATGTCTTCTTGTTTGAGAATTCATTTGACACTGACAAGACCTATTTAGTAATCCAAACACCAGATTTATTTAGTATCTTATAAACATTCTCAGAAAGCCTCAGGGTGCACAGTTTTTAGCCCCATAATTCCATAATAAAATGTTTCCTGTGCAGTTGCAATGCATAGGAGATCAGCATCTTAAACACACAAGAGCATGCAAGTGTTAATTTCTAATAAGAGTCAACATTAATATGAGTCCTCCGGCCCTGCTAAAGTAATAGGTGTGTTAAAGCTAAAATTATCCCTTTATTTATAAATGCCAATGAACCACCTTAGACCCCACAAGTCTGTCATAATTGATGCATGAGATTATCCCATTTTACTATTCTGGAGTACATTCTGAATACAATTCTTGCCACCCTTTGTTTGGGAAAAGGGAGAGGTTACTTCTTTAAATGGCTTCATCTGAAATATTTCGTAATTAACTTAATGTTAATTCTCTGCTACAACATAAGCATAATCATGTTATTAAATTAATAATTATAAAATAATCACTGCGTAACATAAAGGATAAAAATTAATTACAGAATTATTTTAGGATAATTAAATATTTATCATTAAAACAAATGAGTGACAATATGTGACCCAAATATGCTGAGAAGGATTTTGTCCAAAGCAGACTGTTGTGAACCACAGTCACTCTGTTTCCTTCTCTTTTACACTCAGATTAATATGTCAGGCTTTATCATCTTCTGGTGAGAGTAACCATGGGGTTTTACTCATATATATTATCTTACATTAGTAAATACACAATTATTAACATAAAATGATATTATTCACTCAGAAAGAGTAATTGAGTTACTTTTTATAACTGCTTACTAAGAATACCACAATGTACAAATGTTTTGTTTTCCCCATGTAGATGTGTACAAATGGGTGAAAACTAGAGGCCTGAACATTCCTGAGGCATTCGAGGGAGTGAGATGAGAAGAATTCTGTGGTCAGGTAACACCTCTCCTAAAAACCGTGAGGTTCAGCCTAACCCGCTTTGTATATTCTACTCATACAGTGAAAACCAACGCTGCACAAATACTCACAGCTGCGCCGACAGACTTACGAACGACATAACTACTTCTCTCTCCTTTAGCCACAGATACCAGCCTCACGTACAAACATTTCCATGTGCACAATTCTTCTTCTGACCTGCAAATGTGGGCTCAAAGATCAGCAGTGCTGGAACACTGCAGCACCCAACGGGAAGGGACATTAAGGTTTTCACATGGAAGTTTTCTCCCAGAAGCTACTTCTTTTGGAAACAGAGACAAAAGCAGACGGTGAGGAAGCAAGTGTGTTACTCCTCTGATGAAAACAGCTACCCGTGAAACTTTCAGTGCATGATCACCTAGGGGAAACTGAAGATCCCTAGAGTAAGATATCCACATGTTAATTAGTAGCAGTATCCTCACTCTACACATGGTAGGAAAATAAAAATGCTACAGAAAGAAGATACTCGGCTCATGCAGTGGGTAAATTTACCATAGGTCTAATAAATGGCAAAGAGCTAAAAGCATTTAACCCCACTGCAATACCCTAGCAGCACAAGCTGTGCCTGAAGATGACTGTTCCTTTTCTGCAAGGACAGCCAGCAGCAGTGGTGGCACTGAGGAGAAAACGTATGGGCCCACGTCACCAGTCTGCTTTATTGTCTGCCTGCGCTGAACCCTTGAGGCAAAGGCAGATATTCCCAGTGAATTCCTGCTGTGAAGCTTGCCATTAAATGCAGACTCATGTAAACCTTTGCTTTGCCTGTTCTCCCCCTCCTTTTATAAGCACCAAATCACATTTACTTGAGAAAATCTGGAAAATGACCAAAATAGGTGTATTTTCATCTCTACAGAATGACAAAAAGCTAATTTTCGTGAAGTGTTTACGTTTCCAAATTAAGAATTTTTTCATTCCTGTAAGATATTCCTGTAGTGTGAGAAGTGTGAATGAGCACAAGAAAGTTCAGCAGAAACAAAAATCACAAGCTCAGTAGAAAGAATCACACTTGGGAAATGTGAACTTCTTCAAAGAATTCTCCACAGCAGGTTATTGTCAATGGGATCTAATGCAACCTCCTTGGAAGATCGTTACTAAGTGAATTGCCCAAGGAACTACTGACTAGTAAAAAAAAAAAAAAAAAAGAAAGAAAACAATATGTAGTGGTGAAGAGGTCTGAAATTCTTGATACAGTTGGCCTGCTTGTTACTTAGATGAACAAACTAGACGGGAAACTTCAAGCCAGTAAGGAGGACAAAGAGGTGAGCAAAAAAGTATTTTCTTGAAACAAAATGTAAGAGAGCAATGTAAATCAGGAAAGGACAATCAAGTCTGGGCTACCTGTAAATCAAATACTGTCAAAGGAAGTAATTGATTTGACTGTGCTAGAGGGTTCCTCTGCACAGGAATATCGAAAAATGCTGAACTGAAATAATTAAACTTCTACGTAGAGATTCTTAGAAAGAAATAAAACATCCCTAGCTTAGTTAAGTTTAAATGTTGCTAGACAGCAATAAGCTTAAAGCAGCTAACCCCACCATTATAAAATTCATTTCTTCTCATTAGTACCATTAATAAAAGATAATAGCCCACTAAAACAAATCAAGTAATAGGTTGCAAATATACATTTGAAATAACTTTCAAAAGGAGCTAAAACTTTCCTGTCACAATTTAAAAAAATTAGTTGAGCTACAAAAGAAATACCAGATGCAGAGTAAAGAAATTTTAAAAATTGGTGATCTGAAAAATAACAGATGGACAATGGCAAAAACCAGGCCCCTATTCGGCAAGCTTTTGGTGTGGCACTTTGTTAAAAGTGTGCAATTCTCAACTAGTTTTTTTTTTTTTTTCTCTTTTAAGTGTTTAATACTGTTACACTATCTGTAGGGAAATGTCAGCAAACAGAAAAAGGAAAATAATGTCTGTACATTTATTACTATCCCAGCTGGCACAAAAATCGATCACAAACTCCAATACCTGTAGTCTTTTTACTGTTCCTTTTATATACACGCCTGTATGGTGGCCCCAAATTATCAGTAAACTGTCGTGGTTATTTTTTATCTTTTTTTTAAATCTATAAATCCCAATCTTGTTCTCACAAACACAATACATGCCCAGAGAGAAGACAAACATATGGCCCTATGAGGAAGAAATGCAAAAAGTTTCTTGCTATTTCCATTATTAACAAGATCACTTCCACTGACACTAATGTGTTCCAAGGCTGGTAGGAAGACGTTGCATATTTCATTTGACAAATTAACATAGTTAGAGAAAGTGGACAACTTGTCAGCTGCAAAAAGCCCTTCTACGGGTCTGAAATAGAACTTCCCTCCACTTGCCATTTGTAACAGCTTTAAAACTTTCTCTATAAAATACATGGGTTTTGGCGAAGTCATTCCCCAAACAATCTGGATTTGTAAAAGTCCATATTTTTTTTTAACATTTTACTATTGAGAAGGAAATTAAGGACAATGATGCCCTAATAGAGGTTGAATAATAAATGGTGTCATTCATACAGGGTTTTTTGAGATATTTCTGAAAACAAAAACAAACAAAAAAACCAACACAGAAGTAGTGAAATTTATAGACGAAAGCTCTTTGTAGCTTACATGAAGATACTAAAACAGACATACAGCAAAAAGCAACGCCACTCTGGTCATTAAAGCAGCTAAAATTGGAAGCCATGTTTAACAAGCATTTAACTTCTGAGACTCTTTTGTTATGTTGATTGTGTTTAACTAGGGAAACGTAGAAGGATGTATCTTTGTATGATATGGGATTTCAGAAGAGAGTACAGTCCCACTGACTACACACTGTCACGGCCTTGCTCTGCTCATACGGCAGCCCTTCGAGGTATTTAAATACATGGCTAACTATAAACTCACATGTTGCCTGGTTGACTTGAACAGGATTAGTCACTTATTCAGATACATCCACATGCAGAAGCACCAATAGGGCACTAAACATCTTTTACCTACGCCAGCAGAACTCTTACAGAGAACTTGCTTCACATCAGCATGAGATGGGAATGCAGAATTTAACACCTATTACAGACTGGCTCTTCCTTTAGCTGTTGTCAAATAACAAGGTATTATTTGTTGCTTCCCAGGTATCTTGGTGATTAATGAAGTTTAAGAAGGGCACCTTCACTAATAATACGTGCCTCGCATTGATCATGTTTCCAGCAATCATTAGTATTCATTAGCAGCAGTCAACTTCTTAATTCCTTTTTTGCTTAAGTTCAAATTATTGTAAGTTATTTACAACACTCTGTAGGAAAGAACAAGGCTCTCACAAATCTTAATGGCTTATTCCCAGATCTTCGTATACCAGCACTTCTGGGAAATACATGCAGACTGCAAAAATATCCTAGCTACTAGTCCACAGAATTAACTGCACATAAAACCCTCCACACAGAATAAGCAGAAGATAAGTTTGCATCACGAAGGGCGGGCACATGGCAGAAATACAAGATACAGGAAGGCAAAATAACTTCCTCTTTCGCATCTCACCCTCTCCTGTAAATTCAGGTTTGTAGCCTTCTCCCTCTCCAATCTGTCTGATGCAGTCTCTTTGGACTGTAAATATTATCTTACAAGATCATTTCATCATACAATTTCTCAAAATAATTTCATTGGTAAATTCCCAAGCCACTCTCACACTATGAGCTTGTCCAACACGCCTACCAATTTACAATACACAAAGTCACCCATTTTTTCTTTGCTCCCCCCTCACTTCCAACTCTGCTGCCCTCCCTTTCGGCACTGTACCGGGTGTCCCTGCAAGGCGCTGGCAGCGAGGGCTGTGGGGAGGCCTCTGTGAGAGGAGAGCAGGGGCTGCCCCATGCTGGACACGGCCAGCCCCAGCCAGCTCCGTGGTGGCCCCTCTGCAGGACACAGCTGAGTCTGCTGAGACGTCGGTGGCACCTCTGCAAAAGCGTGTCTAAGAAAGGGCTGGAGAGGCAGAGGAGGAAGGAGAAAAAAAGAAGAGTGAGAAACAAAGGGAACCCCAATGCCAGAGAAGGAGGAGGAGGAGGAGAGCTCCAGCGCAGATTTTGCCCTGCAGTCTGCTGGGAGACCATTGAGGACCAGGGGGATAGTGAGAGAGGGAAGGAGCACCAGAGAGAATGAAGAGAGAGCACTGAGGACTGACCACTGCTAGGCTGCTCTAAAAGAGCGTATCCTCAGCTTGTAACTTTTCCCCACCGACCTTTAACTAGCTCTTTATTCGAGTGAGGATGGAATGTAGATGGATTTCAAAGACTTCTTATTCACAATGAAATCATTCTATTATTTCAGGCCCTGCTATGCGATATTGCTAGGTCTTTCCAATTAGGTTCTCCACTTTATCCCTGTGTATAAAAAGTATTCCAGATGATATCTGCACATCCTTCTTATCACTATTCTCTTTTGACTGTAATATTCAAGTGCTACATTACAAAGCACCAGCGTTAGAAGGCAGGTTTCTGAACACATATCCTGTATGTCACTAGTTGCCACAGTCTGCAGCTCCTAGCTACACAATGATGAGTAAATCTGAAATTATAATTCCTTCAAAGACCATCAGGGTGATATAAATTTGCTCAAATTGTTGACACTATATGAAATACATTAGAAACATCACATGTCTCAAGATGCAGTGTATGCACACTCTATAATAAGAGTTTAGATAAAGGAAAACAGGTTAAGTCCATGATAATTTTTTCACTGAGGAATATAAATAAAATACAATTCAATATCATAAAGACTGTCTTTTGGGGAGTTATTGTCTAATCCCACTACTGAATTTAAGTGAAACTGAAATACAGCGATTCACAACTGTAGAACACAAGTGTATGTGATCTGTGGAGCTCAGCCCCGCCAACCACAGTCCCAAGGACTTTCTGCACCTAACGAGGCAGCCAGTAACAGCCAAAGCTGATTTCTATGATCCAAGCAATGTACTGTGCTGTGATATGAGTTGCTTTCTGATGCAGAAACTTCACTTTAATGAACATTCTCTGTGGCATAAAAAGACATAAATAACATAGTACCTTCCTTTTCCTACCAGTTAATTTGGAAGCATGACAGGTAATAACACAAGCATGCTTCTACTTATGCACTGCCAAGCAGCAGCTACCAGTGAACCACACTGGCTAATCAGGTTTTTCTGTCAGCTTTTCAGGCCTGAGGAAAGAGTAGGCAACCTCCGACTTGTCCATATGAATGATCATGGATGTATTTGTCAGTCGCAGGCCCAGCTTCATCCATGGGTTAACTGTATGGATTCACCTGTGTGGATTGGCATATAACCAGGAAACAAAGAAGCAGTTCAGCCTTCAGTTATACAGAAGACAGTGAGACGGGGTAAATAACCTGACCTAGCCAAACGGTTAAGCAGCTAAGACATTCATTTTCCACTGCTTTCTTTGTAGCAAAGAAACAACTAAATAAATTATAAAGCAGTTTTTAGAGAACGGCTTGAAAAATTAATGGAAATCTGAGTGATCAAGCCTAAAAAAGCCTGATGTGAAGCTAGCTGCACAGCTCTGATCAAATCGGAATAGTCAGGGAACTGTTTCACATTAACGCAGACATCTCTGGGAATACTTTCATAGTGACACCACTTCAGCACACTTTATTAAACTTGTTAAGATACATTATAATCACATCTGACAAATGAGTAAGTTTGAGCCCGTTCCAAAATGAATCTACATATCTCTATAGTTCATTTACATACTGGCTTAAAAATATGAAATTATGCAGCAGAGATAATTGCTTTCTGAAAGGTGAAGTATAAAAGCAAAATAAATAAATCAACCAATAAAACGATTTACTTTTCAGATGCTGTAACTCTTAAACCTCCTATGAACTCTGGCAATAGAAAACAGCAAATGATAAAGGAAAGGAGCTGAGCAATTCCCCCTCACTTGTCCTATTGCTAGGTTCTGAAAGCTTGAGTGAATTAACAGAAGTGAATTTAGAGCAGAAAACTTTATTCTCACTACTAATTAAAATATACAAAATAATAGCAGTGATTATTTGGTGCTGATATTCAGGGAGCTACAGGTAGCACTGAATACTAAGCCTGCATTACTTCTCTTTAACACCCTGCTTTTTCTGGCTCAAACTTTACCCATTTATGTTGACATTTTCTACACCGACTCTCTCAGCTTGAGCTTTTCTTTTCCATTTTTGATGCTTTCATCTTGATCAGCTCAGCCATTTCTGACAGTGGCAGTGGGAGAGAAGAATTTTGCACATGTAAAATAGTTCCCAGACTTTTTGTTTTGAAGCCTGCTAGCATTTCCACACTTCCCACACATGTAAGCAGGCACTCAAAGATTAACAAGCAAAAGAATCTGTTCTCAGTGACTGAACTGGAGCCTCTCACAGCTCAAACTGTTTGATTTTGCTGACCAAATTTTACCAGCACTGTATCTCCATAGGAAAGTGGGTATTAAATTCTGTTTGTAACTGCACAGTGCATGTTCCGATACCCTGGAGTGAGTAAGCATGTCCTGTTCTTTGATAGTAAGGGTGAGGAAGGATTTTAGTCACTGCTGCTACGAGACATAATAAGGTACTTGTATGAAAAGCAGAGATCTTCTGTCTCCTTGCACTCTGTTCGCTTTCTAGCGTCACTGAGGAGAAACCCAGCTGAATTACAAACTAAGAAACGAAAGAAAACAAGCAGCCTGAAACTGCAGAGAAAGTGCCAAAAAGCTGACTGGTCAAGAGAAGGGGAAGCTGATGATCAGGAAGAAAACAGGGCTAGTATTTAAGCAGGATAAAGAACTGAAACTTGGGATGGCAGAACCAACTAGCAGCTGGTTAAGGAAGCTTAGGTTTTGCTGGGGAACAGCACATAATCATAATGTACATGCAAGAAGCGGCTAAATGCCAACAATCTGGCATTTCTTAACTTTCAAAGACATGTATAATTTTGTTTCTCTTATCTTTTATTTTGTCAGGTGTATGTTTGGTGGAACACATAAACTCTGATAGCTGGTGAAGAAATGTAATTTCAGTTTCTGGGGAATTTTTATTTTTGAGAAAAATTAAGTCTGAATAAGGACAAAACCCCCCAAACTTTAGCGTGTATCTTACGGCATTTATGGCATTTCTAGAATGAAATATCCACTTCAAGGTACCTCCTAAACACATCAGTTGTCACACTAGAGCAGGACATCCAAGAAGCAATGGCAGATGGATATGGATAAAATATCTCATAGTTCCAGGGCTACTCACCTCTCAATAGCACAAAAGATTTTTATTCTGACTGTAGATCTTAATTTCAGTCTGCACCTGCCCAACTTCTATCACAGCTCATTAGGGATCTCCCACAGACAAGAAATCTGGAGAACAGACGCTGAGCAAGTTAGCCAGCCTGGAGATCTAGTCCAGAAGCCATGACTTACAGAAGCATGTAGCAAGTGATCCCAAACACATGACCCCAAGAAGCCTCAGGGGCTTGGCAATCCACCTTTATTCATATAGAGCCAGATGAGCAAGCAATTTAAGAGAAAATGAAGTTTTGTTACGAGCTCATAAAAAATGAAATCACTTATGTGAAATACTTCCAGTCAGACAATCTGGCAAATTCGACAGTTGAAAAAGTCCCAAAATGCAAGACCTATGGCTAACAAAACCATCTGGTAAATAAATGCAAGAAAAGTCTCATTTTCATGTTGTTCTTCCTCTTTGCTAGGTCATATCCTCATATATCCCTGAAAACTCTATCAAAAGAATACAAGCATCAGTTCTCTCCCATAGGAAAACACTCCATATTGCAAAAGCAGCACTTACTACAATTTATAGTTTGCTACCACGACACACAATGCGCACACAGCTTAATGTTACTGTCATAAGTGTAGCATCAGTGTTACAGCTCTTAAAAATCACACAAAAAGTGGGTATTTGTTGAGAAGAAAATTTGAAGCTCTAAGAACACACAGTTTCTGGGCAGGACAGAGAAAACCACATAATATATTTCACTCTGGGACTTAGGAGTAAACGCTTCAAATAGAACGTGCTTTCTGGATGATGAAGAACACACAGACCAAAGCCACGCAGAGAACTAATGACACCGGAACACAGTTACAATTACAACTGATCCAAAGACTGCTCTCCAAAAGCAAACATTTTTTAGAACCGCTTTGGGATCTATGTGGCAATTTAAGGTGGCTCCTTTAATGATGGAACTCTTACAACAATGGGAAAAGCTCTGTGCCATAAACTTGAAAAATGGTTACTTCTCCTTTCCCATATAACACACAAGCATTTTGATTACTACTCTACACTAAAAGGATGTTTCAATTTAAAGCTCTTCAATAGGCTGCCAGGAATGCTCTGCTCAATGATAAGTCTATTGTACAAGACAAGTGAGGAGAACATTACCTTTCTAAGTGGCCAGGAAAGTACGTTATTTACGGCCAAGTGACAAAACAAAAAGACATGGAAAATGTCAAAGAGAAAATCCAAGACCACAAACATTAACAAATGGTCTGAAAAACACACCATTTTTTTCCTTCTTTCTCCCTGCCCCATGCCCAATGGTCTTTATACACTCTGAAGTTTAGAAGTGATACACAATCTTCTAATTGGAAGACTCAAAGCAAAAATGTCTCAAGATGATGGCTAGTCAAGGAATGATAATCGCCAGGTGAACTATTTCAGGAGAAGGGGGTGGGGGAGGAGGATGGCTAAAGGTTACTGCCTACAACAAATTTGACACCAATCAATGGTAAAGGTGGATATTAACATTGACTAAGGATGCTTTGTGATGTTACCTCTATTGGTATCTAAATTGACTCTGATGTACAGCTCAGTTTTTTTAGCTCAACAAACACCAAATGAATTTAAAAAAAAGTAATTGGAATCTACTATGTTTATATTTAACTTAGTTCCATTTCTATTAGTTTAGGAGTTTACTAATATACGTGTTATGCTAATACACTTGTTTTAATATTATTTGTGATATTGCTGTCAAACTTTCTATTAAGTACAAAATTAATGCCCAGATCATGATTTTCAAATGTTGTTACAGCTCTGTTTCAGACTATTTTCTATCTCCTTGTCATTGTGGGTCCTTAAACAACATGACATTATGTGAAACGACGTTGATGTTAAGTGAAAAGGGAACATCTTTGCCAAGTGAGGAGGGCTTTCAGGCAGGTTTGTCAATGGCAACCAAAGCCTGGAGAAAAGTGGAGGCATGGGGACAGTGAGGAAATGTATGCCAGGAGATGGCATGCTCAGGAGGCTCCCACTACTTTGCTAGAGAAAGCTGCCCAACGTGGGAGCCAGCTCAGCTGTCTGTACAGAAGCAGATGCAGCAGGGGAAGTAAGCAGGAGGAGTCAGATGTCCCCAAGTTGGACAGCTGTGATCTCCCTGGCACAGCTCGCATGACAGGAGTGCTACCATGAACACGGGCTCTCAAGGAACGACAGGAGGGAAAGGTAAGGAAGAGGGCCGAAGAGCAGCTTCACTGCAGAACTGGTGGCAAGCTAGTTGACAGCTTATGGATCAGAGAACAAGCATGGGTGACAGCATGGTGGGTGTCTGATACAGATTGCCTGATTAAGATGACAAAGTAGATTAACCCTTAAACAACTGGATGATGCCTCATGATCACAGGCCCTTCTTCTCACTGGAAAAATTAATGACAAACCGTACACTGGAAGGGCACCATGGCAGGACAAAACAAATCCAGAAGATTTCTGGAGAGTGTCAGGGAGAATTCTTTGACACAGGTGATCAGTAAGTCAGCTAGGAGAGGCACACAGTTGGACCTGTTACTCATAAATAAGAAAAACTGCTCGAGGATGTGGAGGAGTGTCCTGTTTTTGGGTGACATATAGAGTTAATTTTCTTCCTAGTAGCTGGTATGATGCTGCGTTTTGGATTTAGGATGACAATAATGCTGATAACCCAGCGATGTTTCAGTTGTTGCTGAGCAGTGCTTACACTAAGTCAAGGACTTTTCAGCTTCTCCTGCTGCCCTGCCAGTGAGGAGGCTGGGGCTGCACAAGAAGCTGGGAGGGGACACAGCCAGGACAGCTGGCCCAAAGTGGCCAAAGGGACATTCCGTACAATATGGCGTCATGCTGAACAATTAATATGGGGGAGTTGTTTGGGGAGGGGGGGGGAGGCTGATGTTGCTTGGGGTCTGGCTGGGCATCGGTTGGTGGGTGGTGAGCAACTGCATTGTGCATCACTTGCTTTGTTTGTTCTTTTTGTTGTTATTGCTTGGTTGTTTTAGTTTTTCTTTCCTTTTCTTTCTTATTAAACTGTCCTTATCTCAACCCATGAGTTCTTGCACTCTTCTTTTCAATTCTCTCCTCCATCCTGCTGTGGGGGGGAGTGAGCAAACAGCTGTGTGGTGTTTAGCTGCCTGCCGGGTTAAACCACAACAAGGAGCTCAATGGCAACCCTGGCTGCAAAAACCACATGATGGAGTTTTAGATCCTGAGAGAAGTGAGCAAAACAAATAGAATTACAAATAGAACCCTGGACTATAGCAAAGCAGATCTCAGCTTGTTCAGGGATCTTCTTAGCAGATCACAATGGGAGGCTGCCCTAAAGGGCAAAAGGGTCCAAGGAGAGCTGGCTGGCCTTCAAAGATGACTTTCTTAAAACATAAAAACAGTCTGTTCTGATGTGAAGGAAGCCCACCAGTTATGGCAGAAGGCTGGCTTGGCTGAACAGGGATTGGCTACTCATAAGTAATAAAGAAATACTACCTGAGAAGACAAAGATGAACTTAGTCAAAGTTCATCTGAAGAAAAAAAAATAGTGAGGACTGAGAAGGATAGCAAAAAGGGCTACGTGTGCACCAGGAACAGAAAGAAAGCTTGGGATAGCATGGGTCCACAGCTATGGTGCAGGAGACCTAGTGACAAAGGACAAGCTGAGGACAAGCCGAGACAAGCAAAGGACAGGCTTTCCACTAGTTCCAGGGAGTAGAAGCAGAGTGAAGCATGTCAGCAGAAGAATGTCAAGCTACAGACTGCTTCAGCAAAGGGACACATACAAGTCTATTGGATTTGAGGGTGCTGAGGGAGCTTGTCAATGCCGTTGCAAGGCCATATCCTATCATCTCTGAAACACTATAGGAACCAGAGGAAGTGCCTGATGGACAGACCCTGAGCAATCTGCTTGAAGTCTTTTCCACTTTGACTAGCAAAATTAGACCAGATGACCTCCAGAGAGGCCTTCCAAACTATTTTTTTCTATGTTTTTACAAATAAACTGAAGATATTTTGGCAAAATACAGGGTTATTTAGAATATTAAGGCCAGTTTAGAAAACAAAAATAAGAATGAATGTGCATGAATGAATATTTCCTTAAACATTCTTCCTAATGCTGTATGTATACTATGATAAATACAAGGCGGAGGGGGGGTGAGGGGGAATTGTTAACAAACTGAATACATTGGTTAATAAAAACACATTTCTTGGTACCAAAATTAAAATTAAAATGCACTGTATTAAAAATGATTTGCTTTCCTTTGTTAAATATCTTGTGCAATGCCTGCTATTGCATTTATAACAACTTACCACTGGCAACAGATTACAGGTCTAAAATTCACTATATAGAAAAACAATCTCTTTTATAAATATCTTATGAAATACTAGTCTCCTATTTTTCAGTATGATTCTCTGACGCACAAATCAAGGCACTAGCTGAAGGCCTGTAAAATGAATCTAGATTATTCCAATGTTTCCACTGGAAGTTGGATCAGACTCATAGATCAGGAGTGGTAACATAGGATTGACTAATCCCTCAACACAAATATTAAAAAAAAAAAATCCTTACAAATTAATCTTTATAAGAATGCCTTACCTCACTTCCTCCAGGCTTTACAAATGGTGGCAAAACTCCCTGAAAGACGGAAGAGAGTTGGAAGTTTAGCCATGACCTGGGGGAAAAAAAAAAAAAAAAAAAAAGATCTAAATTGTTTGGTTAATATTTACATGTAGTTTACCTGTCAGAAATTTGTGTCAGTCCATCAGGAACCTATCTGTCTGTGTTTTTTAGAGTTTGTCTCTACCGTCTGTCTTGCTTATACCTGGGCATAGAGATTTGGCTTGGTGAGACATCTGACCCAGTGTCACTGAATTCAAAATAATAAATACCACTCTCACAAGGAAAACAGCAAATAACAAACACTACTTCTCAGGTGAACCTAACTTTGGAAGGATGATATACAACTGCCAACTGCCAATTATTTCAGCTTTTGTGAACATTTCCCTCTAGGACACATGCAGCCTCCACTGCAGAATATTAGTAAGCCCAAAATGTTTTTCATTCTTTTGATGACTGTGCTGCCCAGGGAATTCAATTATGGTCTTTTTCTTTTTTTTCTTTTTGAATGATTTACATTTGTAAGCATAAACTAAACAATAGAGCTGAGAAATAAAAGAAAAAATAAATGTTAATGTTAATAACAAGGAAGTAGACACAATATAAAACCTTTATAACAACAAAGAAATATTACCTATTTTGTTCAAAAGTTGTGATGCTTCATCATGACAAATAATCATCTGTCTTTGTAGAGTGACAAGTGAAATAATAGCTCAGGAGAATGCTGGGAGTTTACTGTGGTCTCAGTCAAGCACTGCATGTAAGCATGAGTTCAATTTTAAGAACCTGTACAACCCTGATGACTTCCAGATGATATAAAAATGAACAAAGTACATTTCAGCTGACCACAGTGACATTATTCACTTACTTAGAAACTTTTCTGAATATAGCAAATACACATCTAAGCAGATCATGCTTCTCAGAACAGCTGTAACAGAGACTGATTTGAAGTACAAATTTGTAATTTGTATTTTGGAAACCCCAATAATCACATCACTGTTACTCAAAATCTGCTGTTTATTTAAAAGTCATGCTAGCTGGTAACAGGAACATCATTCTAGCAGAAAAAAAAAAACCAAAAACAAGTTACTAATGAGTCCAATAAAAATGTTCACAAACAGTATTTTAATTCATAGCCCAGCTCTTTTCTAAGTAGTTGCCATAGCTCACAAGAGTGGGGTGGAAGGCAATCAGTGCAGATTTCTAATAACAACGCTCCGTTTCACCAGTCAGGAAACAGGTCATAAACTAGTAACAGAGAAACAAAGGTATAGTTGGATTTTAAAGCAAAAAGCCCTTTAAAACAAATCTAGTATTTACTATTGCATTCAACCACAAGTATCAATCTACTTGGTTTGCAACACAACTGCATGTTCTCTTCAGGAAAAAAAAAAATGCTAAACCAACTACTCTAGATACCTTATGCTTCCTCAAAAGATTTATCTATTTAAGTAACAAGTTCCAAAAATACAGAGTAGAGATTGAAAGAAACAAGTGGTAGAAAATTAAACTATATTAGATTAACCACTAACAAAATAGAATAGAATAGAGTAGAATAGAATAGAATAGAATAGAATAGAATAGAATAGAATAGAATAGATGGAAGGGAACTACAAAGATCATCGAGTCCAACTGCCTGACCACTTCAGGGCTAGCCAAAAGTTTCAGCATGTTACTGAGGGCATTGTCCAAACATCTCTTGAACACTGCAGCCATGGGGCATCGACCACCTGGTGGAAGCCTGTTCCAGGGTTTGATCACCTTCACCATAAAGAAATTTTTCCTAACGTCCAGTCTGAATGATTATGATTTATGAAATTGAACACGATTCCATTTTGGTAGTATAGTATTTCTAGGATACTTCAGGCACTTGTTTAGAGGACGTATATGCTTATGTGCTTTTCATAACAAAGCTGTACATCTTAAATGAGAGCAATGGTATAAGGGTCTCTTACAAAATCCATCAAACAATTGCTCTTCTACAGCTTTTTGCAATAGCTTTGCATGCGAATTGTAATATGTACAGTATTATTGATGATAAGTGTCAGCACAGCAGGAACTCCATAATAAGCTGTACAGACAGTAAGCTATTGCAGCAATTCACCACAGAGACAAAGAATTCTAGCCATAAAGTCATCTGTCTACACAAATCTAGGAAAAGCAGGGAAAATGACATCTTCACTGAGGCAAGTAACATTCCAAACATATCGAACCATGTAAATCATTCTAGGAGAGCACATGTTCATCTTCACGAGCAGACTACGCACTGACAGGTAGATCATTCCCAGCACTGGCAGGCATGTTAGAAGTTCTCTTTTCATTTACTTGAGATTCATAGTGGTAATGTTATGTGCTTACTTAATACAGCTGAGTCTGAGAGAGAAAAATAACCGCTAAACTACGGCAGTAAGCACTGCTATAGAGGTTCTTGTGATGTTCCATACTCAACATATCTATTTTTGTCATATTAACTCGACCAAGACTTGTAGAAAGAGCTTTTGATAGTAACCAGCTGGGCAATAAAGTCCCATGTCAGGAAGTCCAAAGCAATTCACACTATAGAAGCTGAGCTAAGCCGTACATTTAGAGATAATCACTGAACCAAACTAACACTATTCAGAAAACAGATCTTTAAGTCACCATGGTCAGCATTCTGAAAAAGTCTAACCACTCTAATTTTTATGACAGATATACCAAGTATTAGGCCTCTAAATATACCCACAGCTT
Organism: Anseranas semipalmata; assembly: GCA_013399115.1. NCBI lineage: Eukaryota > Metazoa > Chordata > Aves > Anseriformes > Anseranatidae > Anseranas > Anseranas semipalmata. The sequence continues at coordinate 4,003,184 of VXAA01000243.1, forward strand.
ACCAGGAATTCTCCTGTTTAAATCCATGGAAACATTGCTTCACATCCTGCATGCCATTCTAGTCCCTCATCTCAAAAAACAACTGAGAGAATTAAAAAAAAAAAAAAAGCATAGAGAAGGGGAATAAGGAGATTAGGAAAGAGAACACCATCAAAGGATTGAGTAGGAGTCTTCAGTGTGAAAGAGAGACATTAGAATAGTACAAAGATGTATAAAATTACGAATTTTATATTGAGGAAAATAAACGTGGACTGATTGCTCACTTTCTCGCTGTACAGGAACTGAGAAACCTCTAATGCAATTATTAGTTAGCATATTAAAAGTCACAAAATAAAGTAATGCTTGAAGTGATTTTTTTAATACAATACATAGTTAAATTGTGAAATTAATTGCCACAAGACATGGTGGAACATAAGAATATTTCAAAAAAGCATGAGCTATGATTCCTAGAAGATTCTCCACCAGCCATAATTAAATGCACTGAATGCTTTTTTATGCAATTTCCAACTCAAGAAATCCCTGCCATCATTTGCCAGAATCATAGAATCATAGAACGGCATAGGTTGAAAAGGACCTTAAAGATCATCTAGTTTCAACCCCCCTGCTCTGGGCAGGGTTGCCAACTACTAGAGCAGGCTGCCCAGCGCCACATCCAGCCTGGCCTTGAATGCCTCCAGGGACGGGGCATCCACAACCTCTCTGGGCAACCTGTTCCAGTGCCTCACCACCCTCTGAGTGAAAAACTTCCTCCTAATATCCAACCTAAATCTCCCCTGTCTTAGTTTGTAACCATTTCCCCTTGTCCTATCACTATGCTTGAAGAATACACAGGAGAAGGATCACTTCTGTATATCCGTCATTTCCAACACCCTTTCCCCAAACATTTAGTGAAAAATCTACAATTCTGTGTGTTAGAAAGAAGATATTGTGTATGACGGCTCTTAAATTCATATCTCTTTAAGAAACCTGAAGAAAATCACAATTAGAGCATACTACTTTAAAGGGGTTTCATTTGCATAGGTGAATTAATTAACTAATCAATTCAAACTTAAAAGCAAAAGTACTGAAGATGGACAGATTAACAGTCACTCTTTCAGTGACTGCCATGGTTTCAGCAGTCTGAACATCATAACTTCTAACAAGAGCAGACAAAGATGACTCATTGAGATGATGCAGACAGTTTTATGAAGTCATTTTTCAGAACAGCACAGAGGTCTGAAGCCCACCACGCCTGCCGACTCACTAAACCTCTCAAATCCTGCTTAAACAATGAGCTACCTGTTTTGTGTCCTTGACAACAGCAGTCCATGTAATACATTCCTAACCTGGTTTTACACAGTATCCTCCAAGTATTCGCACAATTTATGCTAACTTACCAGGTATACAAACATCTTAGGAGCAATGGCCGTACTGTAGAATAATACGTAGGAGAGTACTATCCTGCTACTATATTGCATCCATTCACTTTCAAGGTCAAAGATCTACATTTACTGATGTTACAATCCTATCAGTTACACTTTTACCAAAGCAGAAGGGTTGGCACCAATTAAGATTCTAGTAAGAGTCCCGAGTTCAAAAGGCATTTGCCTCTGGATATCTGAACACAGAGGATCTTTACCATGAACTATTTCTGTTTTACACCATTTGAAATGAAATATAATCATTTGAGCTATATTTAAATTACAAGAGTGCCAAAAAAGGAATTCTGAATGCCTACAGAACTGAAGCACTGATGTAGTCCTTTTGATCGTAGGATCACAAGCTCACTGAAAACACTTTCAGATACTTTATAAATTGCAAATGCCTTTATAACTGAAATGCTGCTTTAAGGAAAACCGACAACCACAAACTAATTCAATCTACAACAGAAACTCTTAGCTAACATGGTCATGACTGTCATTTCCACATGAAGGTCTGGTCTGTAGCAATCTAAGACCGCTCCAGAATGAGCATGCGTTGTACCGTGACAGAAAATTTCTGAGGGCTGATATACTTCCTCGTGCACAGAACAAACATCATCGGTCTTTCCACCCACTCCTACAATGCAACTGCAATGGACTTAGTACATATCAGAAGTTGACCTACTGGAGTAAAAACATTTAAGTTATTGGAGAAGCTTTCAGTAGATATAACAACTTTTAAGATCTTAGCGTGGTCTTAAAACTATAGATTATTATCTCATTAAAAATCTTATTGAGGTCTGAATTTGGGGTTGGACACAACTGAATTAAACATCATCTGGGAAGTTAACTGGGTGCACTTTTATGAACATGTTCAACAACTTGTTTTCCCTCATTTCACATTATGCAGTACTATTTTTCTGTCTAGGGGTTACCGTTGACATGAAAAATCTCCCTGTTGCTGAACATACTTTAGAAAAATACTCCTTCTGATTGCCATTGCAATTTCTAATTGCCATCACTAGTAATCCACATTTTAGATCTATGCTTATATTTTGACAACCTGTTTTAGTTATTAAATTAAAAATAGAAATGGGTTCCTCAGGAGATGGACGACATCTTCTTTTTTGTACATGTCCTAGAAAAAATGTGGCCTTGATACTAATTAATACTATGTTCATGATGATTACATATACCAAAAATCATACGTAGCTTGAGTTAAAACTATTATTAAATGCTACTAATGTCATGTGCCCTGAGTATTTCCTAATCTGAACAGCTAGTACACATTAAATTGATGCTTTAAAGGCTAGAAATGTGTGTCCAATAAATTTCTATTAACTCTTTTAGCAAAGCTCTCCACTAGTACTTTAATGTATACTTGCTTTAAAACAAAGTCTTTAAAGTCTGCCAATATTTACTCAAATTGTTAATCTTTTCTGATTCTCTGTTCTGCTTTCTCATAAACTTCCTTCCTCTTTCTGAAGGAATTCCTAAGGAATCCCTCCTTACCCTAAAGATCCCTCCTTACTCTCAGTAGATCCAACTGGGGAATGTTACTTCACTCAAAACAACAACAAAAACTACAACCAAACCAAAGCAATCCAAACAAAATGAACAAACAAACAAACAAACAAACCAAAACCATTAACAACACCTGCAACATCTTTCAAATAATTGTAATAAAATGCTTAAGAGGCATGCTTCTGAAGCATGTGCATAGTTACCAAGCAGATCAGACCTGGGAGATCAGACCTACAACAAAATTCTCCTTAAAATATGTAATCTTTAAGTTTCAGGTGGAAAAACCAGGTGCTCCTTTGGAGTACTTTGAAAAAAAAAAAATCAAACAGCTTACTCTACTCCAGCTGGCTGCACAAAGAACCCATCTTTAATTCTTTTAGGATCATAGTGAAGAACATAGTGAAGAACATGCATATCCGGTAAACACCTAGGAGACTAAAACTTGCTGACAAAAACAAAAAAAGCATTTGTGGTATATTTCAGTCATCACAAAATTCGTAAATGAACTTTCAAATTGATAGAGAACAAAGATCAGCAATCCTCTGTTTAAGACAGGTACACTTTACAAATTAAAGTAGTAAGACAACTCCCCACAAACAACAGAAATATTTAAATTCAAAACTACATACAGAATTTTACTTTCTAATTAAATGCCCTGGAATTGGTAAGGTGCAGCCATTCAGAAGTGATAGTAATGCATGTAACGTATCAATGTTTGGTCATCTGCTTTTCCAGAAATGAATGTGCAACCAGCTGAAAATGTTGTGAAGGTAAAAAATAAAAGTAAAAAATAAATATCAGTAAGAAGCACCTTCTCTCTGCTCAAATTGAAGTGAGAATGTGAGGAATCATTAAACATATTCTGTGCTTTGTTGGCAAGCAAAACTTCATGTCAATGGACGTTCAGTCAGCAAAATGAATATAAATTCATAAAAAAGATCTGCCGTGTAGATAAGAGAGCTGCAGTGAGGACTGGAGCAGAGAATTTTGCCTCAAGGATAGCACAGAAAAGAAAATATACGTCAAGTTCAGAACAGATGTTAGAAAGCTTATCAGGAGATTAAGCTGGTGAAATGGCCCAAAACACAATGCGTTCCTACATCTTGTAACATGCTTAGCAAGATGCATCAACACCAACCAAGCACATGTGAGGAGGAAGAGGACATTTTCTCGTTTCCATTTCCTACATATTCCTTAACCTATCCAGAACCTGTGCTACTGCTTCTTAATAAAGAAGCTACCTCTCAAACCTATCAGCCAGCTTTATATCTCCCTCCCCTACGTAATTCTGTCTTCCTCCCAGGGACTGCGCTACTGTAACAGAAGCTGTAGATTTCCCTCACCTCAGTGATGAATGACCCTAGTTTGTACTATTACTTTATTTTCTGCAAGAACTCCACAGAAGACTGGAAGGTGCAGGCGAACCGTATACGAGTCAGAATGAAGAGAGCAAGAGCAGGAGAGCTCGCAAGAGAGCCCATGAGACGAGACTGCAGCTCTGTGCGTAAAAGCAAGCATATTGCTTGTAGCTCCAAAAAGCAGGGCGGTAGGAAAAGAAAATGTCCTCCTTTCTCATATTTTCCACACTGAAAGTAGAATTTGGGCTTTCACCTGAATACTGGACTTTCAGGCACCATGCTAACCACATAAGCAATACAGAAAAATATCTGTTTCCTTCCATCATTGCAAAACTAATTGTTGTTCCTACTTTATTGGACTGTCATCACCCAATTTAATTTCACTTCCCTGTTAACCTAAGAAAAGCTAGTATTGATTAGATCAGATCATTTCAGTAGTGGATATGTTGTGCTTAATGTACAGTTTTAAATATATATATATATGTATATATACAAAGTATACTTTTTAAAAAAATCTTCATTCTCTAGCTAATTTCAATTTGAAGTTTTTGCATTACATTTTCAACTTTCTGTTTTTTCACACTTAACCCATCACTTTCATGCTTGCTCAAGTATAATTGAAATGTAAAGTTTTTGAGAGCACACTCTCTAATTAAGTCTGAATAAATTAGACAAAACAATGTGGAGATAATATTTTTTGAAGACGGAGAATCACAATCTGCATAAATGAATGTATAAAGCAAAAGCAATTAATACCCAATTCTGCATTTTTTATCATTTAATATTAAATAACTACTGCTGCAACATTGTAGACCTGCTACTTTAAGATATTAGTAAACCAGCCATTAAGAAATCCCATCCAACAACTCAACTTGTTTTTCACCAAATGATATTAAAATACACTGTCATATAGTGCACTGAAATTCTTGTATATCAGCAGTTGTATTGTTCTCCTTAGCCTACAAGCAAAGTAACAGATAATTTCTGTCAACTGCCAAAGCAATAAAATCCTTTCATTATGTTAAAGTTTCCTTTTTCATTTTTTTGTTTTTACCATCTAGATTATTTGCATTATTTTCCTGCTTTTTGAAGGTCAGGTGGTTGAGTCAGTTCAGGAGCCCTGTTAGCTCCTTGGCTGATGCTAAGTTCACTCATTGTTCCACTCATTGTTTAATATATGTGCTGGTACTGCAGTACGCCACTAGTAATATGAACAATTTGCCTAGATCTAGAGTAGATGTTTAGAATCACAGAATAACCAAGGTTGAATGTGCCACTGGATGTAACCCAGAGTCATTTTAGCGATGTTTAGAGTTTTCTGTGGTCCTCACTTCCCTAAAACTGGATTAACAGAATGTTATCAATAGAAACTCATGAAGGAAATGAGGAATATCTGTGGAAGAGCATCCTGTGTTGCTATGCCACCAAATGCCAAACCGTCTTTCTCTACTCAATGGAATATATAAAGCATTTACCAATCTAATCAAAATGGCTCTTCCCTGCATTCTCTTATTATATACTGCCTTTTAATTGCTGTTTGTCACAAATGTCCATGCAAACAACGAAAGAGTAAAAGCAAGCTTTATTCATTAATATCAATACTGTTCCTTAACATATTTCTCCCTCAACTTGCAACCACGCAGAGCACACCAAACAGAATCGGTGAGAAAGGCTGAGGCAGCAGCTGAGGCAGCCCAAGCACTGACACGCATTTTGTCTGGATTCTGACCGGCACAGTCAGGAGATCGGTCCTCAGCCCCACATGTTCCCTCCTCTGCCCTCACAAGCCCTGGGTCACTGCTTTACTCTTCCACTCTTGCCCTCCACAACCTACTTCTTTCCGCTCTCTTACTTCTCACAAGTTAAACTGTTGTCCTCCACACAGCAATTTCTGCTCCTCTTCCATGACAAACAAGTAGTTGAAGAAAAAATACAATATCTTACCTTAACATTACTTGCTCCTAGATACTTTATTTCTCTTACTTTCTGTCTTTCACTTTTCATTCTCATTGTAAACTCTTTGATAAAAGGATTACCTGTTGATTTCTATGCCACGTCTTCCACAACGGGTGTCCACCAATACCCCTTTTCTAGGCATTAACATAACATGCAGGCAATAATAAAAAATTCCATGGGCTTTTGGTCTGAGCCACACCTCCAGAATTAGATCCTTAGATGTAATTCACATTGCTAGACATAACTATTTTCTGCCATTTGCCACAAACATAGAGTTTATTTTTAAAGCTCGTCAGTAATACATACCTATACTGTCCTATCTATCATATTTTAATGGACACTACTATTAAGGACACATTACACCCATTCACCTTGCAAAAAGCAAAACTCAAACCTAAACTCACAAATAAAAATAAGAAAATGTATCTTAGATTGTTGAAATGCCTTCACGGAATCTTAGAGCAATTTTACTGTGAAATGAAGCAGTTCCTGTGTAAGCCAGAAGGGCACTCTACATTCTAAGATTTGAACTCTGCTTAATAATTGACATTTTCCATTCAGTTGTTCATTGAAAACTCACATTTTGGATACCAGAGAACTCAGTTTTGAATTAAAACAGGATCCCTGGAGAATTTAATAGCACACTTCCCATAGTTTAGAATTTCTGAACAAGTCTGCTTTTATCAGCCATAATTGAAGTTGCCAAATTCAAGAACAGAACTGATGTGGCTACACACTGTGAAACCATTTAGTGACAGCACAAATACAGTGCACTGTAATTAGTTAGCTAGCTGTGGTTACAAAAAGAATTGTGCAGTGTACTGCCACCTCTACATAAATTCCAAAGAAGTGCTTATGTTGTGCCTTATTTCTAGGGTCATCAAAATTAAATGCTTTAGTTTGCCCAGGTGTTCTTGTAATTAATTGATTCAGAACTTTTTGTAACTGAACAAAGATATCTGAAATGTACTGAAATGTACTAAAATAAAACAGTTATTGAAAAACCATTATTGAAAATCTGCAACAGTAACATCATTTGAAATTTCAGATTTTCAATTACTCTGACTAGTGAAAAACACTCTGAAGGACTATCTAAATAATTCTTTAGAAGTAATTTTAGTTTCCGTCAAATATATCATGCTGCCTGTCTTACGCTATTTTAGAGCCATTCTCCAAGGTTTACAAGAGGTCTCCTCCTCAGTGCAACTTCACAGTTGGAAAGGTGGAAGAAAATGAGATTACCAAAGAGAAGAAAAAAGAAATGTGTTTTCATACAAAACTCTCCAAAGAGAAGACCATGAATATACTTTCTAACTTTCAACTTACATTTTCTATACACAACTTGACTTAAACTTTGGTCTGGCCTTTTCCCTGCCCATGAAACTCAAAATACGCACAAAGAATACACGCACACCCAGACCAAAGCATGAAATACGCACTGTTTTTGCTGTTTCAGAAACTCACCTCTGAGCACAAAGCAGTTTCTTGCTTTATATGTAGCAGTATTGCTCAAACCTTTAACCTTTTAAACCTTTAACCAGTCCAAACAAGAAGACATAATAGGCATTATATTATATTATATTAACAATTTTCATCAGCCAAGCTTCATCTATAGCAAAACAGTGTATATATGTAGGAAAATTACAGGAAAAAAAAAATGATGGGGAACTTCTTCCCATGATTTATAACACATAAAGAAATTCTGTATTTATGTCAGATATTTACAACAGTGATTGGTTTATTTGACAAGTTTAGATGTCCTAATTTAGAAAGCAAAATAACTTGTTTATAGTACACAAATTCAGACATCTTGTTTAGTATCTTCTTTGCCCAGTTCTTCCACCCCTCACCTGCTCACGTGTCAAATTACCATTCAATCACTCATCAGTTTGAGGACTGCCAGTTGCTCCTGTTAGGAGGATGATTTAAAAGTTTGTTATTTCTTGGACAGAATCACTTCAATTTTTAAAACTGGATTCCCCTCATACAGCAGGAAACAAATGATGAGATAAGACACCTTTGCTCATCCCTCCAAGCCTCTCTTCCAACAGCTCCTGATGAGAAAACTCTCCTAAGCTTTCCTTTGGACCACACTTCATGGGATTTTTTAGGTGGGGGCTGACGTTGATGAAAATCTTCAAAAGAAATAGACAATTCCTGGAAGTGCTGACATACCTTTGTCTTTTCTTGGCCTAAAGACTTGCTATAGTTTCAAGTCTCTGCTTCTGTGACACAGCTAAAATACTCTTTAGAATATCTGAACTGAATAGCAGCAATTACATTTAATCCACAACAAAATTTTAGGTTTTTTTTTTTTTTTTTTTTTTTTTCTGAGACCACAAGGTACTTCAAAGCCTGAGGGTACTCAGATGGCCCCTGGGAGGGGTTGATCTGAATTTATTTCGTACAGAGCTCTTGGTTAAAGGCAAGCATAATGCAGTTCTTAACACTCCTTAAAATAAAAGGAAATAAAACATGTAACTCCTGAGAACCAAAGCCAAGAGAGTAATGAGTCATAGGAAGGATAGGTTTTGGAAGAGGAGGATGCTGAAACCTTGGAGGATTTTGACCACTTCTGCACAAAGACTGAGATTGGTGCCAGAAATTCTTGCCAAACATCATCCTACAAACAAGCCTCTCAGACACTGCACATCATTCCCAACACCCTCTGTTGGGCGGGCTTTGCCTTTCTTTCGCAGGACTCAGAAACTGCAATTAAGTCCCAGCACATTCAGAAATCTGTTCTCCTCTACATGAAAGCCGATGTCTCCCAGGTAAATTCAGGATCTGAGTAAGCATGCTGTTTTTCCACTGGGAACAATTAGGAGTGGTACTCCTTTGATCTCTGCTCCCAAAGCTAAATGAGTTTCAATCTGCCCTAACATTAGTGGGCAACATTCTTCATCTGTTTCTGAATTTAGCTCTGTTTCACAGAGAGCTTAAAGACATCAGAAGAAAAAGAAGGAAAAAAACAAAATCATTACATGCACATTGTGGAAATATGAGAGAAAATGGGATTGCTTAGGGAATTGGGGTTTGGTCATTTGCCTTTCTGCCTTCAGAAGTTTTCATCTATATGGAGATGGGGGTCTGTGTGTGTCTGTATGTGTGTTTTCATCTTTTAAGGCTTTAAAAATGCCTAGAAGATTTTTGAGCCAGCCAGAAAACTTAGCTCCTAAGGACAGAAGAAACAGAACTGCACATTTCATTCATGTACAAACAACATGCCTGGATACTAAAACAATGGAATTTCAGCCTGAAATTCTTCTCTTCTAATCTGAAGACTGTGCAGCCACATCTGTATCAGAGGACTGAGGCATGCCATGTTTCTATCCAGAAACTACTGGATGTAAATTTAGGCACGTGCACTGGACAGCATGCACCTATCAAAATGAACTTCAGGGGTGCCTCAAGACTTAACGTATATGTGTAGACTGTGTATGCAACAGCTGTTTATCCCAGGTTCCTGAGCTTCAGCACAACTGGCCAACATCTAGAATTACTGACCAGAAGACCAAATGCTGCATGGAACGAAGGATACAAAGAAAAGATGAATTTAACAAGTAGATCCGTACTTGAAATGGATTGAGAAGTAGTCATCTGTGTGTTCTGCGATGGCAATCAAGCCTGAATATTAACAGAGGTTCTACTAACACCTTTTATCAGTGCAAATTAACATTTGGAAAATAATCATGCAGATTGAAGAATTTCGGTGGCAAGAAATACACATTCCTTTATGTTGTACAGTGCTAATCCCTTCAGGTAATACTAGAAATCTGCACTTATAAAATAAATGGCCACTAGAGAACACTTCTCCTGTGTAGTTTCATATGCTTGACCACTGCATTTGTTCACCGCAATCATTACACAAACGGAAGGCAAGTCCAATCTGTTTGGAAGACAACTTTCCATAAAACAGCAGATGGCTCTGTATGTGCGCATCAAACGTGCTCCGGTTTCTGGAGAGAGGTTGACATGGGGTGTGAGATGGAGTAAATACACACTGCAGTTTGGAAAAATGACTGCAGGACAAATCCTATGTGCATTTACTTATATTTAATTATCCCAGTTAGGGGTAAAGAATTCAATTATCAGAAACCTTTCCTATAACAAACAGTCACGGAAAATGCCAACTTGGTGCAGAGATGTAAAATAATTCATATCAATTATGACCATAGTAAAAAAGCCTTGCTATCAACATCCCACTTTACTTTCAGTCATTTCCAGTTCCAAAGCCCAAGAAATTTTTAAAAAGAGAGAAAAAAAAGTTAAGCCATTTCTCCACCATTCCTACACAGTATGTGTGAAATAACATTGCTCAAAACTCCCCATTAAAAATGTCATTTTAAATGGACAGATTGTCAAGATGCCTATTCTTTCTACATGTACCAGCCCAGTTTTTGTACCCTGAGATTTGTTTAAAAAAAAAAAAAAGAGAGAGAGAGAGAAATTACTCATACTAATTTCATATTGCTCATCTATACTGAGGAGTAACTAGGCAAAACCCTTCACTGATTTGTGGTGCATTTCTTACATGTATATATACATGTTTTTCTACACAGTCTGAAGTATTCTTTAGAAATTCAGTTGGTGAATGGCATTCTAGTGTACTAACTAAAATGTAGCCAGTTAACTACACATGATTGCCTGTATTTATTACTATGGTTTAGCTTATAGAGGAACAGATGGTTTCCATGTGCTCCCAATCAAATACTCTCAACTGCTTATTTGATCATCTGCACTAGGTTTTTTGATTTAAATTATTGAGTCTTAGCATTCTGTACTTCTTAAATGTGACCTGTTTCTTGCAGCTCTTTTGACTTGTGGCAATTGCTGTTGGCTGATGGCCAGAGCCTTTTCCTCAGATTTTGAGTATAGTTAATTCAGCAGTGAATTAAAAACAGACACTCTGTATTACTTAGGACAGCACAGTCTAAATTCCGTTCTCCAAATAATCCCTATAGATGCAAGCAAGCACAATTAATAATTCAACCATTAACCACAAATGAAAGACTTATTTAATCTCATTTAACACTGTAAAATCTTATTACACATACACGAGTGGCTATAACCTACTGTTTATATAACTTTAAAGAGCAAAGTCATTTAAAATTCAAATACATCATTTACACAGAGACAAATAACATTTAAAAACTACTTTCTATTTCTATTGTCCATTTGTTTTAGAGCCAAGGCTTGTTGTAAAATCATTCTATTATGCTCTGCATCTTAGGTTGTGTAATTGAAGCAAAAATATGTACATTACTGAGTTCTTTCACTATTATTCATTGCAAAGAAGCAGAACATAGTTTTATTTTGAGATTGCTTTTTGTTTGCTTCTACCACTGAATTTGGATGTTATAACAAGGTAATATAAATTTACTTGCCTAGCAAGTGCAAGCAAATGAGCGTGCTAGTATTGTCTGATTACTGAATGATAGAAATGCATATTTTTAATTACCCCAAAAACACAATTTGGCATATGCATCCTTTTTAGAGAGTTCTACTTTAAATAAAAGGGTTAAACATCAGTGTAATCTTTAGGGTTAAGCAGGGTAAATTTAAACATTGTAGTCTATTTATTAAAAAAAGATCAAGAGAACTCACGAGGGAGAAGGAGAGCAAGCACAAAAAAGAAAATGTATTAACATAAATTTTAGTTCCTTATAAATATGTATTGAAGGGTCTTCTGAACATAAAAACATAACTACACCAATGCATCCATGCCTAATAGTGGAACCTTCTATGTGATTTAGAATATTAAATGAAAAGACTAAGTTCGAGGGTTTGGGGTTGGTTGGTTGGTTTTTTTGTTTGTCTGTTTTGTTTTTTGTTTCCTGATTTGGTCTGTAAAGCTGAGGCCTAATGAAGGTTGTATTAGACCACCCACTGCCTACATAATAACATCAAAAATCTCTGATAGCTAAGTCAGGTCAATTAATTTCTTAGAACAGAATGAAAACTACTATTTTTTATTATTATTTTATTTTCTTTTTTTAAACAGTGAAACAAACAAACAAAAATGGTAAGGGTGGGAAGGACCATTGAGTTATTTCATAGCTCCCATCCTCCCAGAGCTAAAATAGTGTAGAATTTGCCTACTTATGCCAGCAGAATTTCTTCAGAGAAAAGCAAGGATGGTAAAAAATTAAGAGTTTGGAAGTGCTTCCAAATGTAGAAATGAAGCCTGACTCTGACATAGTAGAAAGTGGCGGGGCAAAGGGAGGATAGGGAGAGAGAGAAATAAAGTGAGAAGTAATGTACCCAGACGAACGATGGATGCACTCTAACTCATGTTCTGGGTTCTTGGCATGCAGAGTGGACCGTAACAGTAAAAGAAGCAGGAGTTTCTGCAAAGGGAAGAGGAATAATAGTAGAAAAGGCAGTACTACCAGCGCTGCCAAAAGCAACAGCACAACTGTGGAGGAGGAGGAGAATTCCATATGCCAGCGGATGTAGAGCCAGATTTTCAAAGATACTTCAGTACCTAACAAATGTTACTGAGTGCTTAGCTGCAAGACATGTTAGCAGTTGATTGCTCTCATTGATTAAAGAGCTATATAGTAGTTAAGTCTCTAAATTCCTCAGGGACCTAATAGGGTGTTTTCAGTCACATTTTTCATCTGTTTTCCACCTATCTGCATCTAATATAGCTTTTGGCTGTATGCATCTAGTCCTGACCAGATCCTTAAGTTTTCCTAAATGTTGCAATATTTCCGTTTAGGAATGCCTACTCAGAAGGTATCTTAACAATTCATGAAATATTAGAAACCTCAGATAACGTTGGTGGAAACATTCCTGCAGTCCCTCCAGTTTTGTCTACCCAAAGTCTCTGCACTAGAGGTTATTATTTGTTTTTATTTTCTGCTAATTAAAAGAACAAAATGAGATGAATTACTGCTTGAAACAATTAGGGTAAAGCACTCACATGAGCTGGGAGAGAATGGGAAAGCAACTCCCTGCTCTCACTAAGTTAGAGCAGGATGTTGATATATTATCCCAAGCCCAAATTCTCAGGCTACGGAATATTGTATGGCTGCTCTCACTCAAGATTTTCCTATTTCAGTAAAATACTTAACCACTTACTAGGCAGAAAAAAAAACAACAACAAAACACCAAAGCCAAAAACCAAACAAACAGACAAGACATAGTGGTGAGTTACTCTACATCGGTCAGATGGAAGGAACACCTGTCTGAAGCGTACAAGCCAGAGGGAATCAATACTGCAGGAAACATTTACATACTACAAAAACAGGAATTCAAGTTTCTACTACTGATCAGGAATTTCAGCATGTCTACCACCATGCAAGTTTCCTAGCCACCAGAAGATAGAAGCGTACATACATACATCTTTATTCTAACAGAAAATACAGTCTAGAAATCCAGCTTCAGTTTGGTCGATGACTCTAACCCACATATTAACCATATGGTAGACTCAACCTATGTAGTTCTGCTGATGGAAATGCCTGTCCCTGGGTTTAGCAGCAGGTAAGAGTGCTTTTAATATGATCAACTGCACTTAAACCAGCTGATTTTAGCAGGTACAGAACATGCATTTTAGGCATCTGAGCAAAATTTAGATATTCCAGGCTTCGTGCCTTGTTAAGTGTGCTTGCCAAGCTGGCACCAGCACCAATAAAAGTTTAAATACGAAGGACTTAGGAGGTCTTAAGCTGGAGTCTGGAGAGCTTTCCTTTGTCTCAAGCACTGTGTCTTCCAAGCTTTTGCATTCCCCCTAAGCAGGCCACCGGTTTCTCTCAGCCCTCAAGACCTTAGGAGCTGGAAGTACCGCAGACATCACATCCACTTTTCTGTTGGATCGACTTCGATACAGACAGGACTGCAGCCTGTTCCTAGATAGTTTGGGAAGAGCATGCACCTCAGAATTTTTGCCTGGGTCCAGACAGTTGTACTAACCTGGCAAACTTTTCACTGATGCTTCAGACGAGGGAATAAAGCTCAGATCGAATATCAGTAAACACCTTAAAATGCACACCTTTAATTCAGCAAAGACCAAAACAAACTGAAGAGCATAGAAGTAAAGTTCTACACACAGCGAGTTACAGGAAGGACATTCAATAAAACTAGATAGTAAAGAGTACAGCTGCTTGCTGAAGAACCAAAGGGGGGCTCGCAGGTCTTCTGGGTTTTATTTTTCAAGTTAATTAAAATACTCTGGCTATGTAAGTAATTCCTATTAGCTTCAAAAGCATGCATATGCTCAAAGTGCTTTGCAAGACCAAATCCTAACAATATGGAGAAAATAAATACCTTGCTCATTACCAGAAGGAATTTGTGTATTTGGTGTTACTTAATTTCATAAATACCTAATCATCATTAAAGTCACTGGATGGATTTTTAAAAGTAGTTAGTTGTTAAGATGATTGGCAGTTTTCCTTGCTGTTGACAACACCTAATGATACATTGCAGGATAGAAAGCTACATTAAGACATCCAAAAATACCTCCTCTGCACTCACCACATGAGATAATTCTAAGTTTTTCTTTCCATAGACATTTTATTGGTACTTATCACTTCAAGAAGGCTGATGGATGTCAAAGGCCCTCTAAGGATGCTTTTCAGATCATTTATTCCAAGCTTTCTTCAAAAGGCTTTTAGGTTTCTTTTTTACTTTCTCTTTTCCTTTCTTCTTTTTTTTTTTTTAATAAAATAAAATAAAACTATAGCTCCAACAAGCATAATCAGCAAGCCTCAAGATGCCATCCAAATTACTTCACAAATTCATTAATTTATATCTGTCATTAAAGATGAAACAGAATTACTACCTACCACATATAAACTCAAGTCTTTGATTACAATAAACTGTTGGTAGATGGAAAATGGCCTTCACTTGTGTGTGCTGCAGACAGAACGTCCACAGAGATGGCGAAGAGGCCAAAGAGTGAACAGAAAATGGGGTCAGCCTCATGAAACAGATTTCAGCACAGATACCTTAGTTTCAAGATGTGATTTACACAGTTATCGCGCAGAACTCTGAAGACTGGGGTTGTCGTTCCGAAGCCAGGATCGCCACACCGCAGACCTGCAGCCAGCCCAAAGGATTCCGAGCGTCCAGCTTCTGAACCTCATCTTCTTCGGCTTCTCTTACCAGTGTATATGCCTTGATGCTACAAAATTGACTATATATATTTGAAGCAAACAAGAAAAGTTCCTTACTGATGTGCTCCTGTCTCTATTTTTTATTAATTTTAAATAGAAGCCTGTCATTACATTTAATTATTCATATTTTGTGTGATAGAGTAATCACAATCATTATAATTAATCCTTAATAAGAGAAAAAGAGGATATGAGATTTTGTCTAGATTTCAACTTCATGTTTTTTCCTTTGGTCTGCAGCATCACTGTTGTGTTTTCCCTACTTATAAAGGAAATGAAAAAATAAATAATTTGCAAAGCTGACTACCAATGTTTGTTATTTCTCCTGGAAGGCTCTCATTAATTCCAATGAGAACTTTGCTTTAAGTTATACATAATTTAGTATTTTTAGTCTGTACAAATATAGCATAGCAACAGAACAAAACAGTTACTGGATAGTTTTAAGTTTTTTAAGTTTTAAGCCTTATTTTTTTCCAGGGTTTTTAAAAGAAGTGCCTGATTTCTATGAAAGCTGAGTGACTAAACAGATTCCCACGCAGGACCTCAGTCATACAGACCGAGGGAAGTCCGCAGTTACAAAATGCCCCCTGGCTTACCCAATGCCACCCTCTGTAATGTGCCAAAAACCAGATCCTATGTACAAAATAACAATGTACTTGATGCTACCGAGTGAGGTTAACTCTTGTCATGCAGTATTAAAAAAAAAACAACTGATCTCTAATATAATAGATATTAATTTTCCTACTGCATTTTTTAAACTATGCTTAAAGAAGAGCCGCACCTTGTTCTTAAAATAAATGAAGTATTTTGCTTCTTCTGTAACCTCTGACAGTACAAAGTAAAATGATTCATTAAATGACTACTTTATGGTTATTTATGAGATGCTAACTAGGTGTATGATGTGCTAATTATTAAGAAAGCACACATTTGGAACATCTCCAGGTGTCTTTCCAAATCTTTTTCCCCAGGTGCAGTTGTTTTTCAATTTCTTTCTGTTTGAATGAACATTACAGCATACACAATTTCTTCACTTAGTTTCATTGTTTCATAGACTTGAACATCAGAAGAAAACCTCGGAGCACCTGATCACCAGCCATTCGACTTTACCTCGACACTTCTATACCAAACACACAAACGTTATTTTAGAAAAGCAAAACAAAAGCAAACCACTGTATTTATGAAATTAAAGCAGACAAGACACAAAACTAAGAGGCCGCTAATATCTGAAGCCACTGCAAGGGCAGTGAAGCAAATACTTGAAAGGGTTCCATGAACAAAAGGTTAAAAAATCTCCCCAAACGCATCCCAGTCTAACCTAGGAAAACGTTCCTTTCCTAACGCCAATCACGCAGTCGGGATGAGCTCCTGTCTCACTGTGTAAGCACCTAGGAAGTAATTGCCACAAGGGTGACCCACGCCCCGCTGTGCCCCGTTTGCTGGGCTGCCCTGGCCGTCACGTTACAAAGGCAACCAGCAGCAAAACTGGGTGTGCAGGGAAGGATCGAGCTGTGCCGGGTGCCAGGGGCGTGCTGGGTGCCGGAGGTGCTGGTGGGTGCACTAGGGCAGGCAAGGGGAGCCCAACGGAGTGAAGCAACGCTGCGGTGAAGTGAGCTGGCTGGTCTCACTGCGCCGGCACACACAGTGCGAGGAGATCGACACGCACACCATTTCATGGGCCATTTAATAATCTGATGGTATGACTGTATCAAGGCGAAATGAAAATATTTTTTAAAAGGATTCACTTATGTGGACATCACTGTCACTGATTACACTGATGTGGACATGCCTGAAAAGATGTTTAAGTAGCAGCAGAATTCAGAATAAATCAATTTTGGCTCATGTTCAAGTGCAAAATACATCGATCCATAGCACAAAACTGGGAAAATAAGTAAAAGAGAAAGACCCACGAGGCAGTGATATTATTTACCCCGGTACAGAACCTTCACTATCTCATGCCTAGTGCTTTCCACGGTATTTTATTAAGATGATTTTCACATTAAATCGGATGTTTACACATAGCACGATCTTATCTATCTGCTTCGAACAAGCACCGACTAAAAGTGAGTTTCAGGTTACGGCACACTGAAGAATGGAAAAGGAAGATATTTTTCTGACAACCAATTTGAAATTAAAACAAGAGTAAATAACAGCAGGTAGCGTGTGTGTGCCAAGCCACATATAGATAAGGCATAAAGCGTTCTGTCTGCACCAAATAATTACTTTAAGTTGAACAGTAACATTTTCTAATGTAAGAAATATTTTTACATTTTAGATTGTAAATAAAAAGTTCATTCACCTTGCCATAATGAAAAGAAAAAAAAACCACAAGATTTCATATTGTTTTGTTAGATCTCAATCCCTTAACTTGCCACCGAATAGGTTTTTTCCTTGTTTTTTTTTTTCTTGCTTTTTAAGGAGGCCTCCATAATTCTGATGAGCTTAAATTTTTAGTTTTTTGCTTACAGCCTGCTTTTTTTTTTAACTAATTTAAGTTCTGCTCTGTATTCTAAAGAAATTATTTACATGCGACGAAGGACTTGCACTGAGGTACAAGAGGCATATAGTAAGATAATAAATGAATTTTACTGTAGTTATCCTTTAAATTAAGCAAAGGTTGGGAAAAAAAGGCTAAAGTTAAGACTAAAGGCAAAAGTTTTGTTGAAATTGGATCTTGTGAAATGTGGAAATAAAAATATTTCTAAAGCATTTTACAAAACTTGGAACACATTTTCGCTTTTCTAAGCACAATACATTTTTGCTTGGTTTACTACAAACATTAAGGCAACATTGAAGACAACATACAAAGAAGCAGTATTCCAATCCAGAAAATAAACATCAGTTTGTTGCTGATACAGATAATTTTAGCCTCAAGTTACAGATTTACTCAAATGGACATTATATCCCTCTCTCTCCTGTCCTAGCCTGAAGATGTTAAGACAGATCTCAGTGACTATGGCACTCCCATTTAAAAAGAAAAAAATAAAAAAGAAAAAAGAAAAAAGAAAGAAGGCTAATAAAGGTCAGCAAATGCAGGATAAATATATCTTTAATCCAGAACTATTCAAGCAGTCTGGAAAACAAAAACAGAATAAACTTGAAGGAAGTATGGCTATGAGAAAGTTCTAGATATTTTTTACTAGAAAATACAGTATATTTTGATTTATTTTTCCCCCATTCTTTGTTAAACCTAAGTAATTCTATGAAAGATCAAATTTTTTCACTTCAGATCATTCAAAATTCAAGATCAAGCTAAACGTGAAACTAGCTTTAAGGTTCAGTAATTTTTATTCTTATTATTTCGAAAAAAAGACAAAGTAAGTAGCAAATAAATCTGTGGTATAGGTTTAGCATGCTGTACTGGCCCAAAATTGCAAAGTTCATGCCTGATCCTGCAAGTAATGACTCATGCAAGAAAATGAATATTAATGGGAAAAGCCCTGTGTTTCAGTAAGCAAGAATAGGGATCAGAGCCCTTGTTTAACTGCTCAGAGAGTATCAAAGAACAATTAGCAATCAAGGCCAATAACAGCACAAGTAAAAACAAAAATCAATATGTTAAACTCCTTTTTTGGAGAGTCTGAGTCCCTGTGATGATGACCTTAGGTTGGGTCAGACTTGTTCAGTCTTTTGCTAGAGATGCTTCCGCTCCGCGTGCTCCCCTCGGAGACCCCACTCGTAGAGCTGGGGCTCGGCCGCCACAAGCCGCTCCATGCGCTCAGCGCCGCTGGGTGCAGGCTCCCCGGTCCCACATGTGCCTCAGGGCCGCGCAGAGTGCAGGTGGCAGTCCTTCCCGTGAGGACTTCCCGTCCGTCCCGCAGTCCTTCCCTCTGCACGGGAAAGCAGGCCAGGCCTTTCGCTATCGCTTGCTTGCAAAGGCCCCACAGTGATCTTGGCAGCTTTCAGCCTACCTCCTGTTTCCGTAGGTGCTGTAGCAAGCTGCTCACCTAACGCCACTGAGCGCAACAGCACTGCCACCAGGCAATCAAGGTAAGATGACTCAGGCTAGCCAAATACCTGACCGCTCAGAGCTCACTCTTCATTCACACTGCCACTTCGGAGGTTTCCCTTCATCATCACTTCGTCTAGAACTAGACACCTGAGCTGCAGCAGATCTTTTTCAAATGTCACACAGACAAGGAGGTCTGGCTGGACTTTTACAAAACAACGCCTACAGCACTTGCTTGGCTCACACAAAGCCCATCACAGTCTCTCCGAAGCCGCAAACAGACAGTCGCGTTACAGGATCCACAGCGGCTTCCATGACTAGTCCTACCCAGGCTGGAAGGGGATTCTTTTAAGTCTTACAGAGGCAGAGAGTCACTAAGATGTAGGTACTTTGCTAGTAAAAACAGCCCACAGTTGTTTTAAAATGAGCAATACTGTAACCAATACAGTTTTGAGGATTCCAACAAAAAATCGATTCGTTTTATTATTATTTTTTTAAACATAGAATGTAAAACAACATCTCTAACAGTTCGCTTTGTTGTTTCAGGTTTTCTTTAACCCTGTTGGAAAAATAATAAATTTCAGCTGAAATAAAAGTTTCTTATGAGCATTAAATGTTTGCTGAAAGTGATCAAAAATAAACTCAAATAAAAGTTGACCTTAAGCCAGCAAGGATTTAAACACTTGCTTAATATAAAATACAGATAAGTTTTTAATGAGTATGCTAGACTATTCATGTGCGAAGCCTTTCCAGATCAAGACTGTGGTGAATTCCTAAGCAAACAAAGTAGCAAGATTGGCAATGAGCTTTACAAGTGTAAAGAAACTTTCTGAATTTTACAAAACAAACTGGGAATTGAGATAATTGAACTAAGCAAGAGCTCTAAAATACTTTTGAATATTTTACTTCTAAAATAATCATAAAGAGGCCAGGGCGGGTAAGAATACCCATCTACGGTCACCAGAATCCAGACCTGGTACCATTTCAGTGCAATACAACAGGAAAGGCTTTAAGGTAACATTAAATCTTATTACAATTTGTCTCATTCTACTGGTAATTTTCATTAATATGAAAAATAAAAAGGCACATTACTATGACAGTGACATGATGTGAGCAATTTTATTGAAGTAGAAAGCTAAGAATGATAATATGCAACAATTATTTTATTGATGCACAGGAAATGAATTATTCATAGTTACAAAGTATCTGTGGATAATTCTAATTACCTGCTTTTAAAGTATATGAGAGCCACAGAAAATACATTAACAACTTTGATTGAACACCTGCTATCCTGTGGAAGATAACAAGCACCAGACTCCAAACTTTTCTGACATTGAAGTGAATGGCATTAGGTCTTCCAAGCGTGTATGACTAAAAGTTCAGAGATTTTTGTTCTCCTCTGTGTGTTGATGACCCGTGATAACTTTCGACATAACCAGAAAAACAGTAATAGCTTAAGTTCATGTTTTGTTTCATATTTTTAGTTATGTTCTGTATCTTTTTTTTTGCTAATGCAAAGTTATTAATGAAATTAAAGTCTGTAACTATGAAAAATGTCCTCTATGATAACTTACCGCCTAAATTCTCTAAATCTACATACTTTGTAATGCAAATATGTAGTGATATATATCATGTTTCTAGATATTAAATTAGCTACCTAATTGTTTGATGCATCTGGTCTTCTGTAGAACATTTTTTGGTATGTGGCTAAACTAACCTAAAACTTTTGAATTCCTTAAGTCCATGTTTTGTCATTTCACTCTGAGCATTACCTTCAGTCTAACAAAAACCCAGTATTTCTACTATCAGTTGCTCTACTAGAAGGTTAAGACAGTAAACTTCAGTAAGATAAAGCATTTAAAGGTAGAGTGAGATTCTTCACGTAACTTGCCATTCAGTCCCTTCCAAAAGTGTTTTGCAACATTAATCCCATTAAATTACCTACTTTGCTTTTAAAACAGACAGAAAGCTCAGAGACTATTCGCTACCCTCTACGAAAGAATGAAATCTAGAGAATCAGGTGCAGGACAAGAAATTTCAACTGCCCCTCCTGTCCTGTTCTGCAGGACAAAATATGGACTGTGCAACATAGTTCTGAAAACAGCCTAAGAACAATCAGTAGAACAGTCTGTTCCATTGATTGTCTGGACACAGACAGACCGAAGTAAAGAGTCGGAAATTACCTGTTGCCTTGGAGTTAAGCAAGTTAATTTCAAAAGCATGAAACATACCCCTACATGATACTGTAATTTTTAAAGATTCCTTCTCTATACATTCTGCTGAACTACAACACACATTGCAGAAGGCACCATACAATCTTGCCCCAACCATCCCACTAGCTAACCATTTATTTCTTGGGTATTCTGTACCTCCCGTTATGGGACTGCACATTGAATAAAACACCTATGCCTAAATGCACGAGGCATCTGGGGAGTTAGGCTATGCAAGTTACTGCTCATACAGCATGTTCAGTCTCTGCTAAACCAAATCATTTTAGTTTTACAAGCAATCGTTCCATTGTTAGCTTTATATTGTCTGACTAAATGTTGACTTTGCTTGTGAAACTACTTATAAATGTGTTTGCTAGGGCAGATGTAATAGCTCAAAATAGAGGAAATGTCAAGAGAAACTAAAGTGTTGGAACTGAAGGTCAGCTGATTTTTTCCTGTAAACATTTGTTAGGCTCAATAATTATTTACCCTTTCTCATTTACTTAAATGTTTAATCGAGCAGATGTATCAGAATTATGAAACGAGTAAATACATCACAATCATATTAATACAGACTTAATAAAATCACAATGGCAGGTTTCTGGATTGAATTACTCAAACCAATCCGGTGGTTGCAACCACCAGGGACATGCCTGAAACAATTTCTGTAGGTCTTCTGCTGCTTCCCAGCAGCTCAGCTGCAGCTTTCGCTATGGTGCTGCGAGGCACACAGAAGAGCTGAAGAGGTAGAAGGACGGGCCCAGTTTTGTACCCAGTTCTGCTTCCCTGCTGCCAAGGAAAGGTGTGCGTTAGCATGAACTGTGAGGGAAGGGCTTTTGGGACAGTAATTATTTATCTAGGAGAAACAGAGTGAGAGCATTGCATGTCCTTAAGCCTATCGAATGGTCATCTGGGTATGATTTTATCACTGCCTATCACACTGTTGGATTTCAGCTTGTGTCCCATAGATGAAAGGTTACTCATCTTATCATGAACCTATGAAAATGTCATTTTTATACTACTTTCTGACAACACTGTTTTTTAAGAGGATATTGATAACAAAGAAAACACTATCCAAACGTTTCCTCATATTTTACTAAATGTAAAAGTTGGATGGTATTCCCCATTTTACCTAACACAGCTTGATATTCTCCTTCCTTACAAAAACACCTGCACCAAAAAAGCATGCACCGCTCTTCATGGACTTCTGAAGATGTCACTTGCGGTGGAAGAGGCCAGACAGTAGAGAAACAGCAACATTAAAAATTGTTAACAAACCCTCCTGATAATAAATAATGGAGTATAAAACATAAACGAATAACAGAAATCTTGCCTGGATTCTGTGAAAGCCATTAAGTTCTGTTAGTACAGAGCCTGCTGCAAGACCAATGAGTTAATTTGGAGGTTCAGCATGTCAGTGTTTAGAGGTTAAAAAACAAAGCAGCAATATGTTTACTACTGGCAACCAGTATTTGTAATACAAATGCAGAAGAACATTGTTTCTTTTGATAAAGTAGAAGATGAAGAAAAGGCATACCTTCCCACACCAGAGCTGAAAGGTACTAACAGCGAACTCAGCTGCTTAACCTAACTTTCTACATTTTGCAGTACGAGAGGATTCACTTCTCACATGGGTGAAACTCCGAGCAGAGACACGCAAAATCAAACATATGCCGAGCACAGTATATCAAGAGAGAAAAAAAGGAATTGCTTTGCTAGAAGAATCACGCTTCTCTTTCGATCATAGTCTAAAATGTATACAGAACCAAGTGAGATGGACACAGCGAACTGCGGGCTGTACCACTAAAAGGGTTGTGATTATTGGCCTGCTTTATGTAAGCAAAAGGAAATTAAATTACAGAAAGTACAGAGCCCAGATATGACAATTAATCTACAGCAGTTATTTGCTTAGGATAACCAACACCTTGGTGTAACTCACTGAAAATTATATTTAAATAGCATGAAATGTCAGAAAAAAATATCCTATCGCTTACTCCAAAAATTCTTTTTCATTGGCTGTTGGCTCTGAACTGTATTTCTAAATCCACTGTTATCTTCCATAAAATTCAGTTCAGTTAATCTAAAAATATAAACATTTATTCATTTATAAGCCTCAGAATCAAACAACTTTAAAAATGTAATATATGAACATTACAGAGGAAGCAGCATGTCTAGAAATGACTGATCAAAGCAACAGGAAGAGTACAGCCTGCCCTTGAACTCACATTCAGATGCTTAGTTTTTGCAGTTTCCATCTAACTCATCCACATTTTGATTTGTTCAGATCTGTTTATTTGTTATTAAAAATGGTGACTTAAATTTGAAGCTTTTACAGCTAAAATGAGAACAGGAATGTCAGTCAGCAGTAACTAAGGTATAGCTTTCCAGGGAAATTACAACGTATATCACTTTCTGTCTGTGAATTAAAAATAAAGCCAGAGCTGAACTGTAATTGTTGAGAAAATATGAAGCAATTTCATATGGTAAAGTTCAAAGGAATAGGTTATGTACTTACAAGCTGGCGAAGATAGCGTTAGTAAGGAAAATATACAACATTCATTTTTCTAAAGAAAGGTACTTTATATGAATGGACCTGCAGTCAGAGAAATAATGAGTACTTATTATTTTAAGACATGCTGACTACTAGCAGATTGATCATCTAAGGTTTAATATTTTAGTATTGCACCAACACATCCTCTAGCAGGAATGAAACGGTTCAACCCTTCCTGGGACATTCTAAGAACGAACAGAATTTTCTCTTGGGGGGAAATTATCCCTTGGAATTGTAAAACAATGCCTTCTCAGCTTAAATCCTCAAAAGAAACACAAATGGAACAGTAAAATGCAACATCTACTGTTCAACAAAGCTGAATTAATAGAGCTATATTATTAACTTGTTCCTCCTTAAAATATTTTAGGCTTTAAATAAGGGTTCAAAGGTAGTAAAAGGGAACAAAGCCAACAAACAGATACTCTTCCCATCGTGGGTTGATATGAAACTGGCCACCATGTGGTGACCACAGACACATAAAAGAAAAAAAAGGCCAGAGGGAACTATTTATCAAGATTACTGTCAGTTTTCAAGAGTCCAGGGTTTGATATGAGCTATGTCATATGACACCACAAAAATTGCTTCATTTGCTAGCAGATCTCTTCTTTTGGCTTTCACCGGACAGAGCTTCCCATATTCTTGGAAGAGGAATTTAATTCTCTTATAGTAATGCATAATAATAATTATTGTAATAAACAAAACAAACAAAAAATGCACATTCTGGCCATTGAGAAAAAATTGATCACCAGAAGATAACTGTATGTTTCTAACATATTATATATTATTGATCAAATTCACTCTCACCCTTTGTACAACCCCGAGGATTACATATGACCTTGTCCCTTTCAATGGAGCATGTTCAATTAGTATGAATTAGTAAAAATCGTTCTCTGCATGAAATCCAAGTAAACCCCATCATACATATCTCATAGTACTCCAGCATTCTCGAACATGTAACACCACTTTCTAAATGACATAAGTATCAAACACCTAACTCTATCTCACTAAGTCATCTTTGTGCAAATGATATATATATACATATATATATAAACATCTTTATACATGGTAGATTAGCTTCAGAGTGTATTAGTAAATACACAGCAGAATTCAGACCAAGTTCTTTAAAAAAATGTCATTTTCAGGCTAGAGAAGTTACCTGTATATTATTTTCTGAAGCTTTATGTCTGTGTTAAAGGTAGCAAAGAGAGAAGCTGATAAAGAAACAGCAAGGAAGCATCTAATATGGTCTGAACAACCACTGAGAATGAGCAAAGTCTATAGAGACCTTTTAAGTTAGTTAATAAAAATAGGATTTGAAATACGAGCAAGAACTGCTTCATTCAGGGAACCAGAACTTCACTTATGTCCTAGAAACAAAGAGCAGTGCAATGAAACCAGGAAACCCTAAGTCTCACAAGGGAAACAAAATGCAGAACCCTGAAATTGGCATTTACAGTGACAAAATATGACAAATCATTTGGCACCTAATAAGACCATAAAAAGCCAGAACCATAGCATCTTTTATGATTAGACACCTTAATAATTACTTTAATCACCCACTCATTAAAATCTCCTCCTGAAAAGAAATGCTATCTTTTCACCGAAAGCGTGGGCCTATAGCTTCTAGGGAGTGCTCCTGATGAATTGGCTGCCATCAGGTCGGCCCTTCCAGGCAAGATTAATGCTCCTGTCAGAATGCCTCACCTTTAGGTAAATAAAACTAGCCAGTGAATCAACACACCAGCTAGACTGGAAAACCCTGTCTACAAAAGAAATTACTACATTTTTGATGAATGATAGATTTACAAATGATTTTTCAATGCACGCGTTCATATACAATTAGATAATAAAAAAACTTCTATGCATTTTCCTTGTTACATTAAAGGTAAAGCATGCAAATTACACACATGGATGTAACACCTCTCTTTCCTCCCATACGCTTCTTTAATGTCTGCATAGTCTCCAAAGTACAGTGAAATTAAAACCTTACTCAAGAAAAATGCAATTCTTAACAAGCTCCAGCTTTTTTTCATTATATATGTTTTACATATATGTGTGTATGTCATATAGATATTTACAAATAGATACCATACAAAAATCTGAAAGGGGAATAGGAGTTTATTTTTCCAAAGCAGAAGTGTATTTCGTTCTGAAGAATGCATGGTTATTTTAATTTTGAGAAGTAACTTAGGAAAATCCAGTTTTATGGAAGCAGATTTAGAACCTGTTATGGAATTGCCTCCCTTGGAGGTTGTCTTTATGTTTGTGTGTTTTGGTAGATGCATTACCAATTACTGTTTTCTGAAAACATTTGAAAGAGGTAATATTATCAAACCCATAGAAAGTAAAACCATGTATTATTTTAAATGAAATGAAATTTATTTATAGGTAATGAAGAGATACTCCAAATCCCTTTTTCAACATCAGCATCAGGACAACTTTTGAATTAATAAGTACTCTATGGCTGTAGTTACTGCTTTTCAAAATATGGGTTCCTATGAAACCAGAAACAGACAATTTAACTGCATATACCTTTACCCTTTTCCTGTATAATACATGCCCTAGGTTGAGCTTCCAGTTTCAGACATTAATGTAGTGCTTTACATTACATCATTCCAGAGACTACCACCTCTTAGACAGGAACTAGAGAAAACAAATGCTTTAACCAGAAAACAACAAGAATTTATTCAAAGAACTGGTGGAACAGTGACACGTTGTCACCAGCCCTCCAGTGTCAGCGCAACACTTTGCACCTCTGCCATTTGACCCCCCGCTACACACACGAACAGCACGGATAAGTCTCATACAGTAGACATCTGAACGTTCCTACACGATTTTAAGCCCATCCACTCTACACAAAACACTCCAGCAACACGTGAGGATAACTGGGACAGTTTACCAGCCAAAAAAAAAAAAAAGCTTTAAGACGTGCACTGGTAGATTTTAACAGTGAAAAAAGGAGGACTAGTAGGGAGGAAATCCCATTTTTCCCCAGGTGGTTTCCAATGCTGTCACCCAAATCACTGCGGTCAGGGATATACGAGACTTTCCAAAGTCACTGCAGTTCACTTCTCCATTCAGAACCTCGGCTGCCAAGTAAAAACACCCTGTATTTTTCAGACTCTATGCATTTGTAATCCAAAATAAGCAAGCTAATTATTAGCGCTCTTATTCGCCATATAAAGCTAGGGTCACTTTGAAATAAGAATTTATAGCCCTTGCATGCAATACCACCAGAAAATGTCATATCAAAATCATGATAGATTATTTTGTTTAAAAGATGATACTGAGAATTATTACTAGGCCGGTAGCACTGTACCTACCAATACTTCATTTCTTTCAGTACCAATTATTACAGAAATTGAAGAAGCATGGATTTTTTTTTTATATATATATTCTCTGCTTACAGCTCATGAATCTATATTTATCAAAATTATATTTTGTATTCAGATAGCTTATTACTGTAGTATTTGTGAGACCATTATAATATCAATATTCCCATTAAGAAAGTAAAGAAATGGTCATATGCATTTAGTACATTTGTTATGTATTTTCCCAGATAACAGCCTTTCGTTACTGAAAATCATTAATATCAATCTTAAATCAGTATACAGCTTATCAATTTTCTCACTGTATTTCATTCAATTTTAATAATTCTCAACTAAATCTCAATTAAGTCCGATTTCTTCCCATTAATTTAATTACCTCTGATCTCTATCAATAGCCTTTGTTAATTTCAATTACTTTCAATAAACCTTCAATTAAATCCTTTAACCTCTAATTCATTTCCATAAATTTGTTTCCTTTGAACTCATTTGATAGCTTTAAAACCAATGCTACCCAATGCTACAGGCATAATGTCTGACAGATTTTTCACTCAAAACATCATAGAGAAAGTCATACAAAGTACATATTTTGGTAGAAATTAACAAAATAAAAGGTCTAGATTAATTTAACAAGTTTCCAATTACCTATAGAATTTCATGGTGAATACTCTGATTAAATAGTGAAACTTCTCAGCTTTCTGATGTATTTCTAGACATGTAGATGTTGGTGGTTTTTCACAGTGGCACTGTGATGTACTGACCTTTGCCAGATATCCTCTTCTGCTACGAAAGTACTTGCAAGGACACCTCATCAGACTGTACTTTGGATCCATGTTGAGAAAGAAACAGGACTAAGGGTTTGAGAGCAGAGCGAACAGACAACTATTTCAGGATTAAATGAACATAACCCCTCTGTGTCTCTGGTTCTGTGATGAAATAGAATACCTCGCAGCCACCGCGCCGGTGGCAGTCGCCTGTCAATAGCTCACTGTGCTAAATGTGTGACTCCAAAGCGCGGGGCTGCCCCATTCAGACCAGGGGCACACCGAGCCAACAACGGGGCTGAATGCAGGGCACAGGGAACACGCACAAGCTTCCAAGGAAGCGCTGCTGGTCTAATACAATCGAGTCAACAGTGAATGGCTTCATGATCACTTTTAATTTGGAACAGGTCATTATGCTTTCCCAAGCTCAGTTCCGATCTTTATTCCCTCATTAGCTAGAACTTTCTGAAGCACAAGAGAGAATTTTAGAATGCTTAATGATGATGACCAACTCAGTCCCTCCAAAACGACTTCTCAGAGCTACGTGGATGATTGCTTCAGATCCTTCCATTCTTTCTTTATATGTAAGTATTGAAGTCAAAGCTTTTTAAAGAGGCAAGTTGATGAATTTATGATCTGCTTTCTCTTAACTCCAGAACCGTGCAAACCCCTAGCTGCTCAAACTAAGACCATCACACCTTCCTGCCATTAGGCAACGGGCTGCTATTTAGCTAAGCGCCCACTTCACTAAGGTGAAGCACATGCCACAGTGGAGGGGGCATTTCCTCCCCATTTGATTAGCCAGGTTGCAGTTCAAGTGAGAACACCAGCATTCCCATCTCCTGAAGCTCATCTTACCTGTTTGCACCAGGCAGTGAATCTTACTGCTGAATCTCACTGCACGCCATGAAAATAACCCTACTCTGTTAGAAAATACACTATTTCCTATTAAATATTACAGACCTGATGAAGGGGATTTATCTCCTTCAAGCCACTGAGGAACATACTTACATCTCCAGAAAACATAGTAAGTCAATATCCATAAATATATTTTTCTCTAAGGAAAAACACCTTGAGTATCTATTTTCCTGTGTCAATCCCCCCTCCTAATCTCAGTATTTCTTTTAAATGTTTGAAAAAACCTTTCATACTTTTTACAGAAATATAACAAATGCTGATAAAAAGTTATATTTCTATTACAGAACAACAACAGAAAAATGAATACGTTGAACTTCGAGAAAAAGGTCTTCATTTTCAAAGAAAATGTGCATGTTTTAAGGCCATTTCTGTATTAATCCTACTGATTTCCCCTCATTAAAGAGAACTTAGTGAGCGCTCTCAGTGCTTAGAGTTGCTGATAATTAGACCATGAGGGATTCTGTCCGCAGTGGTTTGGATCACAACCTGAGTGCCTTCAGGCCAAACTCCATCTTGGTGAATGAAGGCAGCTGAAACAAAGCTTGGCTGGTTTTGTTTCTTTAAACACTTTTTAAGGCTTCCTTTGTTTAACATGAGATTTGGTTTTGTTTTTATTTTTTTCAACCTGTTCGGAATTTAATATAGAATAACAACTCGACAAAGCATTCTGAACCTGAAGATAAAGAAGAAAAAAAAAAAAAGAAGTGTAATCAATAGAGGACTTTCCTTTCTTTCCTCTTCAGATTTTCTTCAGTTAAACTTCAAACAAAACAAGACAAAGAAAAACCACAACTGGACAGAAAACACTTCTGAGAATTTTAGAATATTTTTATACAGTGTTCAGCTTGTTTCTCCACTACATGTTTCCACAGGACCTTCCCCAGTGTTTATGAGATACTTTTTTGTTACTTAGCTAAATGTTTATAAAAGATATTCAGATTTCTGAAACCTAACCTGAAAGTTTCACATTTTTTAAGTTATCCCCCTCTGCTGTACGATGATCTTCTAAGGTGGGCTCAAGTCAATTTTCATCTTCAGTGACACATGAGTGAAAACTGCAATTTCACAAACATTTTTGCATCTTAAGCTTCTGAAAAGTAGAGAAGGGATATATAAACTAGACTTTTGGAAATCCCACCTAATAATCACTAATCTGCAGAAGCAGCCTCTTGAATGCCAAGGTATAGTTACAAAAAATAAAACATGAAAAAAATCAAAGTGATAATCATAATCACTACAATTTAAGCTATAAAATTCTCTGAAAAATCCACTTGAAGCTGTTTTTAATTCTAGTCAACACATGCCAGATAACAAAATAAGTAATTAATGTTTCCCACCTTCACTACCAGAGACAGACTTAAAACAGAGTTCAGGTTTAAATAAGATGTGACTTCAAAATGGAACAGTGATAAAATTAGCATCTCTCATTAGTTATTTGGCACAGAATTCACATATGCCAGGGATATCAAAAAAGTACAAAGAATCCATCCCGTACGTATGAAACAGCCATTATGGTTGATCTCTAATGAGAGTCAAGCATAATTGTCTTTAGGCCAAAGTTTTTCAACAGCTTATCACGGAAATAATTTTTTACAAAGTGTATTACTTCAGGAATACTAAAGGAACTTTATTAGAAATTATTTGATCGGCTGCAAAAATTAAAATGCAGCTTTACACTTACACTGCCTGTAACACACAGAGAACAGCTCAGTATTTTCTTCACCTACGAGACACTGAGCTTAATGGAGGACTTCAAATTCTAGTCTTCATTCGTCTCCCTTTTCCTCATTGTCCAAACCTCATAATGATAAGACAGCAATTACTTGTTCTATCCCCATTGCAATGTACTTCAGATTTTGTCAGCATTACCACTTAACTGTGGTATTATTCTTTCATGCTTTACTCTGAGGTTTTTAAGTAGCTTGAAAGTGTCTTCCCAACAGAAATATCTTTGCATAAATATGTCTATTTCTGAATGTTTTTTATTAATAAGATAATATTGTATGCACCTAGTGGAAAATGAGTGTTGTAATTAAAAAACAATCATTTTAGGACTTATGCCTGTTACTTCTAAACTGAATTTCTTAGTCTCTCTGTATCCTCTTCATATACTAGAAAATAATTGCATAAATTTTTGTTCTCGTGAGTTCTCTGACCATAGTATTTATCTGTTTTAGTGTCGGGAGTGGAGAGGGGAAGGTATTTTGAACTTCATATATCGCTCATTAAACTGCTTTCATTTTTCCAAATATTGTTAGCTCAAAAATAAATTCTGAACAAAACACAGCAGAATTTTAGCAGATATGCTGAGAATTAGGTGTATTTAACTAAAACTGTTTAGCTGCTAATGACGCATCATTCTAACTTCCCAGCAGCGTAAGTAACTCAGGCCTCTTCAGAACACTTGTCAAGGCATCCAAAAAACCCTAGGTTTACACATGCCTGAAATTGTCAGGCAGAGGGGAGAAACACAAGCATGACACCTCCAGAAGTCATCTTTGTGCCTGATAACTGAACAGTTCAAATATTTTCCATTACCAAAAAAAATGAATTCATATTGATCTACATCCTCTCCAGAGCATCCTTTGCAAAAACGATATATATGTATAGATGAGGCACTGTTCACTTCAGTACTGTAACGATTGGTTTCAAGTGAAAAATGAGGACACCAACTCATTATACAGTACACAGTGGGCAATGTCTTTGTTTCCTTTTCATTTCTTTTTTCTTTTTCATTTTTTTTCTTTTTTTTTTTTCCAGAGTAAATGTTCTTCTTTAGAAGTTTGTCGCCAAAAATGCCTGTACTTAAACTACATCATGAGCAGGCATCACTCAGTTCAAACATACATGACAAAAAAAGAACTGGGAAAAGCAGGGAGAGAGACAGTGCATGTTCAGTATTAGTGCTATTATACATGGCATAAATCACTGGAACATGATCTATCAGAATTTCTTCTTTCTCTATGATCACTGTATCATGTGCTTCATAAACACCGATGAAAGAAGCTAAGTGACCTCAATGAGGTAAGCAAATAGTGTTTTGCAATAAAAAGCCAGACAGAACACTGGTGCAGAGATAAGCAGCCCAGGATTTTCTGCCAAGCTCTTCCTCAGGGGTATTCCAAATTAAGCATGCAAAACTACAAAGTGCTCACAAAAAGTGCGAGAGGAGCGTGGGGCTCAGCAGGAATACAACCCAGAGCACACGCCTGTGAGCAGTGGTGTTTCTCCTCTCAGGATACGCCTTCACCGAAAGCCACAGCAGATGCACAAGTGCTTGAAAGAGCTCTTACTGACCTAGCTTAGGTACGAGCACTCTAGATGGTTGTTTAGGTTTAGAGACCTACTGATTTAACTTGCTTTAGAGCTTTGTGCTGCCATCCCTAAACTACAAACACGACTACACAAATTTGAAATGTATTTTTTGCACATATTCTTCCGCAGTTGAGAAATATTCGTTGTTGACTTTGAAGTAGTTTTCCTACTTATGGAAATAATTCTTACATTATACTGCTGTTAATTTGTACTTCAAAAATCATCAGATTCTCTACGATTCCCATTTGCCTCCAACAGAAATTGAAACAGAGAGGGAATTTTTTTTAATAGTTGTCAGGTGTTATTCTAGTGATGAAGAAAGAACACACAAAACAGTTTTTGAAAACAGTTTTCAGCTACTAAGAATTCTGTACTCAGAAACCAAAGACAGACGTTCATTTATGTATAAAAGCCACTCTGCAAAAGGAAGAGGTCCATTTTACAGAACATGGCTGCTACGACACAAATAAATTCCCAAACAGATGGGTGCACTCACGTATTGAGTTACTTATCTAAGGACAGGAGTTTTGATTGGTCTGAAGAAGGAGGAAATAAGGGTATCCCATCAATATTTTCCCTCCTGGGCCCCTTTTAGAAACAAAAAAGGCATACTGCTCTGTAGCTGGACTCCTTAAAGGACTGCTCTCTGTTTTACGTACACTAAAATTTTTCCTTACTCAAGAACAGCAAAATACAGCTGCATCAAATAAAAGGATTTCTATTTACTTTTGTAGGAAGATATTTCTCAGGTTTATAGATAATCAGAGAATTTCTTGAAGGTCCAGTCCTGAAGTCACCACATGTCAGAAGCATCCCCTAACTTCAAAAGAAGCTAACCACACAAAAGACATCAGCACGAGCTGCAATATTGTTAGATGTTCAGCACTTTCATGTTTGTGGGAACCTGATAAGCCCATTTATATTCAACGCAGCCAGTAGCAGAAACCCACTATTAATGGCAAGATAAATTCACATCCAGACAGGCACCACTGTACTTTAAGTATGCAGTAACTCCAGTAGACTTTTAAAACAAAGTAGAATAATTTATGAGGAGTATATGAGGGGTTAAGCAAGGTGAAAGAAATTCTGTGTAGAGAGGTCCTGGAATAAAAGCTACAAAATGTAGCTGTATAATCAGTAAAATGTTTTATTTGCATTGCAGCGTTTGGGTTTCTTTTCAATCACAAGCACCAAAGTCAAAGTGGGACTGCTCATCTCGCTGCAGTTTACCAATCAGGATTACATGC
Organism: Anseranas semipalmata; assembly: GCA_013399115.1. NCBI lineage: Eukaryota > Metazoa > Chordata > Aves > Anseriformes > Anseranatidae > Anseranas > Anseranas semipalmata. The sequence continues at coordinate 4,036,815 of VXAA01000243.1, forward strand.
CGATGTGTAATGAAGTGGAACTACATGATGCGGCAAAATATGATGTGACAGGTAAATTTTAAAGGAGAACCCACTAATTTGGAATGAGTAATTGCTACAATTCAAACAGCCCCATTACTTATATACTGAATTTTCAAAGCTGGATTTGTGGCATATTTTTAACTGGATTAGGTGTCAACTTCAACTGAGTAATTAGCATTTTTAAAAAATATTTCTCATCAACAGAGTACTATTTATCACCTGGCAGGTAATAATTTCTTATTCCTACCTTTAGTACTGCTGAATATTTTCTCTCAAATAATATACTCAATCAAAAGAACACAACATTTTATGCTAATGTAATCTTTGTGCAGCTTTAGCTAAAATCTCAAGTACTGATAATTACAAAAAAGCCTGTGATGGGATTCCAGAAAATTGTCATTTTATTTATTTATTTTTATGGGGACAAAACTTGATCCTCAGCGAGTTCTTGAAAAACATTCAACAGCACAAACTGCAGGATTTATCTTGTATTACTGGTATTGCTATTGAAAATATCTCTGAACATGACACTTACTGCAAAGCCTCTGGAGATAGATCTTTGCCATCTACAAACACCTTTATATCCACACATGCTACCTTGAAAGGCCAACACTTCAACATTCCAGTCTGTCAGTTTCTTAATAATAATAAAAAAATATCCAGGAATAGGATCCTGGCACAGAGGAACAGTAGCAGATTTTAGGATCGCAAAAGTTACTCTGCAAAAGTTAACAAAGTATGAGATAGTCCACCAGGCACAACCACAATGCTTCCATAGGTTGGAGAATTTGAACAACGTAGAGGCATCTCTACAAAAATAACACATAGCATCAAGCATGAGAGTAATTTTAAATACAAGATCACAAAATGAGTGCTGGTGGGGAAGACTGCAAAAGTATACATCACGACTCTGTTGTCTTCTCAGCTAAGACTTCTGAATGAGTGTTTGTCAGTATGCAGTAAACACTTTGATGGTCAACCTTCACATACGAACCACGAAAGCTACACACATTTTCCCCAAAATAATGTCAAATCACATCTGATATCACTAACAACGAACACATCACTTGTCTATCTCAATAACAAAAGGACACAAACATTCAATCTGTGTAGGAACAGAAATCACTGAAAAATCATAATTGTCTATTTCTTTTACAAAAGACGTACTTATGTTCACAAGATGTAACAAAAATTAAGGCTTACTCTTGACAATACTTTTGGAAAGGAGCAATGGCAATGTTCACTTCACAATTAAGAGAACAGAGGTTTGAAAGGGGGCTCTCCTTGACAAAAGCTCTCCATTGTTGATTAGTATTGTTTTTGTTTGTCGCACATTGCATCTCGCATCTGTTACAAATCCAGCCTGCATATTGAATCAAGTGAATTATACATAGACAGAATTCTATTTAAAACCTCAGTTAAAAAACTTTTAATTTTTCTATTGACTTGTCCATTTGTAAAAATTTGTGATATATTGATAGCAATTAATACAGATGTAGGCAACTATCATAAATAGCAGTAGGCACTCCAGAAGTACCAGAGTAGGCTGGAGACAGAGGTGACAGATCTTTACCCAAATGTCTCAGGTGGTTCCTCTGGGCACTTCTTAAATGGTATGCCAAACACGGTTGTATGTAAAATTGATACTACAGAAAAAGGGTTTTTTCCTTCAATATAACAGGTATTGGGTAATTAATTATCTAGTCAATTGACAACACAAGGAAATATTTAGAAGCAGCTTCATAAAAACAATAATTAACTGACAAGTATTTATACACCTTTGTCAAGTTGTTATAACAGTTTTAATTGGAAAGAAGGTAACTGCAAGCCAGTTGACAGCAGCTGACTTTTAATCATGTCCCTCCCAATTAAAATTGTAAATGGTGCCTACGTCAGTGGTTGTGTGTGTTACCCTGAGAAAACAGGTATTTTTGTTTTCCTACACACTGGTAACACACTATTCTGCCCAAATAAATTCCCAAATTTTAACAGGACTTCAGTAAACACATTTTTACCTTTTTAACCAATACTTTGGAAGACTTATTGGACATGGACAGCTTTTCATAGCATCACAGAATCATAGAAAGGTTGGGGTTGGAAGGGACCCTTAAAGCCCATCTAGCCCAACCCTGCCATGTGCAGGGACATTTTTCACTAGATCGGGTTGCTTGAAGGCAACCTGTTCCAGTGGCTCGCTAACTTCATCGTAAAAGAATTCTTCCTTTTAACCAATCTAAATCTATCTTCTTTCAGTTTAAATTGTGGCCCACTACAGGCCCTGGTAAAAAGCCTTTCTCCATCTTTCTTACAAGCCTCCTTTACATATTGAAAGGCTTGTCCCTGGATGCCAAAAAAAACCAAACACACAAAAACCCCACACCACATTTTAAGATTCACATCCAAGATAAGGCATCAAAACCAAATTATTTTACACTTTGCCACTGATTTATTAAGCTGTTTCAAGCAGCATTAGGACAGAACCTCCTCTGTTCATGTCTGCAAAGTCCTGTTCCTTATTGCTTAATTATTTGCTTTTCCTAAACTTATGTTACTAACTTAAAATTGGGGGTGGAGGGAAAGAGATATTCAACCTCATTTCAACTCCTAACATGGGTTTACTGATCAAATCATCCACTGCTAGAAGCGGTTTCTGAAAAGATAACCGTACCAAAAGAACTGATGTGCGTATCTGTTTTGACCACTTACCACAGAGCACTATTTCTTCCCATGTGTCGCTCTGCTCTGTAAGAGCAAGTTTAATTAATGTTAGTAAACGTTAGCATGCTTGTGTTTTGGGGTCATTAATATGTCATCATGATACCACATGCGTGCATGCAAGAGCACACTTACATTTCAATACGTGGGACTTAAAGCACACTGTCTAGCTAAAGGTTTCCAGGTATCAGCCTACATGCTCAGTAGACTGCCCATTTCTGGCTGGTTGTTTATTTACTGCTTCAGACGTTTTTCTTACACCTAACTGGTTTTCTCCCTCGAGATTTCCTAAAGGATTCAGCCACAGTTCAAGCTTCTGCACAACTTAAGTACCTTCAATGTCAGGACCAGCTGACTCTGAATAGGAAACAGACTGAATTTGTGTGTGCGTGTGTGACTTGGAACATACTTAAAGCTAACAAAATACTAAAAATCCTCAACTCTCACTTCAACACTACTGCATGTTATCAGTTCTATTTTGCAGAAAACTATACAATATCGCTCATTTTCTTTGGATGATGTACTAACGTTATCATGTATTAAACAGTCTTGTGAAGTACAAAATCATTTCTAATCTCATACATCTTTAGCTTTGCCATAGTCAATACTCATGTTTACATCGATATTAATTGCAGAAATTTCAGGCAGGATTAAGCGGCACATAGGAAATAAATAAATAAATAAATAAAATCAGAGAAAGCAGAAGGAAAAGGTTTCTTAAGCTCTTTTAGGAGCTTAGAAGTAAATCATAAAATGTCAAGCTACAAAAATTGGCTCAGATAAATATGATTTTTCCTGAATTAGTTCACTAAGCTTTTATCCTTCCTGAATACTTTCAAGTCAATCCTAAATGCTGTGCTTGCCTCAATATTTAACAGTTATGCCACAACACATACAAAAGATGGAGTGTAGGAGTTATTCTCAAAGTGAAAGAGTTTGTCTTCGTATGTACCAGGAAAATAAGGATTTTATTTGCCATTGGAAGGAAAAGCAAAGTTATTAAGATAATTTTTAGGTATTTTTCTTCCACTTACCTACTTAAGGGTTTCCATGTGATTCTCTATTCTGTTACATTCATTATACATTTCAGAACTTCGTATCTTAAAGCTTGCAGTTATTCAGTTTTATATTTTCACATTTTAACAATAATATAGTTATATCTGTTAGGAATTACACTGTCACTATTATACCATCATATTATCACAATATACCATCAAGTGTTTCAGGCTTTAAACATTTCAAACGAGCTGTTATTTCGTATTCCACAGAGCATTTATTCTTCTTCTATAACCTAGGATAAATCCTGCTAATACTAACCAATGTACTATATTTGAATGTACATGGACATATATATATTGTATGTTTTAGATAACATAGCCTCAATTTTGGATACAATGCCCAGAATGTATAAGGGGAGGTGTTATAANAAACAAAAAGGAAAAGATAAAAAGGAAAAAATAAAAAAAAAAAAAAAAAAAAGATGCAAAATCGAAAGTCTAAGCTTGAATATAAAACCTGATCCATTCTTTTTCAGCACAGCAATATCAAAATGTATTATGTTTGAAATGGATGCAAGACACAAAGACACAAATTTGTTAGACACCAATTCCAATGGACTTCTGTATTCAGCTGGAGTTTTGGCCACACACTTCAATATCAGAGGTTCATTTCACTTTCCCTCCGGACAAATGCCAACATCTCTGAAACCTCTCCAATAACTGAGATTAACTTCACTCTCATTCCCAAACCTGCAAGACGTTCCATAGAGGTAGATTACTGAGGCCAGGAAGAGTGTTGTCAGAGAGCCCTTGACTGTGGCCTCAGTGGGTCAGACATGATTTTATCAGTACTGACAGATGTTCTTTCCTCTGAGGAAATGTCCACCAAGGATAAAAGTTCCTAGCTGCATATAAAGAAGATTAATTTGCATTAGAAGCCCCATATCCATTCCCCAGAATCTCCATCACTGAGAAAAATCAGTCCTGCACTTCATTTACAGTATTAGCAGCTCAACGTGAACACAGTTTTTCAGTTTTATTTACTTGCCTTCAAGGACTGTCATTGGGTACGTAGTGTCACGGTCACTACCGTACATCCTGCGTTCTAAACATTCGGCTCATCTTCTCCTGTGTTGGAGCGAAGCCTGAGAGAATGTTTTCGTCAGGCAAATATATCTGTGCAAAGTATATTTGATAGGAAATACATGTTAAAAAAAAAAACCACTTGGGTGTGTGCCTGGAAGCTTGTACGAAAGTCATCGTTATGTATATACCCACGTTATCCATGAAAATACCCAGAAACTACCCACAAAGAGCTACTGTAATCAATAGTGTGTTACAAAAGAGACAAATATTAAGACTAATAAAAGTCCAATTCATGTATAAATGTATTTGTAGCATGAGTCAAACATGCATGTAATTCAGTATAAGTTATAATTCATCTAACCTTAGTGGGTCTTCCTGAGCTGCAGTTCAGAAAAACGTCTATTTCCCCTGAGGTTAAAGACTTTCTACGGCAAAATGACATGGCAGATACACAGTAGAAAACAAGGGAGAGTAAAAATTGTAGTACACAAAGTATAGTATTTTCAAGCCATCCAATATTCCTGAATCTGCTGAGAGATTGCAATCAGATGCAATGCAACAGCATTGTAATTTAAAGACAAAACCTAGATCCACGCTACAAATTCACTCCTGAAATTTAATTCTTTGTGAAATTCTCAAACTACAAAAGATTTAAAATAAAAATGCTACATAAGAATTATGAGAAATATTTTCATATGAATATACACAGTTTCAGAATAGCTTTTCTATGTGGCTATGGGTGATTTCTTTTCACCAGTCCAAGTAACTTAAGCTTTCTTGGAACTAAAAAAAAAAGGATATTAAATTTCAGCACACAATAGTGGTCAAACTCCTTTTCCCCAGGGCAAATTAAGGGCTTGCAAATGAACAAAAACACACTTTAAAAGTTCATATTTAATAATATTTAATACTCACTCAACAGCAATTAAATGCAAATAAAATACAAGATTGCTGCGGTCCTTTTTTATTCAATGTTGTATGTTTTTTTTGTATGATTTAGTCAATTAGTGGTTAACAAATTCACTTTATAATTTTTAGAAGTTTCAATATGCTGCCCTGTTCTTGAAAACATTTATTTAGTAAATGTGCCAACATGCAAATTAGATACAGCGCAGACTATGGCTCTAACATATTAATTCTCCTTTTTCAGCAATAATTTTCCTCTTAAAAATAGGTACATTCCCACAAAATACGTTAAAATAAATAACACAAAGGAATAGAGCCTGTTGAGTGTCATCTTTTTCAAGAAGTAATCAAAAGGTGCTTATATAATGTCAAAAGAGGTCAAAATGATTTTCAGTGCTTCAGTAATTTTAAAGCAGTCTCAAGGGAAAAGTGCATCAAACAAGCAGGTCTCTTTAATTAAACAAAATATTTTGCCTTCTAACTTGAAAAATCTAAACCTTAAATTAAAAAGCCTTTTTTTTTTTTTTTAAGTAGCTGTACTTTAACAGCAATGTAAGCATTTTAAACTTTCAATAGAATATTAGGAGAGGACTAACAATAGTAAAATGAATTTGCATTCAAAATGCAAAACAGTTGAGTGAAATAATGAAATTATGAGATTACTAATGACACTTCCACTGAAAATTTTTATATATATCATTAAATAAGCCCTCCAAAAATTTCTATGATTTCAGTAAATTGTATTATTGCCATTTTTATCATAAAGTTGTCGACGTGTATATTCAATCCAAACGTTAACTAAATCTGTGATGGAGTAGGTCAAGTAAAAAGAAATACTAATACTTGTTTCCTTTTTCTAGTTCCTTAGTGAAATCACTCACCACATTTCAGTCATGGGAGTCCTATAAACAGCCACTGTGGTCTGATCCAACTCTTGCTCAAGCCAATGGAAATATTTTACATAGGCATTGGGCTAAATAGCTGTATGAATCAAACATTTACTCCTATTCCTCTTTTAATTTTCATTTACTCCCTTGTTTCACAGTTCTCCAAAATGCAGAGAAGCTGTTTCAACCTTTTTTTTTTTTCTCCAGAAAGTAACTTAGGAAGGACACTGCACTTTAGTATAACCAAATTCTCAATATCTAAGGGAAAAAGGAAAAAAAAGAAAAAAGGAAAATATCACAGAAAGGACTCCAAAAAATGATCTATACATATTTTTATTTTTCATATCAATCCATAATGTCCTTCTAAACATCATCCTAATCTCTTTTTTTGTGTGTGTGTGCTTTTTTTTCAGACTATATAATAGAAATAAAACAGTAGCTTTGCTTTTGAAGCACAACCAAGCCAATTAAGGGATCCAAATTACTGGGTAATTGATTGCATTTTGACCTTTGAGAATTAATCTAGGGAATAAAATGGCAGATCATTAACAGCTCAAGATAAACAATTCCTCTCTACAAGTTATATTAATCCTTCATACAATACAAGTATAAAAATGTCTATGCAATTTACTTACCAGCATTTGTTCAGTTTCCATATCTTTTATATTCCCAAAGCTAAAATCTAATATTTTGTTTAATTTAAGTATATTTTAGTCTCATGTTCATTCTCTATGATGTTAAGGGGTACTCAGCATGACATAGGTAGCTTTAATCAGTTTATATGATTGACAAAAAATATTTAATTACATAAAGGTGGAAGAGACCCATTCATTTATCATTACTATGATTTTGCCTACAGATAAGGACTGGGATCAAAGCACACAAATGCCCTACAGTTTATATGAAATTTTGCAGAGATCCTTCAGGTATGTTCATGTCCAAATCTGGAGCTGAAATTTGGAACAACTTCCAAATGGCTGTTGATAGAGACTCAGTTCAAATGCCTGTATTATTCTCCTTCAAGATCTTCTCTATCTCAAGCTAAAGTACATAGACAAGTGATTAAGCTGAAACTTCTTGCTTGCTGAGTGCTGACTATCGGTATTTTTACCATCAACTCCATGTTCCTCTGGACTACCACAGCTTCAGCCTTGAGCCATCACTTAATGCAAAGGAAACTAACTACATGCTAGTGAAGCTGAACCATGTGTTCTTAAAACAGACTAAAATGCTTTAAAAAGCTTTGTACAACAGTGCCAAAAATATAGAGTCAAAATGAAAATACAGTCATACTTCCTAAGAAAATAAAAATCAAATACCTAGGATTAATCCACTGTATAAGCCTAAGTCTTGCCAAGTTGAGAGAGGAGGGCTATCAAGCTGATTCAACAGCTACATTGGCTTGTCATCAAATGTGACAAATCAGAGGCTGTGTCAACACCGGCGGAAAAATAAAAACTAAAACTACAAAGGCATAACCAAATCATTATTCATTGGAAGAGACTGACAGTCCTTTGGAAGAGTCTCTAGCAGGAATTACTATGCATCCCAAAGTTGCTGTGGACAGAGTTTGGCTAATGCTTGTAAGACGCTTGGTTGTTTTCGAAGGATGGACTCCAAGCCAAACTAATGTAAACAAATGCAGCACTGACAAAATGCCCCTTGAGCCTCTGCTTCTAAATATCTGTAACCTAAAAACTGAAACGTTTGCCTTAATAGCAAAGTAAGAACTGCCACAATTCAATAAATGTACATACCTCCAACTCGCCGCACTAGCATCTAGAACACAGGATTATCGACATTCTCTTCTTCATCCTTTCTTACATCATACAAATATTAAAAGGAATTAAGTCCTTTTTGAACTGATGTGCAGGCACAGGTCTCAGTTAATGTCAGCACATTAACAGATCACCAAATTTTAGCTCATTTTTTAGCTCATTTTCAAATGAGCTAAATAGAGCTAAAATAGCTAAATAAAGTACTTCAAATGACCCACAGTGCCTGCTTCAAAAGCTTTGAGCTTGGCATTGGGCAGGGTGGGGGTGGTTTGTTTCAGTTAGGATTTTGGGTTTTGTACCAACTGGGAAGGGTATGCAGCTTTTTTTTTCCAGCATCTCAAAACTGCCTTACAGAGCAGGAAGGCAGGTTTGTATCACTCACTGTTAGCAGGCACTATGACCACGCTGCTACACACAACATGCTGGACCTAACAAAATCTAAGAGAAAATTCTTTTTTGTTGTTTGTAACTCTTCAGATGTGTGCTAACAAAATCCATAACGTCATATTATGCATAGAGGAACTATCATAAGTGTGTACATAAAGAAGAAAAATGTTGCATCACCCATTCAAATGTAAACACGGTGGCTGTACAGAGCAAAGATGCTCTAAAACAGTAGCTGCTGTTAAACCTGTAATGTCAGGGTTTTATTAAGAATTATAACCATTTCCACTAACTCAATTGTGTAATAGAGCAATACCAGTTTAATGGCAATTCTGTCTCAGCGTTTGTGTGTTAAATGCAGCAATTCACACAATAAGCCATTAATCAAATTGCTAGCTCTACCAGTTACAACAAGGCTGTAAGTTGAGCATTGCTTTGACACGCCACACGTTCACTTACCTGATCTCAGGAGTAAAGATTAACCTAGCTTTCTTTTAGAAGCTTTTGTCCTTTCAATTCTAAAAATCACAAAGTCTCTTTTGGTTACACTTTGAGAATGCAACCAAATTTTTTGCAGTCTCGCTTATGGGTCACAGACAAGCAATGACTGATGGCACAATGTGAACTAAACCGTGCCTAACTGCTATACAGAGAACCAGAAACGTAGGACAGCCAGTCATTAACAAACTTCCCCTGTAATAAATATGATGATTATTTCATAGAAAAATGAAAGAGGCAAAACTTTTAAAACTCTGCTTATGCATGCCAGGAGTAAATTTGTTTACAGATCTTGAAGACTGTCTTCAAAGTACAGTGCAAGGTGGCAATTAGTAAACAAAAATGGAGAGACTGAAGTATATTATCAGTGGAAAAAATGGCAATATGACAAAAATGATACATATTCAAAAAGTAACAGATTTTAAAACCAGTAAGAGACAATTATCATCAGCCAGTCTGACCCCAGCACAACAAAGATAACAATCTCAATGCAGCATTTTTGCATCAAACCAATACATTCCTAGCTAATTTCTTTCAGCTTTAAAGAGATTTTAAAAGATTTTAAATAAAGGAAGGAGCTACCACTTCCCTCAACAAGTAAATATTAAAAATATGTACACACTTCACATATCCATTAGACCTTATATGACTTTCTGCTAGATTAGCCTACTGTTGGCAGTTTCTTCCCCCCTCTAAATTATAGAAAATGAATATTCAAAATTGGTTAAATACAATAATGTTAAAAATCTGTTTGTGGCTATTTGCTGAACACTAAACACTGACACATGCAGCAATAAATAATGCTGTTTACAGTTCACCAACTTCTAGGTGACCATTTCATTTTTCTAGAGAACTTAAGTCAGACTTCTTCCTACTTTCCTGTCATTCCTGACAAACACCTTGGATCATGTGCTAAAGTGGACATCGTCATTTGATGCTTCTTCCCCCACATCTAAGGAAGGCAATGCACAACATGACACTCTGCACAATCAAAAACCACACCACGGACAAGGGAAGTTAAAATGAGCTCATTCATAAATCCAGATTAACAGCTCCTCATGAGATGAAGCCAGCTTTTTCTCTATTGGTTCTGATCTCAAGAATTATCCCCAGAATTGGCCAGCCCCTCAAATACAGAACTGTCACCATGATATAGTTCTCAGAAGTCTTTATTTGCTCCTCTGTCCCAAACTATTCTCTACAAAACACAACATACTAGCCTTTACTTCATTGATTTATGTCAGGCCAGCCTCTCTGAAGTTCAGAAGGTTGTAATCAATCCTTTCACTTGCCTTCCTGACAACAGAAAGCTGGAGTTTTATCTCTGTGCTTTTCCTTCATCCTTTTAAAGATCCAGAGGTAACAGGTAGCAAGTGTATGAACACTGTTTTAATTTCCAATGGTAGTTTCTCGAATCTAGTCATCGGGCCTTAGGAATATGAAGTGCTCAGAATTGCTGAAGACATTTACAACTCATCCTTTCAGTAAGTTACGTGTGCTCTTTTTCATGTGACAAGCACCAGTCCCAACCCTAATATTTTCAGATTGCTGTATGAAAAATCTCTGTAACATTAGCACATCCACTCAGAATTACTGTGCAAATTCTGCACGGTAATGGATCTCATTCAATTCAGTTCCCTGAAACCTTGGGTTAATTTCCACAGCAGTCAGTGCCTTGGCAATGCCACGAAGTAGAGCAAACCAAATGACTGGCTTCTCCCTCAGTTGTTACTGTTTTCTTTGAGGGGAACTTCAGGGCAGCAAGATGACAGGCTATCTTTCCAGCTGCAAGGAAAACAATGTTCTCTCTCTCAGCCACTGAGCTCAGAAGGGTACAAGAGCAGCAGAAACTAATCTCTGTGGTTGTACATGGAGAATACAGAGTCCCTTTTTATTTTTTTTTATCTTGAAGGTAGCTTAATAGTTTGAGAACAGAGTCTTATTAATGTAAATGAAGCTCTAATAGCATATTGCATGAAATTCTTTTTATTAAGCACTTCTTTGGAAAACGGCCTACAAACTGGATTAATCCACTGCGCTGTATTTTCTGTAAGCACCTAACCAAAGTGACTTTTAAAACAGATTGCTGAGTAAACTTTAAAGCAGCCAATAAAGATACTTCTGCTGTAAAAAAAAAAGTGTTTCATATGTAGTTAATTTCACACTTATTTGCACTGGAAAATTAAATTTTTACTTATCAACATACCACAGAAATACTGAGGAAAACTCCACTCTGATGTTCTATGCCGACTTTTTTGCTTTAGGCAAACTATAATGAAATTAATTGATAATTAGGAAATTGACATTATAATCCTGGTCCAACACTCCAACAGTACTGTCCACACTGCTGGTCTACTTCATCAAAAAGAACAAAAACGTCACTGTAACCCCCGAGAATGCACCTAAATTCCTGACTTATTTTTAAAAATAGAATTGAGGAACATTAATCATTGATGTGCTTTTGAAAATAGTACCTTAGGCCTCCCATTCCTGAGCACTCAGAATTCTCTTTGACTAGAATGAGAAAGAAAGTAGGACTGAGTCTCTGTGACTGAGAATAACATCTTGTATTGATTCACTATTCACTTAAAATGAGAAGAAAAAAGTGCAAATATCTAGTTGGCAAAAACAAAGAAAAATGAATTATCTGTCATTTAAAATAAAACGCTCTCGACTATATCTAGACAAAATTTGAGAGGTTGCCTCAACAGACTGAAAATCTGTTTTATTTTAAGATATCTTTCAATCAAGAGGCATTCTTAATTTTGTTTCTAAATTTCAAATGTGTTTTCAGTTGTAAATATGACTGACAGAGATGTTTTTCTACCTCTTGTTCTCAGGCTTTTCTCATAAAACATGTGTAATATCTAATACATTATAAATGAACTCCCCCTGACAGAACTTGAGGTTTATCCTGCAGATCAATTAAGATTTAAGCACAGCTGACAATGATGCAAATTTGATTACTTTTTAACAGCCCATCAATAATTTCTTAAGCATTTTTCTTCTTAAATATTGAATCAAACATCAATATTAAATCCTGTTATAATCTTACCTCAGTGGCTTAAAGACTGCATCCATCTGAGTCCATAAAATAGTTTCTATTTTTAAATTCCTGAGAAATTCCATACTGTTAACCATAGAAAATTTCTGTCCTAGAAAGCCATATAGAGCTTACTGCTTTAACTTACCTAAACTCAATGCAGATTTGGCTGATGCCCCAACCCCAAACATCCTTTTTTTTCCGGACAGATTTCATAGGTTCCAGCTTTATTTATTTTCCACTAAAATGCCAGTTGCTGGAAGTCCTTGCAACTACAGCAAATTGTACAAACTCTTTAGGTTTACCAGGCCCTTCCCTAGAATGCTATCAACTGGCTTTTTAGTTCACCTCTTTGGGAATATTTGCTTCTAGTTTGAAAACAAAACAACAACAAAAAAAGCAGCTGCCATATCACTTTTCAATTTACTTAGCTTCTTAATTACACTACAGTAAACACAAACAGAAAGCTGTGTGCATTTTCTTGTTTCTGTTTACCTTTAGCTATTCAGGGCCTGGTCAAGGATCCTTCTAGAAAAAAATCAAGACATTAGTCAAGCTGCTCCCTCAAATACTGCATTAAATCTTACAGCTGCTCCCACATTTCAGAACTCAAAGGTGTTTTTTGTGTTTGGTCCCTCTCCAGCTCCCAACTATATTTTGGGATGAGAAAGCATGGTGTATGTCTGCATCTTATCTCCTTTTCTTTCTTCCCTTTTGAAGTCTAATTACTACAGACCCCAAGTCTAACTAGGTAGGCCAAAAGGAGTCAAGGATTGCTCCAGTCAGTCCCCAGTCTGGGCAATCACAAGATCCAAAATGCAGACTCACTTGCAACACAGCAGAGAAAACATTCTCAGATCTCCAGCAACAGCTTGTTATCCTCACTCCTAAGATTCTTCTATCTCTGTAAGAACCTTTAAATTCTATTATAAATCTTCATACTCTGTAGTGTAAGAAAACACTAAACAGCTACTTTTTTTTTTTTTTTTTCTTTTTAACTTAGTGTTTCATGTCTGTATCATGAGCTTGGAGAAAACTACCTTTACCTAGGAAGGCAGCTATGGGAAGGTTTTTATCGCAAGGTTGAAAGTAACACCAATTTAATGAATCATTTAGTTATCTGCTGCTGGCACCCCTATTACATCCCGACCATACTGCGTGCAGTTTCACACCCATGTAAACCAGCATAAGCCAATCTGACAGGTAAAGAAGTCCATTCTCCTCCCTGCTCTGCTGGATCCCTTCATATCAGCTATTTGTTACACGCTTTTCTACTGCTACACTGTGAACGGCCCTGAGAAAGGGCTTGTAGCTGCAGGTTCCAAGATGACACGCTCAGGCTTTGTCTTCTCTGCAGTCATCCCTTTTTTACAGTACTTTGCAACTGGCCGTCCCTGAGCGCCCTTGGGTGTGGGATACAGTGGTTGTCCTCTTGGAGAAGTTCCCTGCATGCACTTATTCCTAGAACACTTATGAGGACATATTTCCCCATTTCTGAAAATGTACTGGGCTAAGTCCACTGGCCCTTAAAGTTTCAGGAAAGCATGTTACAGACAGACTTTTTCTATATTATCTACTTTTAATAAGTAAGCAAGAAAAGGAGTCAAAAGACTTATCAAAAAGTCCACAGCATCTTATAAACAGTCTGCAGTACTCCATATAAACAGGGAGTATAAATACTATGAGTCACTGGCTGAGTCATTCTCCCTACTGCTTATCTTCTTGAAGTTAAAAGCCTATCTTGTGTATAACTGAACCTTCTCTCACGGGCTTTCATCGAAGCCAAATGACAGAAGAGAAATCCAGCCTGGAGGAGCCCTCACAATTTTAAAAGCCTTAGAAGATCTGAACAATCCAGATGCAAGATGCTAAAGTCACATGCTTGTAGCAGACCAGTTTGTTCCCTCATTTAAGAACACTTAGAAATGTTTCTAATGGATTGCTTGAGGGATATACTTCTATATATTACTAATTGCCTTATTATTCATAACAAGTAGCTATGGAAGAGGTATGAAAGGTAATCAATCATAAGTAACTAACATATGTACAATATAACCAATTTGTTGTTCAATCCTGCAATGGCAGTTGTTATTATTATTCAAATAATTACAGTGGGTTTGGTTTTATTTTTTAACCCACCAGAGGTGCTAGTCAGACGAGATCTTTTTACTTTGCTGTTTGCTTACTTTCTAGTGTTTTACATGAAAGGTCAAAATTGAAAAAAGTCAGGAAATCTTCTCAAAAGAAAAAAGAATCATTTATGCTGAAGTCAGAGTATAAGTAAACCAAGCATGGCTGGTGATTTCAAATGTAAGCAACCGTGCTGCAAGTGATGCCTAGTAATTTATGACTGCAGTAGTGAGAGGTTGGTAGGTGGAGGACAGTTTAAGCACAAATGATTACAAATATTTACCATGAAAATCAATGGTGTCATTACTGTCACATTTACAGTCATGCCCACAGAATTGGCTGTTATGAATGTAAACACCCATGTCTTGCAAGACTTTATTTCTCTTCTTCAAGTGCCAAACACTGCTTTTATTTGGTATTTTTCTTTTCCTTTGAAAGAGCTTCTACTTTAATTCTTTACATGAGGAAAATTAGTCTATGTGCAATTCCAGTGGAATTCCAGTGAAGCCAGAGATGAATATATCTGTCTCTATTAATCTAACATTTTTATGCTCAGTTCAGCATTATTAACCCTTGCCTAATTTGTGTAAACTTAATTTTGCTTTTTTCCCAGTCTTGTTTTTCCTCTTTCCCTGCCCTTCTCTCTCTCGGTAGGGATAAATTATCGGTATTATATAAAAAATACAGCCTTGTTAATGCTGAACATTTTCAGACTTTATACTGCCTATATTGCCTCTTACTCTCCAGGAACAAGTGTTCCTTCCTACGCTGCTTCTCTTTAGAAAGGTATCGTTTATAAACTTGGCTCTAAAGCAGTCTTTACTGACGCTGTCAGAATGCTCTATCCACATGACAGCTTCAAGAATTAGCAAGGCCCAATCCTACCTGCCGCTAATGGCCCTCCCAACTGCCATTCCCACAGCCAGCAAGAAATCCTCTGACTTCAAAAGCCCTTTAGGAGAAATCTGCCTGGACCCCAGTTTTCCAGGAGTTTATTGTCATCCATTCCCCAAGATTCTCTAGCAACCAGTTCAGTTGGAAATTCATCAGTGTATCAGAACACACTGACATATTGTACATGTGTTCAGAAAAAATGTTGGCATGCAATTAAACAAAAATTTCTATTTCCTCTCTGTCTTCCTCCCATCTCTGCTCTTCTCAGAAGACATGGAAGTGAAGGTAAGTGAGGGCAGGAGGGGGATGGAGCAGAGGACTACAAAGGCTGTGAGTAAGGACTATTTATGGACTTCTTGCTTTCTGTCATCCCTGGTTCTACCACCCTAAGTTGACCTGGGGGAACAATATAGACAAAGGACATGAGTAACCACAATGCAAGTATGTTGGAGTGTCACATATTATTTTAAGAAAGGCACCTGACTCTGGCAGACACAAGCAGACGTTGCTTTGAAAGTTTAAGTCCAAGTTAGCATCAAAATTACCACAAAGATAATTGGCTAAAAGTTTCGCTTTTACTGGAAAATATCTTTGCCTTTGGAGGTGGAAAAGAGATCTGGACTTTTTGCTCAATGCTGAAAACCCCTGTTTGCTTAGAAGTATCAGATGGCCCTCAGGTAGGGTTGAACTGTCCAAGAAAGCCAGATCAGTGGATGCACTGGGGAACTACCAACTGACACCTCAAGCTTTTTTCTCTTTTTTCTCTTTTTTCTCTTTTTTCTCTTTTTTTCTCTTTTTTCTCTTCTCTTCTCCTTTCCTTTCTTTTCTTTTCTTTTCCTTTCTTTTTTAATTCTTCAGAGTTGTACCTGTAGCCTACCAGTGCACTGTCTTTCACTGCTCCCACAGATTGCATGTTCTTTCCTTTAAACTGTTAGAATGTTGAACATACTCTTTGCCAGTGAAAAACAGTAACTAATCTAGCTGACGGCTAGTAAGAGCAATAGAAATAGGGTGCTGAATAATACTTACTTTGTCTGAACTCAAGTGGTCCAACAGCCATTTTCCACATACTTTTTCTCCAAAAGATAAACTAAAGAAAATTTCTGTCTACTTTATATCTCTGTGCATATGTGTACACAGCTGCCTAGAGAGATAGGAAAATTGAACAAAATACCAGTTCAAATAATGATATTCAAAAGTTTTTTTTGCTGTATTAGGCAGTTTGAGACTTCATAAAAGGATCCAAAGACCACAGAAGTTTGCCGCTTTTTCTCTGCAAGACTTTCATACTTCTTTTCAATTTTTCTTCTATCTGTATTTCACATTTTATAAATTATGTGCATTATGACAATATCTGCAGGGCTTATTTGTGATCAGCTCTTCATGCTACTAGACACTGAACTTCAGTCATACTTCTGAACTTCCAGGTCCATAAGTGTTTTAAAACAAAAATCATCTTGTCACATTTAGACTAAAATCAATTACTGGATTAATGATGACAATAAAATACAATTCTAACAAACTGGAATCCCTGCTGTTTTGCTGATTCCTAATCTCAGCTAAAATCTTTTTCCATTTCCATCATTCCTCTTATAAAAATATAGTAGCAAATTCCACAGTGGCTAAATAGACGTGCATGGGAAGATCTGTGCCTGTAATTCAAGTAAGGATGCAAAACCATACCTAACTCTGGTGCATTGTCCGTTAAGAGCAGAGGCTAACCTGTTAGAGTCTCATTCAAACAATGCTGACGAGATGGCACTAAGTATTTAAAGGAGCAGAACCGTTGTTCACAGAGCAGACCAGATCAACTGAGATTTGAACATGTAGTTTGAGTGTGGTTACATATTTCATCTGAGGTTCAGTTACCCGTGTAATGACTTTCATTTATTTGCACTAAGAAATATCCTTCTCTGCCTCAAAAACATCTTGCCCATAACTATATAAAAAAAATCAAAGAAGCTGCACATAATTCCAGGCAATAAAAAAAAAACACAAATGCATACTATATGTCAGCAATAGTAACACTAATGAAGTAACGGATTTGGGAACTAGGACTATAGTGTCATGGAAATAAAATGACTGCTTACAATCGGGGAGGTAATTTCTGTGAAAAAGTAGAAATCATTCGCATAGATTTCATATTACTCTACACAAATGCAATTCTGGTAATAACAATATCAAAGAACAGAGTAAAAATAATCTTTCTTATTATATATTTTAAAATACTTGATAATGTGTAATAGCCTACACTGACCAGTAGACAAATGGGTAAGCTATGATTTTTTTTACTGTATTTGTAAACAATTTATCCTTATTATTTAATTTATTCTCACTACAGTAACAGCTAAAGACACATCATTGTACTTACACAATTGCCTACTGCGATATAAATATATTCATTTTATTAATTTTTTGTACAGACACACATGCAGACATATAAAGAAACCTCAAGTTTGACTTCAAACCAGCATGTTTTAGTGTAATTCCTTTCTTCTTAAAACTTAAACAGAGGACATCACAAAAATTTTCATGCAGCCAGGAGGTAGTATCTGAAAAGTCTAATTTTGTCGACTAATTAGAAACACAAGAGGAATTTTAATGCAATCTCTTCACAGAAGCTAGAAATATACTAAATAAAGTAAGAGAGTCAAAACATTCTCCATTACCAACTAGCTGCTCGTGTCACTCAGGGCTTGTCTGAGCCAGCTGTCCCGAACTGTAACAAAGTCCCAGCTCTTCTGCACCTGTAACTGAGCGGGTTTCTGCTTCGAAGTTGACTACTAGCAAAGCCTGATGTTTCTTAAGGAACAAAGGTACGTGCTCAGGCATTATGGTAAGTAATGCCTAGTTTTTGGATCCCAGGGGTTATGGGTGATAAATTCTGATCTGCTCAGGTCTGTCGAAGCTGAGATGCTTCAAAATAAAATATACCTAAAAAGATGTACACAGTACTACCAGTGCAATGCCTCCAGGATTAGACAGTATCCTTACAACAGTTTAGGATTCCAACTTTTATAGCCTGAATTCAATGAAGTACTGCTTTGGAGGGAAAAATCCTTCCCTGGACAGCCAATGATTTTGTATTCTTAAAATTCAAAAGGGGATGCTATGCTGTAAACGCTTTCACAAGATTTTTGAGGACTCTGCCTTGCGATATATTGGGTATTAAACTCCATATGTTCTCTAGGGTATATCCCCAGCCTAGTGCCAAGGGCTTCTTATGCATCTTTAGGATGACTTCCTGTAGCAAGATCACTTCACTTCATCCCCCCCCCCCCCCCCCCC